>KK112719.1:23844-100826 GCA_000611955.2 Stegodyphus mimosarum | reverse complement strand
AAGGGCTAGGGTACCTCGGGATTGCCACACCCGTACTCACAAAAGTGAGCCCCTGAGGGGTGACTATACTGTGAGATTTCAAATATGTAATCACATTCATTATGTATGCTCAGTTTGTGATACAGATTCAGCTACAAATGTTTGCTCAGAGGAAGATGATTTGGTTACTCATGTTTCTCAAAATGATGAGCGAATTGAAGAATATTATGCAATCACACAAGAAATCAGAAGTGTTGTGTAGATTTATTAAGTATTATTTTACAGTGCTTATTAATTTTATTAATTTACAGTGAATAGTGAAATTTTAATGTTCTTGTTTGAGATGTAATTTTTAAATTATACTGTTGCTAAATTATTTATTTTGATCTAAGTAAAGTTCTTTAAGTTAGCAGAAAAGCTCGTAAAGCAATAGCCAGGTTTTGCGTTCTCACGGGAGGAGAATTTCGGGGTCAAGGGTCGGCGGCCAGCTGCATTTTTCGTCCCCTTATCTGGCGAGGACGAACATGTGTTTTTCTCGTTCAAAGGCGATCAGCTTAGCGGCGCTGTTTCTTGATAGAAATATGGGAGTACCAAAATTTAGGATTTGTCTGAGGAGTCGCAACGTTAACAGATTTACTATGTAAAAACCCCTTCTTTTTGAGCTTGAAAAATAGGTGCTTGTCACTGTAAAAAGATAGGACTGATTTTCTTAGAATTTTGTTGGGTATTTATTGGTCTGTTCCTAGTGGTTAGAGAGGGTTACTGTTTTGTGTAGTATTGGTGAATTTTAATTTTATGGATTTTTTTAACCAATAGTAAATATAGAGGCGGTCCACATTTTGTGCGTCACGAGGTTTTAAATTTGGTCGCTCCCGTGGCGAGAGGAGATTTTAAAGATTTTGTCAGATTTTTGAGTCCTTTTTGAGGGGAGAGAGAGAGCCCGGCGGCCCCTTCTCGGAGTTCTCGGCGCGAGAATTGGCCCGAGAACGATGCGGGATCCCATCGTATCGTCGTCGGCGAATCCTTTCTGAAGGTCTGCGGCTATGTCCTATTCTCACTGATGGTTTTTCCCGTGATGAAAAATGTGACTTAAGGCTGCGTTGTACTTCCAGATTACTGATAAAAAATTAGGAGAAAAACGTCATTCACCAGTAGATTGCTGCGACTCCCACTTATCTTCAGTGAGAACATCATTAAGAAGTCGATGGGCTTTCACCTACAGATTACTGCGGCTTCCACTTTTCTTTGTTGAGAACATCATCGAAATGTTGGTGGACATTCATGTTAAGTTGGACCTCCTTGCATGCAGAAGGACTGTATCCATGAGGAAGTTTTTCACAACGGGTGAATTGACAAATTGGTACAGCATTCATGAAGAGAAATGTTTGAACTTCTTTTACGTGCATTTCGTACACAAATAGGAAGACGAAATCTGGACTGGAATCCTTCTCCACCGTGAGTTGATTATTTTTGGCTTTTATATTTAATTCTATATCACTATGTGTCCTCAAACTTATTGCCCTTAACTGATTTGGAATTTTGTGAAATTGATTATTAGGAAAAAGTTTCGTCTTTCATTTTAACGAAAACTGATTTAAAATATTTGTATATGTAGTGCGAGTTTAAATGCTTGAGTAACCTTCTAAAATTAATAGAAATTGTAAACTGTTTCATTTAGATTTTGGTAAGATTTGGAAATATTTAAAGAATAAAAAAATGTTTGACTACTTCAGTATGGTTTAGCGATAATTACGAAATTATTGTAAGGTATTTAACTAATAATTTTGGATACATTGTTCATGGTACAGATTGTCGCTTGAAAAATTGTGAGTAATTTTTAGTAAATGTTTGTAGGGTAATCTGGCCAGTTATTCTGAATGGATAATCTTTTGGAATATTAAATGTTTTTTTACTGATTTACCTAGTGTATGTTTTTTTGTGATTTTTTATCTAGTGGTCTACTGTAGGTCACCCATGTGATCCTTTCGAAAAACATGGTTAAACTTCCATTCGAACCTGAGTAGTTTATTGCGGGAGTAGGAGAAATTTAATGTTATTTATGACTATACGATCAGATTTATTAATTTAACTGGTGTTTTGACTTCTTAATGCGTCAGATTTATTTCTCCCTGGTGTTTTGAACTGTTCTGTGTTTTTTTTAAGTGTTTGTGGCTATCTCTAAGGTTGTATTGAAATTTATGTGTTTACAGGAAGCAAAGCTGATTAGTTAGTTTAGTGAGAGATAGCATGTTGATGGTTTTGTGTCAGTAATGCATTTTACATGAATATTAATATTTTGAGTTTAACAAACACCAGGCAGGATTTTTCATTTCATTGGACTTAAGAGTTGAGAGTTGATATGATAAAACTTAATTTACTGTGTTGAGGATTTATGAAAATTTAATCTAGTATTAATTATTTTTGTTTCAAACAACAGTCTCTATGATTTGATTTAATGAATTCTAGGTATTTTTATGAGAATTTTAGTATTTTTTTTTTTTTTTAGTTTGTCACGGCACCAAGAGAGGTTGAGTTTGCAGTAAATTTAAAAATTAAAAGAAAACCCACAATTTTTTAGATTTGCAACAGAAGAAAGGAACACTCAAGATTTTGAAAAAGAAAAGGAAGAGTGTCATGCAGAATTTCATTTCTGAACATCACAAGCAAACATAGAAGATAAAAAACAAAAGGTGAAAGAATTCCTATAAACTTTAAGAGCACCTTTTGCTACTAGTGAAAAAACTGCCAACTATACCTTATTCAGAATGTGGTTTGTGAGCCAGTGAATAAATTTATAAAGCATCAAAGGAGGTAATATGACGATTTTAAAAATCATGTATGCATTTAGTTTAAAAAGAAATTCAGAATTTTTAATATATTATTTATAAAGGATGTTGTCAGCGGAATTTGATTTTTGCTTAATGAAACTTCATGTAATACTTGCCACTCTCAGTTTAACTTAATGCCTTTCAAATGATAAAAATGAAAAAGGTTTAAATTTGTTCTAATATTTTTGATTCACAAATATGGTAGCGAATTACATTCTTGTCATGACGACATAAACTAAATCATCTTAGGAAATCAGATGTGATGCAAGTTTATATTAAGCCAGCAATAGAATTAGCCTGGTTTAAGTAGAAATATCAAATTAAGTAATTTAATAGCAATTTTATTATATTTTTTTCCTAACTGCTGTTCTTGAAATACATTGATTAATCTGACTGAGAGTAAATTCGAAACTGAATTGTTATTAAAATATGTTAAAGAGCAAACTAGCAGATGAATACCTAATAAAGTACCTTATGTTGTTACTTTAACAAGAACTCACTCCTAGCCGGGTCTACGGACTAAAAATAGAGCATGAGCAGGGCCGTACGGGGCAGTTCCCTACGTGCGCTCAACCATGAAATTGTAATTTATTTCTTCGGTAGAATTACAGTGGCTGCAAAAGAAATTTAAAAAACAGCTAAATGATTATAAATAGCATCATTAACTGCTATTATTAAAACCAAAAGCAATATTAATATATAGGGTGCGGCAGCGCTCATGGCGTAATTTGACTTGCGTAGTACAATGACGTACTGCATGAATGCGCGCCAGTTCATGCCGCATTCGTGTACTAATGAGCTGACATTTCTAGCGTGACAGTGATATGGATCGGTGCAGTGCACAGCATCACGCCTTCGCTGTTGAAAGTTATTTCAAGAATAACAACTCTGTTATTCCTACCCAGCACCTATTTCGACAAAATTTCAACTTTGGACGTCATGGGGAAGTTCTAGATGGACGGGCCTTTGCGAGGTGGGTAAGTGCATTTTGAACAACATGTTCTGTTTGCAATGGCAAACCGGGAAGAAGTGAAAGAAATGAGCGGACAGCAGAAGCCGTGGAAAATGTTCGTGCTGCAGCATTGCGTAGCCCAAAAAAATCTGCTCGCGGTAATTCGCAAGCATTGCATATGTTCGATCGCTCATTCAGTAGAATATTGCACGAAGATTTCCATTTTCACCCATGGTCGCCTGGCTCACCTCATCTTTCATGTGCAGACTTTTTCCTTTGGGGCCATCTGAAGCAAGAAGTTTTCCGAACACGTTGCGACACCATTCCTGAGTTGAAAGATCGCATCAGAACTGTCGTCGGCAATTCCCACGGAATACGTTACGCCGAGTTATGGCAAACTTCCAACGCCACCTAGATGAATGTGTTGTGCAGAGGGGCCTCATTTGACAGGCATCATATTCAAAAAGTAATCCACTCAATAGACAATGACATTAGTAAATGGCATAGCTTTAACTATCGACATAAGAGGTAATAAATAAATTACAGTTACTTCCTTATAGTATGCTTTTAATATCCTACTATGAGCGCTGCCGCACCCTGTGTGTTTAATTAATCTTTTGAAATTTTATCTCGGTATATTAAATAAATGGTCTGATAAAATTTATCTTTTATAGACATCTTAATGGCTAGATATTTATTAAGCATCAGTTAGAATCCATCAGTCCTTTAGCTATCTCACCACTGATAGCCCAGTGGGTTTCCCTTACGAAGTCCTTCACGCAAAAGGCTTCCTAAGAAGACAGCCACAGTTTTATTTTGCCATAATCTAATCATAGACCTGATAAGCCGTACACCTAACTAAACTGCAATTTTAATTATCAATCTTGCCAAACACTTGGTTATTTTATATTCATAGCTATCATTAATGGCAATCATGTGATACTTTGGTTTTCATCATATTAGTTTATGTATTGTGCTTTCCAGTTTTCCTTATAAAAACGCAATCTAAATTAGAAATATTTGTTATGAAAATTTTTATTAATTCTCAATATATCATATTATAAATTTTATTTGACACTTCTGTAATAATGCAAATTCATTAAGATAACCATTCATATCCCAGTATTTAGAATAAATGCATTTGAAAAATCAAATTTCAAATACCTCTTCAGTATCAATGATTGAATGGTCTAACTCATTAAAAGACCTTTTACAGTTCATTTTCAAAATGTATAAACTCTAAATTTGTAACACATCTAAATCAACAACTGAAAACAGTGCACAAGAATTATGTTAAATAATTTTGACTGGACTTTTCCATATGTCTGATTTCATGAAGCAAATTTTATTCTGTGTAAACTGAATTTCTTCTTTCGCAAGCGAATGCAATACTCTTTTCGTATAAAGATAGGCCTTTTAAAGCTTCATCAAAATATATCATACTAAAATATATTATTTGTGTAACAGATTAAAAAAAAGTTAAATAATTATGTTTTGTTATCATATTAGCGGTAAACATTATAAACGTCAGTTACAATTTTCTACAATATCTTAAGTAAATAAAAACCATACACATGCTTATTGTAACTTCATGTAATACTCAGTTACTTTACTGACATAAGAGTTCTAGTAAATATTAGATTTCGTTGGAATAAACAAGATTATGTAATTTCGCCACAACGTCATGCTTTAAGAAAATTTTAAATAAGCATACAATGCGAACAATTTTACATTTCAAACAGGTATTTCTTTTCGAAATATTATTTTTGTTTCATGAATTGATAAAAATTAATACTTTCTTAAACAAAATGTTCAATAAAACACAGAGCATAAAAATAGGCAATGAAACTCCTTCTACGGTTTAGGAATAAGCCAGCGAGTATATCTCTAGCGCCCACCTAAAAGCCATTCCATTTACCTAAATTCTTTCCTTTATGTTCCTCTTACCTGCATAAACTGAACTCGCCCAGTTAACAAACACAGCCGTTCTGGGATTGATGGTCTAGTCCACTTTGAAAGCTGAGCTCATAGAGACGAGTTCAAAGTCACTCGCTCTCCTCTTGTACACGAACTTCTTGAATATTTGTATTACCTTTTGTGCCATTATAGTATAGGAATCTTCTTGGCATCACGTGATATGCTCACTAAGTGAGGCGCACAGAACGCCAAATCGAAGGAAAAGGAGATCCCGGAAGATTTTCTCCGACGTAATCAATCAACCGTATAAATGAATTAAATGAGGAACGTAATAATTTGACAGAAATAAGTAAAAATACGGGACTCACTCCTGAAGATAGGTGAAGTCTATTTAGCCACAGACGACGAGATACAAATGCACAATACCATTTTAAACACACAGATTCCTGATGAAGACACTCTAATTAACGTTACACCGACTAACAGTCAGGTTACTACAACTGAAAATAATCACAAAGTAAATACACCTCCCGGTAGCCCTAAAATTACAAAAGATCAAACTCCTAATAGCTCCAATGATTTCACTAAAATTGCCACTGAAAGATGGAAAACAATGTAAATCTCATAAAGATAGTTGGATGTCGCTGTAAACTGTTATCGTCCAGATGTTTCCCGGAAGAGAAGACTTGGGAATAATTGAACGTAGTGCAAGAAAATACTGATTCTGGTTTCTGTTGAAAGCCTGGCAAAGCTTTGCATTTACATCTGCGTTCTACTAGCCGTATTTATTTCTAGCAAAATCAGAGAACTCATTCTAAAATTTCACATAAGTCTTCTTAAATCTTTTAAATCATTTAACAATGAAATATACAATGTAGTATAATATGTAGAGAAAATATATTTGAATTAATTGCTATTCTTTTTCATATGTCTTTTAATACTTATATTGTAGTATGAAATAATTTAATTTTTAAAATATCTAATGTTTTTACCTTTCTAAATTCATCATATTGCGAGTATTTTCTGAATCTCGCTTTTTGAGATTTACTGAATGAATACAATGGTTATAATAATTAAATAACTGTAGTACTAAAGAGTAACATTTGAACGTGTTTTTAGCACTGAATGGACACTTGCGTATGTAATCTTCCATTTTTAATTTTTAGTTTATAAACTAGGTTTTAAAAAAATTATAAGGGAATCTTACTAATTCGAATCAAATAATTGTTACGCTTGTATTTATTTAACTCTTATGTTTGAACAAATATAAGCACTAAAAAATCAACAAAATTTTATTTCAGAAATAATACTTTTTCTGCATATTATTTTGTATATTGTGATATAATCGGATTGATTATTGAGAATGATTGTAAAACTGAAACGACGTTTAAATGGTAAAGAAATAAGGTACCCAATGAAAGAGAGGAGAGAGACGGATACGTAAAGTGGATGCATTGTTTTCGTTAAATATGAAAGCAGATTTATTTTGCGAAATTAATTTTGAAACTTTGATCAAAGAATTTCCGATTTTAAAAAGTAGAAGAAAGTATTTTAAAACATAAATTTAAATAATCCTTTTTAAATAATAAATATCGCCTGAACACAATTTTTAAGTTTAAAAAGTTCAAGCATCTATTTTTTGTAAAATATTGGTTAAAAAAATGAGTTAACTGATGTCTTCCTTCAAGTGTAAAAAAATCTGAAAATTGCTAAGAGTTGTTTTAAATCTTAAAATAACCGAAATTTATTTTTACTTAAATTTAATTGTGTGTAATCATATTCGTATCCAAATTAAGCGAAAATTATGCTTCAACAATATATTTCTTTAACTTTCAAACATTTTAGAGTAAATTTTTAAGTTATTAATTCACATTAAACAAATTTATGAATTCATTGTATATATTTAATATATGTTGTGCTTGTTTTAAAACCATAATAAAATAAAAAAAAAAAAGATTTAAGAAACTTCTATTCATGTTACAAAACTTTTCTCATAAATAATTTCCTTATTGAAATTTTTGGATATATTTACGAAAGCTAATGAAAGATGATCATCAGCTGTTTTGTAAGCTATGGCAGTTACTTTCAGCTTTGCTTATTTTTCTCCCTTATGTATGTTACAACACAAATTTTAACTTTTGTTTTTTGTATGATTGCATACTTATAGTATTATTGCAGTATGAATACTTTTTTTATCAAAAATGCTTTACATTATTTTAATTTATTAGTGACATGCATGCTAATCTCGTTTACACGTTGGTTTGCAGCCTGGTGGGAAGTGATACTGTTTGAAATTTTCTTTATACTTCGTTGTTATTAAATGCTTGAGCCATTTTTACGGCACATTTTTAAATTAATTCTCCATCCAAAAATGGCTTCCTTGCCTTTACTATTTCTAAACAAACTCTGAACGATGCAGCTACAGATGCTTCTTGAAATTTTGGTTTTTGATTAAAATAAATTGTTTGATGATCCCGCTGCTTTTTCATTTTTTTCACTAGTGGTATTTTCATGTCTCGCGTGTACGAATGATACTTTTTTTCATGCATGGAAAGATAATGGCCCTTCAAGTTATATTCTTTACACACAGCTATGATTTGTAAACATTTCAAACACTGTGGTTTACCCATTCTTGTTCAGAATAAATAAATAATCTATCTCCCAGCGATCTCGATTTTCGAGGGCTATTTTTCTTTTATTAGTAGCATTCATATTCAATAATTATTTTAATTAATAAATAAATATGAAATTAAGTTAATAATACACTCACGTTTGTGAAAATTGCAACACCATGAAGGACTTACGCGAGTGAGCTGAAATTTTCAGGAAATGCAAATTAGCGCATGATATGCAAATGATTAGAATTGCAAATCCGTAGCGCATGCGTATGCTGAGCAGCGCCCTCTGAACGGCTGATGGATCCGAATAAATAGACGGCTGTAGCGAGGCGTGTATGGTTATCGGTGGTTATCTGCTAGTGGTAAACGTTAACTCAATCTGTACTTATGCCTCGTCGACGAAAGAGAGCGAGATTTGAACAACTTACAGAGTTTGAACGAGGGAGAATCATCGGCCTTCGTGAAGCTGGATTGTCGTATCGTGCAGTAGCCTCTCGTGTGCAGCGTAACAGCAGCACAGTGATGCGCGTTTGGAAGCAGTGGACGGACGAGTGTCGGACAACTCGGAAATCCGGGAGTGGACCCCGAAATGTGACGTCAGCTCGCGATGATAGACACCTGGTCCGCATGGCGCGGACGGACCGTACAGCTTCCTCTAGACAATTGGCAGCACTGTGGTCAATAGCTACAGGTGTTTCATTGTGTGCTTCATCAATTCGTAGACGTCTGCTGCAGTGTGGACTGCGCGCACGGACTCCTTTATACAGGATCCCCCTAACGCACGACCATCGCCGCCTGCGGCTACAATGGGCCAATCAGCATAGAGACTGGCGTGCTGATTGGCAGCATGTCGTGTTTTCTGACGAATCCCGCTTTAATTTGTGGTACCATGATGGCCGCATTCGTGTCAGACGCTATGCCGGTGAACGCCACCTTCCGGAGTGCATTATCGAACGCCACAGTGGACGAACACCCGGAGTTATGGTCTGGGGCGCCATAGCATATCATAGACGATCTCAATTGCTACGAATTGTGGGCAATCTGAACAGCAACCGGTATATCCGTGAAGTTCTACAGCCCGAAGCTGTTCCCTTCCTTCAAAGCTTGCCAGGCGCTGTATTTCAACAGGACAATGCCCGCCCTCATACTGCTCGGATTGTTAAATCCTTCTTTGCAGCGCAGCAGGTACAGCTTCTTCCTTGGCCTGCGTGTTCCCCGGATATGTCGCCAATTGAACATGTGTGGGATGTCATTGGTCGGCGTCTTGCTCGTGATCCTCGTCCTGTTGCGTCTGCAGACGAACTTTGGGTACGCGTACAAACGATATGGAATGCTCTTCCTCAGTCAGACATTCAAACTTTGTTTGACTCCATGCCACGTCGTGTAGCAGCACTTATTGCGGCGCGTGGTTGCCACACAAAATACTGATTCTGATCTCTTGTTCTTGTTTGTTTGCTTTGAACATTTAATCATTTATTTGTACCACTACCACTCAACTGTGTATTAAATTGCATTCAATTATGACGATTCCTTCTTGGTGTTGCAATTTTCACAAACGTGAGTGTATTATAACACAGTCATCCCTCAACAAATTCTAGACAAGACTGCACTCGCACGATTGCATGAATTAACCAAATAGCGCAGGGTAGTGTGCGCATCACGTGCGCTAACCATAAATAAACAACAACCAACCACAAATATAATACACAGTCCAGTCACATTAATGTGACCACCACGTACTTTCCATGTCAGAGTTAAATAACCAATCACAGAAGGCAGGTGGCAGCACAGTGCAGTTGAGCGTATATAAAGGGTGTGAAAGGGCTTCGGAAAACATTTCAATCGTTGGCGTAATGCAGAAACGAAGCGATTTATCCGACTTCCAAAAGGGCATGATCATTGGCTTTCGGGCCAAGGGTGGAAGCATTTCCGAAACGGCTGAGTTTGTGAACTGTTCGCGTGCCGCCGTGGTAAAAGTGTACCGTGCATGGCAAAATGGGACTGTCCAAAATCAGCGACGTGGCAAATGTGGTGCACCACGGGCCATAGATGACAGAGGCGAACGACGGTTGCGGAGATGCGTTCGGGCAGATAGACGGGCTACCGTTGAGCAACTGACCACCAAAATGAACAAAGGGGCTACCAAAAGTGTCTCCCAAAGTACTATTCAGCGAACATTGCTGCGTCTGGGCCTCCGAAGCAGACGCCTGGTTCGTGCACCTATGCTGACTGCTGTTCATCGACGGCGAAGGCTAGAATTTGCACGCCAGTACAGCAGCTGGACGTCCACTGAGTGGCGACAGGTTGCGTTTTCGGATGAATCGCGTTTTATGCTCCATCGGACAGATGGACGTTGGCGTATAAGGCGTGAAACCTCTGAAAGGAACCACCCTGCAACCATTGCCGGAACGGTCCAAGCTGGAGGCGGGAGCATTATGGTCTGGGGAATGTTTTCCTGGCATTCTCTAGGTTCACTGATCATTGTGGAAGGCACAATGGATCAATACAAGTACGCATCTGTCCTTGCGGACCATGTTCACCCCTACATGCGCATTGTTTTTCCTCAGGATGATGGCATCTTCCAGCAGGACAATGCGAGGTGCCATACAGCTGCCAGTGTACGTGCGTGGTTCGAAGAGCACCAGGATGAGTTTACCGTCCTCCCCTGGCCAGCAAACTCACCTGACTTAAACCCAATCGAGCATCTGTGGGACCATCTCGATCGAGTTGTTCGCGCCATGGATTCTCAACCGCGTAATCTAGCGCAGCTGGCCACGGCATTAGAGTCGGCATGGCTCAACATCCCAGAGAACACCTTCAGGGACCTATGTGACTCTCTTCCTGCACGTCTCGCAGCAGTCCGCTCTGCGAAAGGTGGTTATTCTGGCTTTTGACAGATGGTCACATTAATGTGACTGGACTGTGTATGTGGCGCCAACGTTAAGCCAACCATCATCAGACGTTAAACGGATTGCTGCTGTATTCAGCCAGGTTAAGTGAAGTTACGCAAACTAAATAGTACCTAATTTAAATTCAAATTAGATTTAAATTTTCAGATAGTAAAATAAATTTAATACTAATAATAATAATTTAGTAACATAAATTCATTCATAGTAAAATGTACTCGCGGGCCCTAAAAATAATTTGGCGGGCCGTGTACGGCCCGCGGGCCGCCAGTTGGATAGCCCTGCTATATAATAACTACAGTGTGTTTAGATTAACAACAGTAGTTTTAGCCTTTTTGTTAAAATTGTTCTCTTATTTTATTATTACAAATAAATGAATATATGCTGTAAGTGTTCACTCGAGATATTTATGTATAAAGAATTATAATACACTTTTTTGTAAATTTTTCTTAAGATCAAGAAAACCTAAATATTTACATTAATAATGAATAATATTAATAACAACGATCGGATCATAATTTTTCTTGTTATAGCATCTAAAAATGAAAAGAGTAAGAGAAAGTGGGGCTTCGTATCGAAATAAAAGAAAAGCCAAGGAAGAAAATTATAAAAAAAAATGAAGGGCTATCCTAAAATACGTGAAAGTTCCTATTTCCAAAAAGCGAAACTCCTTCACTTCGGACGTCAATTCTTCCGATAATATTGCTGATGCTGTTGAAAAGCAAAAAGCTGAAGTAGGGCTAGAACGTTACACTGATGTTCGGGTACCTGTATTTTTTTCTTCGAGTTTGTCAGATTCACAGGCTCCTGTTGTAAATGCGAAGGTTGCAGCATTCAATCAAATTCCAACAACGTCTACTAATTTGAACTTGTATCTGTATGTTCAAATATAGTTACTGATAGCTCTGAGAGTGAGACTGATGAAGCACTGACATCGGCTTCTACGCAGTACAGGGATTTAGATGATGTTGGAAAATGGCCTGAACATATAAATGAAAACATGAGTTTGCTACTTGTGCAGCGAGGTCCGGAGGTTGTACAGCAAATGAACACTAATTTCACTAAAGTGTCAACAATGTTACAATCGGACACGAATCATACTACACCGAATGGAGTTACGAGCCGTCTAACACGAGAATGGTTTTATCGCACATTAACTAATGGACAAAAAGTGTTACGTTCTTGGATCACTTATTCTCCTTTTAAAGCATCATTATTTTGCTTTTGTTGTCGTTTGTTTGGTCTCACAACCACACCGAGTGAATTAAAATTTTCCTCATCTAATGGATTTAAAAACTGGCAGAAACTAAATCCCAAAATAGCCAACCACGAATCAAGTGCTCAACACAACCAAAATTTTTGCAAATGGAAGGAGTTAGAAACCAGACTTCAAAAACGACAGACTATTTATAGAAAAAAACAATATGTTGTGGCAAAGGAAACAAAAAAGTGGGAAGAAATTCTTGTTAGAATGTTTGATGTAATTAAATTCCTAGCGAAACAAAATTTGACTTTTCGTGGCCACAGAGAAGACAATACCAGCGCAAACAGAGGCAACTTTTTAGAACTGGTGCATCTCCTTACAAAGTACCATCCAGTACTCCGAGAACACCCTGTGCGCACAAAAATGGGTTCAAAACATTCAGTCATGTATATGTCCCCGCAAATTCAAAATGAGTTTATTGGAATTTTAGGAGATAAAGTTCGCCAACAAATTATCTGCCAAGTACAAAAGGAAAAATATTATTCTATTATATTTGATAGCACTCCAGATATTTCACATAACGATCAATCAAGCCAAGTTGTGCAATATGTAAAGATTGAAAATCAGAAAGTAGAAGTGGTGGAATCTTTTATAGATTTCATTGAAACAAAAAATAAAACTGCTGAAGCTATTTCTGACATGATTTTAAGTAAGCTTGAAGCTGATGGTCTTGATATAATGGACTGCAGAGGTCAAACATATGATAATGCTGCTGTCATGGCTGGAAAGCATACAGGAGTGCAACAAAGACTCAAAGACATAAATTCTAATGCCGAATTTGTACCTTGCTCAAACTATTCCCTAAACCTGGTTTGTTTACACGCTGCTTCTATCGAAACCAATTCTGTAACTTTCTTCGGCACTTTAGAACGTTGTTATGCATTCTTTTCCATGTCAACACACCAATGGGACATTCTAATTGCTGCTACAGGTAAAACATTAAAAAGAATTCAGGATACACGATGGAGCGCAAGAGCTGAAGCAGTAGATATGGCATGGAACCAGTATAAGCTTATTTTGACTGCTCTAGAAAAATTGACAGAGGAAAGCGAAAACTTTAGCACACGAACAGACGCAGGAACTTTGTTAGTCGCAATAGAATCATTTTCTTTTTTATGTTTTTTGGGCCTGTGGAAACCTGTAATGCATGAGGTGAATGATGCTCAAATTTATTTACAAACGCAGGGATTCAACGTGCATCAGTGTGCCAAAAAAATAAGTGCTCTGCAGGCACTGCTCACAGAGAAACGAAATGAATTGGTAGAGGGTGCTATGAGTTATGCCAAAAATTTGTGTGAAGATCTTGGCATTTTAATGGAACCGCCCAGACGAATAAGGAGGAAGCAAATTTTTGACGACGGAAGTAAAGATGCAGCTTTGTCCCACGAAAACAAGTTAAGAAGAAAGTTGTTTTTATCGCTGGATACGATAACTGCAGAAATTCATGAGAGGTTTCAACAGCTATGGAATTTGTCGAACAAATTTGCTTTTCTTACACCATCGAAACTACTGGATAATGAAGACCAGGATTTCAATCTAGAACACGTGTCTCATGACATTGACAAAGAAGAGTTCAAGCTCGAACGCATGCGGCTAAAGACTTTTGTTGATGCTACGGGCAATAAAAATAAATTAATGAATTCAAGCCCGCTGGATGTGTTAAAGTTTATTGTGAAATTTAAGCTGGAAATTTCCCTGTCTAATATAATAATACTGCTTCGAATATTCCTCACAAATGCCATAAGCAATGCCAGCTGTGAGAGAAGCTTCTCTAAACTGAAGATAATCAAAAATTATTTACGATCGACAATGAGTACATTGAGATTGAGTAATCTGGCTGTTTTGGCTATTGAGCATGAAATGACTGATTCAATCGATATTGACAGTGCTATTAGAGACTTTGCGATGAGGAAAAGTAGAAAACTGAAAATTTAAATTAAGAAAGGAGTTAATTTCTACTTCTAATAGATAACAAAAGAGATAATCAAAAAGAAAATTATTTTTGCCAATTATTTCTTTTCAATAAAAGATTAAATAAATTGTTACCTGCATTTATTTATATTAAAATACATTTTTTTTACTCTGAAAGTTGTTAAAAATGATTTTATTCAATGAAAAAAAAAATATTTATTATATTTCAACAGTCAATTATGTTTTAAATAATATTTATTAATATTTTCAATTAACAATAACAATAATACTACTTTTACATAATAATTGGTTAATGTTAGAATGTAAAACATATTTTCGTAATTAAATTTTTTTTCCGAGTTTGTAAGAGTTTTAAATTTTGGAGAAAATAAAATTCTCTTCGCAGCTTAATACTTTCTTTGCACTAGAAAATTTCATCTTTATAATAATATCATATTTTGTAGCAGGAAGGGGCGGCAAATTTACTATCTGCCCCGGGCGGCAGAAACCTATGCTACGCCACTGGGTACAAACGTTGCTAGATGATATATTAGAAACGAATTCAGGTGTTGATAACTTGCATATGATACAGTTCATAAATGACCAAATAGGTCTTTTATAGCAGAAAAAAGTACGGAGGTATTACAGTACGGATGTCTTAGGGCCGTATTCTCCTACCGTGCGAAGAGATCTCGATACGAGAGTGACGTCAAATATGACGCGCTTTTCGTGCGGAGCGGAAATTTGCAATTCTCGAGCACCGATCGAAACCATTTCGTGCGGCTTTGCGATCGCTTGATTTTCGTCTGCTCAAGAGCAACCGTTAGAAAATCTTGCGATCGAGAAGTAATGGCGTCTGATGAATGTGTCGCGTTGTGCCTTTTACACAAGGTAAATCGTCGAAATGCAATTCAGAGACGAGTGTTTCGAAGCAGATTGGATGCGTTTGCATTATCTGAAAAGCAGTTTATTAAGTTATTTAGGGTAGATAAGCAGTTGTGTTCTGAAATAATACGTAATGTTCGAAGACTTCTACCTGTTACTGGTTTGCCGCCTGAGCTAAGAGTAAGTTATTTGAATTGTTGAAATTTCATTCTAAAATTGTAAATAACTTAATCAATTATCCCATAATTTATGTTTATATATTGTACATGTGTCATGATTTCTGTTTTTCTGATCAATTTCAGTTGTAGAAACTTTTTTATGAATTCGTCTATGCTTTTTGAATAATTTTCTTATTAATACTTTTTATGCATTACCTGAAACATTCGAAGAGCTTAATTAGAATTAAGTTTCAAATTGTATAATAGTAAACAGAGAAGAATATGTTAGTTAAATATCTCTCTGATGTTCATAATAAATGGAACATAACCTTCTCATTTGTGTTTTGGTGTCAAAAATCAGGATGTGAAAAAGATAACTAGATGAATTCATTTGCAGTAATGTTTAAAAATGAGCTACAATGGTTATTGGGATTTTAGATTTTGATATTCTTCCTGCAGTCATCTGTTAAATCTTTTATGTAATTATATTTCTAAAAAATTCAAGTGAAAAGGGATTGTAAGTTTTTACGTATTGATGCAAAATACCCTGTTTCTCCTTATGAAGGATATGTTCTTATGAAACTGTGTGAAAAGAGAGTATTGTTTTCCCCTTCTTACTTTACTAATATATTGTTATGGTGTTTTAGAAGCAGCATGTATATTGCAAGTTTCTCATGTGATAGATTTGTCTTATTAATACAGATTATAAAAACAGTCAATAAAATATACTTTTATGAGAATATATATGTATAATAAAATATACGAAAATTTAATCATAATAGTTACATGTATGTAGAATTATAAAACTGTATATTGAGAATTTTCTAAAATAGGATTAGTTTTGAATAACTCAGCTTTCATAATGTTATAAAAATATGTCTTTCCATAACATGCATATATGAAATGAGATTTGTGTAATGCAAGTTTTTTTTTATGTCTTACAGGTTTTAGTGGCTTTAAGATTTTATGCCACTGGCAGTTATCAACAAGCAGTGGCAAATGACATTTTTCTTGCGGTTAGCCAATCTTCAGTAAGCAGATGTGTGAAGCTTGTTAGCCATGCGATAGAGACTGTTCTGTTGCAACAAAAAGTAAAATTTGCCACAACTGCCATTGAACAGACTAGAGTAAAAGAAGGTTTTTATTTAAACTCTGGCTTTCCTGGAGTAATAGGTGCGATTGATTGTACCCATATTTCTATTATTGCCCCCACTGTGAGTTCTTCAGCTGGACATTCACTGTCTTATGTGAATCGCAAAGGATTTCACTCCATCAACGTTCAGCTGGTAAGACTTTACAGAAAAATATTACTTGTAAATTAAAATTGTTATCATTGCCATTTATATTTCACATTTATACAGTGTCAGGATAATTTTATGTCATTTTGTGTATGTATGAAACATAAACACAGGTTAACGTGATTTCAAGCAGCTGAAAAATGTCTCAATGAGATTCATTATACCTTTCACTGTACTTATTTATAACCAACATGCATCATTTCAGTACCAAACAAGTTAAAATTTTAAAATTAGAGGTATATATATAAAATTCTAATTTTATTAAATTATATATATATATATAATTTAATATATGGTATTGAACGGTTACGGTTATATATATATATATATAATTTAATATATGGTGAAATCAAGATTCAGGAACTTAATTTTTTCCTGAATGTTGTTTGTCATCGAAAATGTTCATGAAGGTAATCTTTTTTTTCCCCATAGCAATTAATATTAATTAACCTGTTCCTTTAATTGATACTGTAGTGTTAACATTTGAAAAAAAAAATTCCTAATTCCTTAGTTTGAAAACTTATTAGGTAGCTGTAAATGAGACCATGATTTGTATTTTTAGCAACTTGGAGGCATAGAGTTCAATTCTTGTTTTAATCAAAAAATCATGTGTGTGTTTATATCACCTTTTTGGAATAATAAATTTCATTTGCTCAGGGAAGAGCTAAGATACATTTTTAAGGAAATTCCAAAATTATGAAAACATTTTATTATATGTATATATACTAGAAAGCAAAAATGATTAAGGAAGTTGTTACAGTATAAACAGTTTCTTTCACAGGTGAAACCATTCATGAAAATGCTTAGGTAATTTATTTTCTTAGTAAACCAAAGGATTTTAATTAATTGAAATACGTCAATAGTTTTATATTGTTACGAAAAATCCGGCGGTTGCGCCTGTATGTAAGCTTTCCGGCATAGCACTAGGGTTGCCATAAAATAGTGTATGGTAGGGTTGCCAGATTGGCGACTTTATCGCCCATTTGGCGATCAAATAGGCGATATCCCATGGTCCAATCGGGAAGCTTCTAGAATAACTTCCTGTCGAGATATTTCTCGAAACGTGTCGAACTTAAAGAAAAGCTATATAAACCCTTGCGTTTCTGAGAGCAGTTAGTTGCGAAGAGAGTGTGAAGTATTGTGAAGTATTGTGAAGTATTGTGAAGTACTGTGAGTGTTGTGAGAATAGCTGCTAAGCTACGCGAGAGTTTTGTGAACGGAAAGCAATCGAGATATTGCTTTGCCGTGAAGCTATCTTTACAGTATAGCTTGACAGTGTATTTGTGATTGTTCCACGGTGTTTATTATAAGTTTAGTGTTGCCGTGAAGCTACCTGTACAGTTACAGCCTGAAGCTGTGTTGCTGATTGTTTCAGCGTATTTATTGTACATTTTCGACTCTTTTAAAGGTAATTTTGGAACTGTGCTGTAAATAGTGATTCTTGTAAATAAATTGGGCTTTTTACTGTTCTGCATCGTGTTTTCATCGGATACTCTCAAATCCACGAACCCGTATAACGCAACAATATTTTAATTGATGTGCAATATTTATTTCGTTTTAAGTAGATTATCATCATTTAGTTTAATGAGTTTCAAAACACATTTGAAAGTTATCAAACATGTATATTTCCTTTATTTTGATATCTTTTTTATAATATTAATATGTTGTAGGTTTCTGATCACAATCTGAAGATCATGGCAGTGAATGCAAAATTTCCTGGATGTGTTCACGACGCATTCATATGGCACCAGAGTGTGGTTCGTAGATACTTGGCACAGGAGGGAGGAGCAAATTATTGGCTTATAGGTATGTATCCAAAATTTTACAATAAAATTATTTGAAAAAAATGAGCACAATCATTTTGTCAAACATAATACTATTCTGAGAAATTAAATGAACAAATGAGCATTTTTCAGGAGGGCAAGAAACTTAATGTCAGATATCAACACTTGTAAGCCTAAAATAAGATTTTTCGTTGCTCTTCTGTTATCACGACCGGATGCAGAAATGTATGTAAATATGCAGAAATGTATATAAATATGCATGTATGTGTTCGTGCATATATAGGTATGTATGTATGTGTATACACACATGGACATACACATGTGCACACATACATACATTCTTTAATCTGGTCCTTATAGCAGAAGAGTATTAATTTTTCAATCTATTAATTAAATTAATCAGAACTATGGCAAGTTTTCATTAATTTTGTCTGCATTTAGAATATATTTAATACTGTTGTTATGATATTATTCTTTCATCATTTTGATTATGGATGGATTATTTATATCTTCTTATAGTATTTATATTATAGAAATAATAAATAAATACAATTTTTTAAATCTTTAAATTTTTTTTGTGCTAGTAATTTTATACAATATAGTATACCAAGTCATTGATTATCAGTATCTACATGCAAGTGATACATTACAGAAAGACTTTATATTTGCTATTAGTTAAAATAGGATAATTTTAGTTCTATAATAGTTTATTATTTTACCCATATCTTTTTTTTTTCCAGTACGCAGTAATTAAAACATTGGTGGAATGTGATAGAAATAGCTTACTTTATATGCATTTGGATGGATACATATGCAAGTTGAGAAATCGTGTATTCTCAATAAATGCAGATAAGAGACAATTATTTCATAGATTTCTAGTGTAGTGAATTATCTTCCATGTATTAAATTGCTGTACTTTAATAGTTAGGCATTTTTTCATTTGAAGTTATAAGTTTAAAATGATTTTGCATTGTATTGGGTGAAAAATCTTTTCCTCTTGAAATTTGATATTAGATTTCCCAACCTATACCATGGATTTTTATTTCCATTTATTTAATCTTTAATATTTCAGGGGATAAAGGTTATCCATTGGGACCTTGGCTTTTGACGCCATTCATGAATCCATCTTCAGACATAGAAGAAAACTATAATAAAAAGCATGCGATAGCAAAGAACTGTGTGGAGAGATGTAATGGAGTACTGAAGTCAAGGTTTCGTTGTCTGCATAATCACAGAGTATTAACGTATAGTCCAGCACAGGCTTCGCACATCATTAATGCATGTGCAGTGCTTCACAATATGTGCATTGAAAGAGGACTTCCTTTTGAAATTGATGAATTTAGCAATGAAGATAGTGATGATGATGATGACGATATTGTAATCTCTCCTACTCTAGCAGCTGCTCGTGCGCTAAGAAATAGAGTTGCCTCAGCAATGATTTGATTTCTTGTTCTTTTTTTTTTCAATAAAAATAAATATTTTTTGCCTTTACAGTTTGTGTTTATGGAGTGGATATCATTATAAGATTACCTGAAATGTTAAAATTGTATTGTTTATTAATCACTTAACAAAGTTCTCAGCTTTTGCTTTAATAATACAAAATTTTTATTGTTGGTGGTAAAATATTTTACTGCTTATATCTCTAGTAATGAAATAAATCATTAAAATAAATTTCGGTTACCAATTAAAAGAATATCAGTTTAATCAATCATAAAAATAATATATATAAAAAAAGAAAAATATCAAAATTATTTTTGTAAATGTTCTAGTATGCCATTTAAAATTTGCGTTTGTTTCTTTGTCTCTTCACTTTGTTGCTCAACAGCAACAACCAAGCGTTCAAGCAATTCATTTTTTTTAATGAGTTGTTCTTGAAATAAAGCTGAAATGTCTTCTAAACTTGTCATCTGTGATCTTTTTCTTTTCCCTAGTAGAAGTTAAATAATTTAATATAGCATACTAAATACATTAAATATAAATGCATTATAAGCAAAATTTATGAGAAAATTTAGTGCCGCAGCATGTATGCTAATAGTTAGGAAAGCAATTTTCAGTTGATTGTAGTTAATGATATTTTTCAAAGTTGAATTCATGCATCATGTCATAGTAGCATAAACACGTAATGACAATCTTTTAATTATTATAATAATTTAATGCTGTTTTAAACTTCATAGTTTAATTACCACAGCCAGGAAGACTGAATTCATTACATTTTGTTAATTTAGTAGGCAGTTTGTGACTTAAAACTTTTAGATGAAAAGTTTATCCTAAAGCAAACATGATGGCTTTCCCTATGCTAGTAAAATAATTAATTTTGTCATGCAGTAAATTAAGTAAAAATTTGAAACCTGAAGTTTGATTGGGTGTATCAGTCAGGGAACTTATGAAACTGCTGTCTTTCTCCTTTGAAATTGTCTCAGAAACATGACTCTCTGATGGATAGTTATCTGAATTTGTTAACTGTATTTCATCCATAAGAATTAATTCTGTTCCCTGTAAAGCAAAACAATTGTCACAAATTCTGTTAATACATAAATCATTTAGTATCAGAGCTATTTCGCTACATTCAGGAATATATAGCAGTATTTTATATTCATAAATACAAACTAAAAACACAATATTATGAAAATGCTTAAATGGAAGAATTAATTAAATATTTAAAATGTGTCCTTGTAAGTGTTAACCTTAAAAGGGGCTTTTCTTATTATTTTGTGTGTTACCTTTATTTATTGAATATCATGTTTGTCATACTTAAGCCATAAAATTCAGTTCAAGAGCAATATAGCAAAATAATTTGAAATTGAGTATATCTTTAGAATTTCTGACACAGGGTCTCACACACTGAAGATAAGAATGTTTTTTCTGTACAATATTCTTATGTACATTGCAAAATCGCTAATAAAAAGAAACTACTAATATATTTTATAATGAATGGATACTTTTACAAAATATTTTCATTATTGAATGAAAATAGCAAGATGTATTCATGTACTTATAATTATTTTATTAGATATTTAAATAATTATTAAAAGAAGTTTCTCATAAATTACCATGTCAGGAAAGCCACCTTCAGGAACAGTATCGTCACCTGTTACGGTGATCCATCCTGCAACATTTAAAACTCTCTCTTCCAATTCCGTAAGCTTTTCATGTCTTGGAGGACCTCCACCTGTGATTTTCCTATCTCTGTTGATAGCTGCTGCTTTGCTGCGAATGTTACATTTTTGGTCATTCCAGCACTGTGAAAGAAATTAAAAACATACATTAAAAAGTTATAATCAGAGGGCATCCTATATTATTTTACTACCGCACATTGAAAACATTTGATGTTAAATAATATTTGTTTTTAAGCTCTCACAAGCTTTTATATAAAAAAATTATCTTCTAATGTTTGTTCTAATTTTTTTATGTCTTCAATATTTAATATTTTCTTATTTCCTCAGTATAGTTTCATTTAATCTTAACTTTTTGGCATTTGCAAATTCCTCTAACTTATTATTTGAAAGTCTGCATTTGTTTTCGCCAGAACAGATAAATCATTCTGTTGAACACGAATAAATTCATAGTCTCTAGAAAACTTGCCTTTCAGTTTAGGAATTCAGAATTAAATTATGTGAATTTTTTAGCCTCCTATTAATCATTCAAATTATACATAAATTATTGGAATATATCATCTGATTGCATTGCAAGTTATTCTGTGTTTATGAAAACTACAAAAAATCAAAGTTCCATTTTCAGATTTGTTTGAAAATATGTAGATATTTTCTAGTAACTGAAAAGTATATAAACCTAATCTAATTTCACTACAGATAATATTTTTTTTAATAAATGATAAACTGAAAAAAAAATCAAAAATAATTCATAAAACAAATTTTGTACATTTTAGGTTAAAAATCTTAATGCTTTAAGAACTTCAAATGAACAAAATTACGCACAATTAGATTGTTATTTAATGATACTAAATTTTTTGAAAGTAAAATGATGCAAATGGAATCCGAGCAATCTAAATAATAATACATATATAGGCATGTGTATGGTGTGTATACAATTGTACATTTTATATTCGTCATCTAATCCGTGTGATGACGAACAACATATGAGGTGCCGTAAATTTTGTAAATAACTTCTAACGCGTACGAATTTCCATCACTGATATTTGTTTAGTACAAGAGTTATTAATAATATACAATCTGTAAGTAAAGTCATACATACTTTCCTCCACTGATCAGCAGTTTTTATGGGTCCCCAGCCATCAGCGTTTAATTGCACCGCCAACTGTTCCCACATTTCTTTTCTAGTGCATTTATTCATTTCTGGTGTTAGTTTACCAGAACTGAACTCTGGGTGCTTTTCCATGAAAACTACTAAAGTTTCTAACTGCCGAGAAGTTATCCTTGATGATCGCTTCTTTTCAAAATTCATTTTTAGCAAGAGATGGAATAACACAAGTTGCTTCCCTAGAGATGAAAAAAAACACATGCTCGTTGTTTACATTTGCTTGCAAAAAAAATTTAAATTACTATTATTTTTTAAGACGCCTTATCATTGGTTGTTCGACTATCGTTTGACGTCAAAATATGGGCGGTGCGAAGGAGGAGCTTCCATCTCTTTCGATCGGCGAAAGCCTTAACGATTCGAACGGTAGAGGCGCTTGAGAATACCAGTTTTCCATCAATCGTTCGCACCAGTCGAACGAGAAGTTTTCGCTTGCTACGTCACTCTCGTATCGAGATCTTTTCGCACGCTAGGAGAATACGGCCCTAAATCTTTTGTGCACTGCTTTATTTAGTATCCCCCCATGGATATCGTTTCATAATATCTTCAGGAAAAATTATCTTGCCGCATCCAAGTACCCTGCAGAGATTATGTTCTTCATTTCAACTAAACCCCAAAATGGAACAGCATGATAGTAAATTTTTGTTATATATTGAGTCTAAGTTCCCATTATTACACCAAAATGACTCAATGTTGCACTTTTGATGGATGAAATACATATCAAGCCCTTTTTTGACTTCAAAGGAGGAAATATATATAGTTCATCACACGACAGTGTCCACGCACCTACCATAGCATAGGCATTTATGATTCAGAGTTTTCTGTGTCTTATAAAGATGTTCATATTTTACCTATTGCAAAAATAACAGTTGAAGAACTGTTTTTGTGCCTAAAAAATAATTCTCAAGTTGGAAGAAATTGGTTTTATGGTGATCACAGTAGTGAGTGATAATAATGCTATTAATTCAAAAGAAATTTCTTATTTTGCCAGTCCACCTAAAATATCTATAGTTTATAAACATCCTGCCAATATATTGAGACAGTTATTTTTTGCTATTGATAGTGTTCATATCTTAAAGTGTATCCGAAACAACTGGCACAACCAGAAAAAAAACTTCGCAGTGTTTTCATTTTCCAGATTTTAATGCTTGTTTCAACTCAGATTCAAATGAACTTGTTCTTATGGAAACTATGCAAATGCTAACAGCATCTTTTTCTGCTTTGAAACAAATGCATAAGCTAGAAAGTTGTGAACCGTTACTCAAATATGGTTTGACTTTAAAAGCTCTCAATCCCTCAAATTTAGAGCGCCAAAATGTAGCTTTAGCTTTAAAAATATTTAACAAATTTGTTTCTGAAGGACTTCGGGAATTGGGACAGAAGTATGATATTCCATACTATTCCTCAACTACAGATTTTATAAAAAAAAAATAAGCACATGGTTTGATATTGTTGTGTAGCAATTTTCACGTAACACTTAATTATTTAAGTTTGACTTCAGATTTAATTTTCATTATTCTAAATTTATGCTACACAACGTTATTTTATTTAATATCTTGTATTTATATTTGCTTTAGTTTAATTTTAATTAGGGGTTTTGGTACTTCGTACGTTTCTTCCACTGGTTACTCGTAAACGCGTTGAAACAGACAATG
The DNA here is from genome assembly GCA_000611955.2 of Stegodyphus mimosarum. NCBI lineage: Eukaryota > Metazoa > Arthropoda > Arachnida > Araneae > Eresidae > Stegodyphus > Stegodyphus mimosarum. The sequence goes on along the minus strand of KK112719.1, from coordinate 76,396 downwards.
GAATTAGGTGCTTTCCTGCGTAATAAACTTGACACTTGATTTAAAATTACTTAACTTAGGCTGATTCTCTTTTAACTTATATCCTTGGATGCAGAAAAATTAGCCTTTTAATTTAAGAGTACTTTCAAGTCTCTAGCTTAAATAGTTTTTAAGTTACAGCTATTTATTTAACGAAATTTTTGCACTTCGCGAGATTTTATTTGGGTTGGGGAGAAAGGATTGAAAAGCGTCACTTTTGCAGTTGATTTCTAGGCCTTTGCTTAGGAATTTTGTCCGTTGCTTTAGGTTTGTTAGTTTTCCCACGCTTACGTCGAATTCTTGGTTTTTCCTTTGGCGGGCTTGGCGAGAATAGAATTTTTTGTTCCAGTTCAACTCCTCGATTTTTGGACGATGGTAGCAGGGGTTTGTTCGAGGTGTAGAGTTTAGGATTTATTCACCCTTTTGGCGAGATTTGGCGATATCTGGTGTCCTGACCTGACAAAAAGGCTCTGCAGGTGGGATTGTGCTCTCTTGGGATGTCATCGCTTTTTTTTCCTTCGGCTGATTGACGTTGTACTCTCTGCGTGCCCCGAGCACAAGTTTTGGGCTGTTTTAAGGAATGTTCTTCCTTTAGGAAGCGGGGCCTTTAGCTCCCGCTTTTCTTATTTGCAATGCTACCGTTAATAGAAAAATAATCTTCATTATGAGATAACAAAATTTTATTTAACAAGTTCTTTCAAAATTCTGAATTTCCTTCGGGCAGACTGCCCCATCAATTTAAGAAAGAAAAAAATAATTTCTGTATCAAGCCAGCAGTTGCAGTTCCCGGATCCTGCTCTTCACCTATAATGATTTCTGTATCCAGCCAGCAGTTGCAGTTCCCGGATCCGGCTGTTCACGGCCCTGACTGTCATTTCTTCCAGTCAATGTTTTCCATCAATGCATATCTCCGAAGTTTTCAGCTGAATACATCTACATCATGTGCTTTCCTTCAAAGTTCCGGTTAGAAAGCAGATAAGATTTTTTTATTATTTAATCCTAGAAGACTTAACTTTAGTTCTTAAGAAAATTTTATGTAAAATTTCAGGTTTAACTATCTCCTAAAATAGCAAGGATTCAATTATTTTCAAAAAATGTAGTTATGTTTTAATTTAAATGTTTGCTGTAAAGAATTTGAAATGTAGAAAAATTTAAATCTTTCATATCTTTGAGGATTTGCTGATTTAGCTGAGATTTGAAGAAAATTTGTGAGCAGTCTTAAACTGCTCTTGTTGAAAATTTAAAATTTTTCCTTCTGGTGCAATACTATAAATATTTAACTCTGTACTTAATTATTAGAATTTTTACATGTTCTCGGATGAATAGGGTGTAAGAACCTTACAACTGTTATTTAACTCTGTTCTGAAGTTATAGAAATTTTATATTTTCTTGGATTAATAAGGTGTAAGAACCTTACAACTGAAAAATGAAATAGAAATTTTTAATTTATATCTTAAATCATGAAAATAGATATATATTCCTTAACAAAGAGTTGAATTGAAGTGTTCTTGTATAAGTTGTAATATTTGTGAAAACCCATATAAATGTTTAGCAATTTGTTTTCTAAATTAATGTTGGTAGTTCCCGGGGACTAGTATAATTTTATGATAATAGAAATTTGATTGATATCAGTGTTTTAAGGAAAGTAATAAACTAAGTTAGTATTATTGATTTTATGTGTTTACTTGAATTTCTGATAACACAACATAGTTTCACCAGTAGCAAGGCTCTCCGGGTTATTGAAACATGTTGTGTAGATTTTTTAAGTATTATTTTACAGTGCTTATTAATTTTATTAATTTACAGTGAATAGTAAAATTTTGATGTTCATGTTAGAGATGTAAGTTTTAAATTATACTGTCGCTAAATTATTTCTTTTGAGTTGGGTAAAATTTCTTAAGTTAGCAGACAGCGATAGCCTGTTTTTGTGTTCTCACGGGAGGAGAATTCTGGGGTCAAGGGTCAGCGACCAGCTGCATTTTTTCGTCCCCTTTTCTTGCGGGGACGAACATGTGTTTTTCTCGTTCAAAGGCGATCCGCTTAGCGGCGCCGATTCTTGATAGAATTATGAGGGTGCCAAAATTTGGGATCTGTCTGAAGAGTCGCATCGTTAACAGATTTACTACTTTGTTTTTGAGTTCGAAAAATAAGGGGTTTGTCATTGTGAAAGGATAGGACTGATCTTCTTAGAATTTTGTTGGGTATTAATTGGTCTGTTCCTAGTGGTTAGGAGGGTTACTGTTTTGTGTAGCATTGGTGAGTTTTAATTTTATGGATTTTTTTTAACCAATAGTAATTATAGAGGCGGTGCACTTTTTGAGCGTCACGAGGTTTTAAATTTGGTCGCTCCCGTGGCGAGGAGATTTTTTTCAAGATTTTGGAGTCCTTTTTGAGGGGAGAGAGAGAGCCCGGCGGCCCCTTCTCGGGGTTGTCCGTGCGAGAATTGGCCCGAGAATGATGCGGGCTCCCATCGTATCGTCGCCGGCGAATCCTTTCTGAAGGTCTGCGGTTAAGTCCTATTTTCACTGATGTTTTTTCCTTCGGGAAAAATAATGTGTTTTAAATGCAGATTACTGCATTATGATTTTAATGCAGAGGTCATAAAGGCTGCTATTGTTGTTCGAGCCGGATTTCTGCCTACGTTTTTGGATTTAAGATTCTTGGATTATAATATGGTGACTCTGGACATTATTTTTAAAGATACAAAATATTTTTTATTTTCATACTACTTTGAACCTTCCCGATGTATTGACTTTGATTTACAGAAAATAAGTCGGGTCTTCCAGGCTAGGGATCTTGTAAAGCTTATTTGGGGTATGGATTCCAACAGTAAGTCTGAACTATGGTTTAGTCCTTACAGTGATGCTCGAGGAAACAAGCTTGGAGATTTTGTCAGCTCCTATAATTTATATGTGATCAATGAGGACTGCGGCCCTACCTTTTGTTCGGAACAGGGATCAAGCTATATAGACGTCACAATTATTGGTGCTGATTTGCTAGCAAATGTTACCCGCTGGTGTCTCTCGGACTGTGAAACATTGTCAGACCATGCAATGATTGAATTCGACTTGTCTATTTCTACTGCTTCTTTTATTGCTGTCAATAGAATTTTATTTAATACAAAAAAAGCAAACTGGGGATATTTTGAAAAATACTGTTCACAGTACATATCCTTGATCAATAATATTTTGGATTCTTGCAGAAATACTGACTCACTTGATGTTAGTGTGGATTTTATAACTTCAGTTATTTTTCGGGCATGTATTAAATCTATGCCTACTAGAAGGACTGGTATACGAAAAGTACCTTGGTGGTCGTTGGAAATTTCCATTATGAGAAAGAGAGTCAACGCTGCTAGACGGAGGTTCCAGAGAACTACTAGCATTGATATACGGGACTTGTATAAGCGGAAATACCTTGATTTAAGGAAAAAATACAATGAAATGCTTCTTGACGCCAAATTAGAGTCTTGGAGGAAGTTTCTTTCGGATATCAATAATGAGAATGTGTGGAAAAAAATTTACACTTATGGTATTAAAGAAAATTTTATGAGGAAAATTGAGATCTCGGGCCTTCGGCTTCCAAACGGTAACTTTACGTCTTCCTTGGAGGAAACTATTGACGCTGTTCTTGATAAAGCATTTCCTCCTGATTGTGTGAGGTTTGATAATGACTTTCATACTCAGTGGCGCTCATCTGCTCGCAGTGAATATGCGTCTCAGATTGATCCTCCTTTTTCGCAGGCCGAGGTTGATGGTGTAATTCGAAATCTAAGGCTTGGCAGGGCTCCTGGCCCGGATTCTATTCCCAATGAAATTATAAGATACTTTCATCGGCTCTTTCCTGCAGTTTTTTATAGATTATTCAATATATGTTTGAATCTTGGTGCCTTTCCACGAACTTGGAAGAATGCTCTTGTTATTGTGATACCCAAGAAACAAACTTTTAGTGTTCCGCATGTGAATAATCTCAGGTGTATCTGTCTTCTTTCTTCTTTGGGCAAATGTTTTGAAAAACTAATTACTAATAGAATTACTTGGCATTTACATAAAGAAAACATTCTTAGTCCTAACCAATATGGTTTCATTGCTCAAAAATGTACTGAGGATGCACTTCTGCGTCTTAGCAACATTGTACAGAGGGGCAGGACGAGAGGTTTGTACACTATTTTAAATTTTCTTGATATTGAAGGCGCTTTCGATAATGCATGGTGGCCTGCTATTCTTAATTTGCTAAAAAAAATGAAAATACCTCATAATGTGTTTAATGTTGTTTCTGATTTGTTGAAAGACAGGACGGTTGAGCTTTTTCTGGGTGGCACCTCAAGTGTTCGTCAACCTCAGAGAGGATGTCCACAAGGCTCTGTTTCTGGTCCCAAGTTTTGGATTATTATTATGAATGATCTCTTACAGAAACTCTCTGATCTCTTCAGTTGTGAAGTCATTGCCTTTGCAGATGATTTGTTGATTTGTATTCAAGAAAAAGAAATGCAAAAAGCTTTTCGTCTAGCTCAAGATGTTTTAGATTTCATTTATCATTGGTCAATAGATTTTAAATTAAACTTTAATCATGCAAAATCCAAGACCATGTTTATTGATAGAAAAAATACTACTTATGAAGGATATCAACTGTTTTTAAATGATAATCCCCTAGAGAGGGTGAATGAAATTAAATATTTAGGTGTTTTGTTGGACAGCAAATTTAACTGGAAAAAGCATATTTCCTACATTTCTAATAAATGTGAGAGACTTCAGCGTGGGCTAAATCGAATTGCATGTAATAGTTTTGGTGTTAAATCGAATGTTAGCGCAATTATTTATAAACAAGGCATTGTTCCCTTTATTTCATATGGATGTAGAGCTTGGGGACTGTCTCTAAAAAAGAAAATTAACTCTAAATGCCTGCTTCGAGTTCAAAGACGAATTTTACTGCGAGTTATAAAGGGTTATCAAACTATTAGTTACAATGCTGTTTTCTCTCTTGCCGGATTTCCACCGCTGGATTTGTTTATTTTGACTTTTATAGATTACAAGAATAGTCTTGCAAACTGCTCCAATTCTCATTTTGATCGTTTATTGCCTTTGTCTGTTCTTCCACATCCTTCCGTAAGACAACCAATACATATTCTAGATAGTATGGACACTGATGTAAATTCATTCTCACTTGTGTTGTATACGGATGGTAGTAGGATTGATGATAAAGTTGGTTTTGCTTACGTTATTTTTGAAGATGATATTGAAATTGAGTATCACCAATTTCGCATAAGAAATGAATGTACTGTATATACTTCTGAGCTTCTGTGTATTAATTTTGCAATTAAATGGATAATTAGCCAGGATGGACGTAGTTCCAGCTACTTAATTTGTACGGATTCACTCTCTTCCCTGGAGTCTCTTAAAAATATCTTTTCATGTAATGATATTATTGTTAATATACAGCAGTCTCTTGGAGATCTGGAGAAGAAGGGTATTTCAGTGTTTTTTACATTTGTCCGTGGTCATTCGGGCAATTATGGAAACGAGAGAGCTGATTGGCTTGCTAAGAATGCAACTAAAAAGGATATTAATGTTGATGTAAATATTCCAAAATCTTATTTCAAAAAAACATTCAAGGTTAAAATGATTGAGCGGTGGAACTGTGATTATATCTCTTCTGATAAGGGATGTGTTACAAAAACATTCTTCCCAACTATTTTTGATAGACTGAAAAGTAAGGATTTGTTGCTCAATTTTAAAGTTACTCAATTTTTGTCTGGACATGGTAAGTTCAATGTCTATCTTGAACGGTTTAAGCTGACGTCTTCCAATTTGTGTTATTGCAATCTTGGCGTTCAGCAAAGTGTTTTCCACCTGCTTTATGACTGCCCATTGCTTGATAAAGCAAGAAATCTATTGAAATGTAGATTAAAATTAATTGGAACAGATTGGCCGCCGAAATGTTATGATTTGGTATCTTCAGCTTCGGCCTACCGAGCTTTCAATGATTTTGTTGATTTTTATTTTAAACATTGTAAATAATTTCTTTATACATTTTCATACTTTGTATTTAATTACTTTTTTCCCTTGTGAATGTTTTCATTGTATTATTGAAAAGTGATGTTATTTCTTACAATTTTGCTTTTTTACTTACGATTTGTAAGCCTCGTGTGATACTTTGTGGTACACGAGGGTTTCCTATTTTTTAAATTAAAAAAAAATGCAGATTACTGTGACTTGCACTTATCTTCAGCGAGAACATCATTCAGAAGTCGGTGGGCTTTCACAGATTACTGCGGCTTCCATTTTTCTTTGTTGAGAACATCATCGAAATGTTGGTGGACATTCATGCTAAGTCGGACCTCCTTGAATGCAGTAGGACTATATCCATGAGGAAGTTTTCTACAACAGAAGAATTGACTATTTGGTGCGGCAGTGATGAAGAAAGATTTTTGAACTTCTTCTACGTGCGTTTCGTAGACAATTAGGGAGACGAAACCTGGGCAGGAATTTTTCTCCACCGTGAATTGATTTTTTTTTTTGATTTTGCATTTAATTCTATATGTGTCCTTAAACTTATTGCCCTTAACTGATTTAGGATTTTGTGAAATCGGTTATTAGGAAAATCTTTCACTTTACGAAAATTGATTTAAAGTATTTGTATATGTAGAGTGAGTTTAAATGCTTGAGTAACCTTCTAAGATTAATAGAAAGTGTAAATTGTTTCATTAAGATTTTGGTAAGATTTGGAAATATTTAAAGAAATAAAAAAATGTTTCAGACTACTTAAGTATGGTTCAGTGATAATTACGAAATTATTGTAAGATACGTAATTAATAATTTTGAATACAGTATTGATCATGGTTTAGATTGTCGCATGAAGAATTGTGAGTAATTTTTAGTAAATGTTTGTAGGGGTAGTCTGGCCAGCTATTCTGAATGGAGAATCTTTTGGTATATTAAATAAATGTTTTTATTTGTTTTACTATTGTATGTTTTTTTTAGTGTTTTATCTTGTGGTCTACTGTAGGTCACCCATGTGATCCTTTCGGAAAACATGGTTAAACTTCCATTCGAACCTGGGTAGTTTATTGCGGGCGTAGGAGAATTTAATGAGGGTTAAAACTATACGATCAGATTTATTAATTTAACTGAACTGGTTTTTGACTTCTTAGTGTGTGAGATTTATTTCTCTCTGGTGTTTTGAAGTGTTCTGTGTTTTACTTTTAAGTGATGTGGCTAACTCTAAGGTTGTATCGAAATTTATGTGTTTTCAGGAAGCAGAGCCGATTAGTTAGTTTTAGTGACAGATAGCATGTTAATGATTTAGTGTCGGTAATGCATTTTACATGAATATTAATATTTTGAGTTTAACAAAACACCAGGGAGGATTTTTCATTTCATTGAATTTAAGAGTGGAGAGTTGATATGATAAAACTGAATTTACTGGGTTGAGGATTTATGAATATTTAATCTAGCTTAAGGTATTAATTAATTTGTTTTCAAACACCAGACTCTATTATTTGGTTTATGAACTCATTATGTTTTTATGAGTATATTTTGTGTTTTTTTTTAGTTTGTCACGGTACCAAGAGAGGTTGAGTATGCAAGTTTAAATTTAAAAATATTAATAAAACCGGAAAATTTCTCCTTTTCACAACAAACAAAACTTAAAATTAGAACACAACGCAAAGGTCTAAATTTGTTTGGTCAACTACTAGTATTTTACAACTAGTATTTAACAATACTGTAAATGTGAAAACACCAAAGGTATTAGGTTAAAGAATGTTTATCAGCAGCCTATGACTTTAGGTGACGCAGGTGAAAGATGTCTGAGTCTGAAAAAAGTGATATATTTTTAGAATCCTTTGGTTTTGCCTCTTTACTATCAAGTAGACTCAGGATATGAGGTAATATCAGTTTTATGTAAACAGGGTCATTATAATTAAAGTGCAAGTTTCAAAACGCTATAAAAAAAAGAACCACTCATGGAAATGACGTCAAATTTGTAAGAAATGTTACTGAAGAAAGCGTATGGCAATCATGACCAATCTGTGAGCATCGGGCGCATGTCATGCTGCCACTACAAGACATCTTAGAATGGCCGAAGCGCTGGCATTGGAAGCATCGCATGGGGTTTGGAATAGGTCTTACTGGACAATTTAGGTATCCGGCCTTAATATTCTTAGGCAGATCAGGCGAGTTGAAGGTCAGGATCACGTGTTTCATGTTAATCAACTGTCAATTTCATGTCAATCAATAATCCCCTGAGGGGCATATATTAAATGAAGTGCAAAGATCACACTGTGGAGTGAATTTCAGAAGATTTTAACTTTCATTGAAAATTTCACAAATAATAATGATATTCCTGAAAATAATTTTTAGACAGCTGTTAAATAATAGAGAGCTTCAATACAGAAAGAGGATGATGTACAGGAATATAATGATGGCCAGTTTATTTTGGAACAAGTGAAACTGTTCGAAAAATCTAGCAGAGGAAAAAGATAAAGCAGTTATCTGACGTCATTTGCATACTCTTTATATATGAAATCTACGTCATGTTATGAAGCAGTTCTTGCAAATAATTTGGTCAAGCTGCCATCTGTAAGACATTTGAAAAGATTGACTTCTTGTTTGAAATTGAATGAAGCAATGATTGACACAAATAATATTGCTTATGTTAAAAGTAAATGTAAAGCACTGTCAACCAAAGAGCGCATGGTGAATCTTCTCATTGATGAAATTCACATAAAACCAAAAATAGCATACAAAGCGCTTTCTGGTTTTGCTGAAAATAAAGTCACTGAAGAAGGGAGAACAATTCAAGCTTTTATGGTATACTCACTATTTTCAATATATAAAGAAATTATTGGACTGGTACCAGTCCTGAATATGATTGCTGAAGATTTATTCCATTTAACAAAGAAAGCTTTGCAATTACTAAAGGATACAGGCTTTAATGTTATGTGTTTGATAGCACACAATAATAGGATTAACCGAAACATGTTCTCTAAGTTGTCATTTTCACAGAGTTCGAATAGTAATTTTTGCATGGCTAATCCAGCTGGTGAATCTAAAAAGTTATTTGTAATGTTCGATTCTGTTCATATAATAAAATGTATTCGTAATAATTGGCTCAACCAAAGTAATTTGGAGAAAACATTTAATTTCCCTAAATTGAAAAATCTACAGGAAGTATCAAAATCTGATTTTTCTCTTTTGAGAAAAGTATTTAACATTGAAAGAGACTTGGTTGCAAAAATAGGATATACAGTATATTTTAAAGCTGTGTATCCTTCGAATATTGAAAAACAAAATGTTAATTTAGCTTTAAAGATTTTTGATGGTACAACTAGTGCAGCTGTAGAATTGTATAGCCAGCAGGTGAGTGAAATTTTTTGGCACAAAACCAGAAATGGTTATACCGCGCCAAACACAAGGTAATGGGATATAAAGTGATACAAAAGACACTGAAATTAAAACAGCTATGAATTAAACAAGTAGATAAAGGAATGTACAAAATCCAAGGGTTGAGGTCATATAAAATCAGCTAAAATCACAAGTGTTTAAACTAATATACGAAATTAAAATCAGTTCAGATGAGGTGATAAACGCCAATATCTTTTAAATGGTGAAAAAATTACGATTGACCTCTCTTCCAATTAAATGGTCGAGAGGTAAGTCAAGGCTTTTAAAATATTTCTGACGAATACTATTAAAAGATGGACATTCAATTAAGAGGTGACGGACAGTTAAACATACACCACATTTTGAGCAATGGGGCTCATTGTCAGCATTTAAAAGATAGTTATGTGTCATTCCGGTGTCACCGATTCTAAGTCTAGTCAAAAGAACTTCCTCCTTACGTCTTCCACTAAGATGCCAAAGTTCGATTCTATGTTTCACGCTCTTTAATTTATTAAAAGACTGGACATCCCAAAACTGCTGCCATTTTTCCAATATCTTTTGCTTTATAAAACTACTAATGTCTGTGATAGGGATGAGGCGACTGGATATTTCAACAGCTGATTTTGCGATGACATCTGCGCGCTCATTACCTTTTATACCGGTATGCCCGGGAACCCAGCAATAGAGAATTTCAAATCCAAGCCTTGTTAAGTTCAGTTTCAGGATATCAAAAATTACCGGATTATGCGTGTTCGAAAAAGCTTTTAAAACTTTTAGCGCGCTGTAGGAATCTGAATAAACTATAAACTTTTTCTGCCGTCGCTTTGATACGTACACGGTCTTCTGTTCGGAAAAAGTAAACCCTTGTTTGTTTGACCACTCTTGGATCCTGTTCAAAGCGATCTGCAATTGTCTCCCTATATGTCTCATATCTGCTCCTCGACAGCTAATCTGAAGGTCGTCAACATATAAAGATCCTAAAATAGTTGGAGGAAGTTCCTTCAATATAGAGTTTATTTTTAAGCTGAATAGAGTTACACTTAGTATACAGCCTTGAGGCACACTCTCTTCCTGTTCGAAAATCTCAGACATCACAGAGCCAATCCTTACCTGAAACATTCTGTCCATCAGAAAGTTCTGAATTAGAAAAGGTAAGTTGCCGCGTAAGCCACTGTCATGAAGATCACGAAGGATCCCATATCGCCATGCCTTATCGTAAGCCGTATACGGTGAGACGACAGCATCTTTTATAAAAGTTATCAAAAAATGGTGGAACAAAATGAATATTAAGCATCCAAAAAAGGGAATATTTATAGCTAACCCAGACAGTTGTGTGTTGAAATCAGTATCAGATGAACGTTTTAATTTTTTGGAGAACTTTATATTGTGGCTCGAAGCATGGCAAAATCTGAAATTAAAACCACGTTTTGGATGTTTAACTGAAGAGACATTTTTTCCTTTGATACATACTACAAAATGTATGATATCTGCCAGTAAGCATCTTCTCTCAAATGGAACAGAGTACGTACTGACAAGTAAATTTCAAACCGATTGTTTGGAATCTCGATTTGGTTTGTATCGTCAAATGTCTGGCAGTACATTTCACGTAACTGCACAGGACATTTTAGAGAGTGAATTTAAGCTTCGAGTAAAAAGAGTGTTGATACTACATTCCAACATGTTGGGAAATGTCCTAATTAAATGCCTTTTTAATGAAATGTCTTCTGTAGCAAATCCCGTGACATGTGATCTTTCTGTGTTTGACGATATTCAAAGTGATGTGGAGTTAAATGTATCAATGAATGAGCAGCAAGCTTTAATATATATATAGCTGGTTATTGTGTACATTCTTTGAAACTGCATTGTGTAATCTGCAAAGAAAAGACATGAATCAATAATAATTTATTGACTGAAATCAAGCTTGGATAATTTATTGATTGAAGGGGGAGATTATAATAATCTTCCATTATCTCAAACAACAGAAAACAAAGATAAGTGCACATATTTAGATATGGTAAGTAGACGTGGTCTAAAGAAATCCGTCCATACTAGTTTTTAATATAATAATCCATAGTTATTGCATATTTAGAAAACTTATATCAAAGAAATATGAAACGCATTGGCATTTGAAGGGACAGGACTAGATTCGGGGTGACTTATAACGTATATTTTGTGAGATGCCATATTGAAGAGATTAAAGATTCGGGTCCGACCGCTCCACCCACTACGGAGCCCAACAAGGGAACACAGCTTCCTGTGCTAGGGCTAGCCAGACCTATACGCAAACTGAAGCCCCACAGTCGGCTTTCCCAAAAGCAGGAACTCCCGAGAGCTTATCCCCAAGCCACTGACACAAGGACTAGTGACCAGCCGATTGACACTCGTGAGGACGACAAGGTGCTGCCCGTTTAGCTGAAGCAGAGGCCAAAGCAGTATGTTGGGGACAGTACCTCGCCCCTCAACTACCAGGACCCTCCTTTCCAGCGACACGGGTCTCCACGCACGGCAAACACGTGGGCAGTTTTCTCGCCACTTCAGAACCAGAGACAAGGGCTGTTCCAGTCTGTCATAGCGAGCCCCAACCTCCGAAGAGGAGAACCACAAGGGAGAAAGGAAGGAAGAAAGCTTCAGCTCAGAGGAGAGGAGACGGAAAAGAGGATATATCACTGGGGCTCCAGGATCGTGACACCCGTCTCATCAGGAAGATGATCCCCTGAAGGGCTAGGGTACCTCGGGAGTGCCACATCCGTACTCACAAAAGTGAGCCCCTGAGGGGGCTGTTTAATGAAGATCAGATTTTAATCACATAGTAAGTTATTGTGCAAATTATTCAAAGCTCTTTCATGTAATATGCAAAGAAAGGTTAATGATTTTAAAAAGCATATAAATGATAATCATAATTCCCATTATTCTAAAATTTAGAAGCTAAAAATATGTATATACACCTGTATATGATTGAAAGAAATGGTGTTAAGAAACATCAGCATAACTACTAAATATTGTATTCCATAATTATTGCATTTTTAATCATATAACATTTTAAAAACATTAAATTTTACATTAACTGCAAATTGTAGGTCTGTTATTTTTCTCTTAGAATTTTTAATATATCTCTTGGTATGAATACGAATGTTGCAAGTTATGTTTTTTAATTATTACACTTGAAGAAATTCCATTTTCATTGCTAATTTTTGTACATGATTGTGATAGCAATGAAATTCGTGATAAATGGGAAAAAACATTTTGTTGTGTGATATTTAATAAAGAGCAGATTTAAGAATGCAATTCATATTATTTTGTATATTATTCAAATCATTTCTGCGGTGTATCCAAAGGAATGTTATTGATTTGAAAAAATGAATAAAATGGAGGTGAGAATCTGCCATTGTCTAAAACAGGTGCATGTATATATATTTACATATGATCGAAAGAAATGATGTTAAAAATTATCAGCATTGCTACTAATTATTGTATTTTAACAGCTTGCTATTTTAAAAACTCTAAATGATTTCTTATTAATTGGAAATAGTTCTGTTAGTTTTTTCTAGTAATTTTCAAACACTGCATAGTTTATGTGTTTTTTTTAAATACTGCCAGTTGTGTATGCTCATTTCAAATATGAATGTTGGAAGGCTTTTTTGTTATAAGATTTAGGTATGTTTTTTGTATGAAATATTTTTATCACATTTATTACCTAATTTATATAATATTTCATTTACATACATTGGAGATATAGAAGTTGATGGTTACGTATTTTGCTCTGAAACGCAAATAAATTAATACTTGAGCCTAGGTAAAATATTAATTAGTATCATAAGAGCCCCTTTCCAATTTATCATGACAATGGCAATTTTCAATCAGCGTTTAAATTTTTGTAAAATGTTCGTTTGTTCTTCGGTTCTTTCAATTAAACTTATGCACAAAGTTAATTAAAATATCTGTAAAAAGCCTAAAAAGTGAAAATAATGTATATAAAGCCTCCTTTTTTAATTAACTAAACAACAAGTTATATTTCCGACGAAAATTTAAAAATCCAGATGATTTTCCGACGATAACATCGGAAAGCTCCGCCATGTTTATAAATTGTCATGGCCTTCTCCCTCTCGAAGGTCACGGCCAGTCTCGCGAGAGTTCCGAACTTCTTTGATGAATGGTTCTTATGCGGTATGTCACCGCAAAACTCTTGAAACCGATTTGTCCCTTTCGATCTGATATAAACAGTCATGCAAACAAAATTACTCAACAATTCTAATTTGTCAATGCGTTTTATCGTGCAACTTATACCTTGGCCGTTGTTTTGCGAATCATTACTCATTTCTCGTTGTGATTCTGCCGCTTACAGCGCTGTCTGTTGCTAAAATTTGAAACTAAATTTTTTCTTCTGCCATACGTTTTCCGCCTTCTTCAACAATATTCCTTTCAAATTTGACGTCATTTTCATCAGTAGTTCTTTTTTTGTAGCGTTTTGAAACTTAAACTTCAATTATAATCACCCTGTATATAAATATATATGAGACACAGAAAACTTTTTTTTCTATGTTTAAAAAAAAAAATACGTATCACTCTCATGTCAATAACCTTTTAGAATCAACCCTCTGCTTCATTTAAAGGACCTGCATACGTAAAAGATGATATTTCAGAAAATGTGAGATTTTTCCCCACTGTTTCAGGTCTTATGGTGTGTGTGTGTTTATTTTCATTTACACTGAATTTTGTTTTTTTCTTTCCAGATGGAAAATGCTATTATACTGGAAGAGAAGGCACGGCGTCGTAACCGAAAATATCAAGGCGAGAAAATTACCTTCCGGGCACATGTTAATATCGATTGTCTGCCTCAAAATATTCGTAATATGCCTCTTCTAGCTGTAACTGAATCTGTTAGACAGCTCTTTGAAATACTGATTCAATGGTCAACAGAAAATTTAAAACCAAGAGATTGGATAAGAATACGTATTCAAGCAGATGGATTGGATAAACCAATGCCTACGAAAATTATTACCGTATCTTTCATGACGGTGGAGACCGTATTATCAGTTATTAAGAAAGTACTGCAGTCAAAATATGAAATTCGACTTGATTCAGGCTTCATAGTAGATGTGATCACGATTCATAGGCATATCGGCGCAGGTAGAGCAGAGATAATCAACATTCAAGTAGATCCTCTTAAAAATGTTCTGTCCTTTCCATACCGTCAGATGATGAATGGTTGTGTTGTGCAAAGGCAATAGTATATGCTGTAGCTTTATCTTGAGCAAGACAAGTCCGCGCTTAATTCTCTAAGAGATCGCCGAGACCTACTCTAATGCACTGAGCTCGAGAATTGCACAAATCTGCTGGAGTTTCTCTTGGTCCTTGCACATACACTGAATCTGCACATTTGAAAATCATCTAAATATACAAATCGTGGTAATAAAGAAAGAAAATTTAAATATTGCAAGCCAAACATTTTAAACAAAAAAATAATAAATTAATTTCAAAAACCTAAAAATGAAATTATATTTATACACTGTTTATTTTTAGGTCTCGTACAAAGGAAGCTATCGCATTAATTAGTGGCAACACAATGGCCATTTTGATGTCATTACAAATTTACACGGTTTTTATGGTTAAAAAAACTACTTCGAAAAGCCATATGACCATCCTGAAGATCACTGGTGTGGAAATATGTGCCATGTCTGCCTGAGATTTCAATGTGCTCCAGCATTGCCTAAACGATGTAAAGACTGTGATCACCTGTGTAAATCTGAAGATTGCTTTGCAGCGCATAAAGCCATAACAGGTAGAGAAGAGAATTCAGTACGCGATAGGGTAAGTATTATTCAGCTAGAGGGGAAAAAAAGAAAATTGTAAAAAGGTTTTTAATACTTGCATTTTTTAAAAACTTTCTTCTGAATATAAATATACTTTTAAAAAATCTTTGTTGTGCTTTTTTTTTCATTACAGATGTATCAATGCAGACAATGCTCAAAAGTTATTATGCGACGGCAGTGTCGTAAAACTTTGCATCGTTGTGGAACAATCAAATGCCCTTCGTGTAGAGTATGACATAGTGTCAGAACATAACTGTTTCTTAAAACTTATTTCTGTGATAAGTTCATGCGAAAAATTAATTTTCTTTGCTTTCGAAGCTGACCAAACAACAGGGAACACATAGTAAACTTTGCTGTAGCGCAGTACAAAGATCAAAGATAGCCAAGAGAAAATATTTAAAGGATACGAAACATGTCATGAATTCTGCTCTTCGCTGTTCACAACAGTGCACAAAAATTACACTGTTATTAAACACAATATGAAGGGGTAAATGTATTTATTATTATTTATTCTGCATATATAGATATATGTAAAAAAAAATACGATGGCTTTGCGAACTAGCAACCTTTAATTAATTTTCTGCAATTCGGGATCTTCCCCTAGACCAGTACCTTCTGGAACATTCGCGCCTATTACATAACCTCCTCATATAAATGCTGCATCATAAGTTTTCCTATACAGATGCCTTCTCGTCTTCGTCCTGCTAACGCCTTCGCTATGCTCCTCTTTGTTAGAAAGTTATGACGTATTAAAGTTTAAAGTCAGTTGTATCAAATAGTTCAATTACTGAATAAGTTATTTTAGTAACATCATCTGGAAAAATCATCTGCTCTAAATTAAAATAAAGATATGCTGTTAAAAGTGAAAGTCCTGAGTCGTATTTTTTCTCCGTGGTTCAATCATCCCAGCTTCGTCAACCATCTGCTAAAACGTGTAATGGAAATAGCGTCGCCATTCACCCACGATGTGTTGGAATAACTGAAATATTACAGTTATTTAATTAGCCGGTAGGATTTATCCTCTACTTGGGAAAAAAGCTCCTGGATTTATTTCTGACGCGCTTCTAAATTCAACAGTGGGTCAAGGACAGTGGGTGATTGTCTTATGCTTTTGCTTCTTTTCCGGCGATGCTCAAGTGCTTTACCTCGCCTCCAAAGTTATGCGTTTTATCAAATTCTTCTAAAGTGATTGATTTTAGTGTTCAAATTGATGTGTATGCGAACTCTTAAATTCAAGATTTTTTAAATGGAATGCTAACACGTTCAAAAACGGCAAAAATGGCAAATGAAAAGCAAGAATCCGTAGCTATTGTGGATACAACAAAATTTCAATTCCCTATTTTTGACGGCACAAGTACAAATTTTCCAATAGACAAATATCTTCTATTGTTTGAAGAGAAATGTTCTGCAAAGAACATTCCAGAAAAGGAAAAGAAATTTGTTTTCTCAGAGTGTATTAGAGGAGAGGCTTTAGCCCTCTATTTACGTGATTGTATAGATAAAGACTGAAACAACATAAAGGATATTTTCGAGACATACTTCACAACATCGGAATCTGTTCCTTTTAGTGATTTTGTGTCTTTAAAATACGAGAAATTTAATAATATTGATGCTTATTTTCGTAATAAGTTGAAATTAGGAGCCAGCTTGAAACTAACAGAATCCACAATGGTGGAAGCACTTACGGAAGGACTTATAGTCTTTCCTGAGTCTTGAAGCATGCTGCTAACAGTGCAAAAAATAGATACACCGAAAGACTGGATTTTTCTTGCTAGGAAATTGTTTCCAGTTCAGATGCCGTTGGATGGTCTAGGAAATAGTAATTACCAATTTGTTTCTCCAAGGCAAACTGTTCCGAGGTGCTATTATCCCAGGACAGTGCAATCCACTCATTATCAAAGTTTTAGTAGTTTGAGACCTTTTAATTATCAACAAGTGCAATACCAACATCTTCAGTATCCATATAGGCCAATTCGAGATCCACAATTACCTGCTATTAATTATAACACGGTTCCTAAAAGAGAAGTTAAAAAATGTATTACTTTAAAGTGAATGTCCAAATTGGACAGGTGAGTGAGTGAGTGAAATTTTTTTGGCGCAAAACCAGGGGTGGTTATAATGTGCCAAACATACGGTAATGGGGATATAAAGTGACACAAAAGATAGTGAAATAAAAACAGCTATGAATTAAACAAGTAGATAAAGGAATGTACAAAATCCAGGGGATGAGGTCATATAAAATCAGCTAAAATCACAAATGTTGAAACTAATATACAAAATTAAAATCAGTTCAGACGGGGTGATAAACACCAATATCTTTTAAATAGTAAAATAAATTACGATTGACCTCTCTTCCACTTAAATGGTCGAGAGGCAAGTCACAGCTGTTAAAATATTTCTGACGAACATATTAAAAGATGGACATTCAATTAAAACGTGACGGACCGTCAAACGCACACCACATTTTGAGCACAGGGGCTCATTGTCAGCTTTTAGCAGATAGCTATGTGTCAGTCTAGTGTGACCAAGTCTGAGCCGTGTCAAAAGAACTTCCTCCTTACGATTTCTAATAGAATTCAAATCTCTATTTTTGGCTTCACGCTTCTTAATTTGTTATAAGGTTGAGAGTCCCAAACTTGCTGCCATTTTATTAAGAACTTATGTTTGATGACATGACCAATATCTTTTAAAGGGATGAGGCGATCGGACAGTTCAGCAGCAGATTTTGCTGTGATGTCCGCCAGCTCATTGCCCTTTATTCCTGTATGTCTGGGAACCCAGCAGTACAGAATTTCGTATCCATGACTTGTTAATTTTATATTCAGCTTGAGTACATCCACTACCACAGGATTTTCGGTGCTGGGAAAAGACTCTAAGGCTTTCAATGCACTGTAGGAGTCTGTATATATAAGGAATTTTTTATGGTCTACCGTAGAGATGTACAAAAGCGCGTAATATATGGCAGTCAGTTCAGAGGTTAGGACTGAGGAAGCGTCGCGTAAACGTCTGCCCTCCACGTGGTCACCAGATATAACCGACATTCCAACATGACAAGTTGACTTGGATCCATCTGTATATACGAAAAGGTAATTTCTATACTTATACCTGTGCTCAGCAAAAATTTGTCTGTAGATGGTGTCATTAGTGTTTGTTTTGTTGTAATTATTGAAAATATCAAGAAGTTGGATTTGAGCATTTTCCCAAGGTGGAATTTCAAAATGCTGTACTGCTTGTGGGGCCATATCAGACAGGGTGAGTTCTTCGATCAGAGGGCGAACTCTTAAAAAAAGGTAGACACACAGGATGGACGTGCTTCAAATACAGTTTCACAACTGCTATCTAGTAAAGCTAGCCTATTAGGATTGTCAGGTTGAGATAAAATGTTAAAATATTGCAAAAGAGACAACTGCTCACGCCTCAAATGGAGAGATGGTTCGTAAGAATCAACATAAAGACTCTGGATAGGAGATGTCCTGAATGCTCCAGAACAAATCCGCAGAGCTTGATGATGAACAGGATCTAACTTAATCAACACTGATGACCGGGCGGATCCATATATAACTGAGCCATAGTCCAGTCTAGAACGAACGAGTGCTCTGTATATACGAAGCATAGACCATCGGTCAGCAACCCCAGGACGTGTTCGCCAAGACTTTCAAAATGTTTAATATTTTCATACACTTCTTCCTCAAATTTAAAACGTGAGGAAGGAAAGTCAGTTTACGGTCGAATGTCAGCCCTAGAAATTTTGCTTCAGGCGCAACCAGGATCGCTGAACCATTCAGATATAGTTCAGGTTCGGGATGGAGACCTCTTTTTCTAAAAAAGTGCACGCACACAGTCTTCTGTTCGGAAAAAGTAAATCCTTGTTTGTTTGACCACTCTTGGATCCTGTTCAAAGCGATCTGCAATTGTCTCTCTCTATGTCTCATATCTGCTCCTCGACCGCTAATCTGAAGGTCGTCAACATATAAAGATCTCATACAGAAGGTCGACTTCCGAGATTACACCGCGACAAACATTCTATGTCTTATGTGATGTTACAGTGACATTTGCTTGGCCAAGTTTAAATACTTGAAATAAAGATGCAGACTGGGTGGCCGAAATTGTATCAATAAGCAAGTCTCCAGAGCGGAGACGCTTTATATTTCTAGGCTCACCAATATAAGAATGGATATATTTATTTATTACAAAAGGAGACATCTTTTGCAGCTCGCAAGAAGGACTAGAGACAACAAGGAAGCGGGGACAATTCTTTCCATTACCCGTATTTCCATCGGTACGTATTTTTTTTGCAGTTGATGTATTAGAACTAGCAGCACAAACCCTTTGGTCAGCTAACTCGGAAACGAACTCTTCTTCTGAAACAAACAGAAGGTCGATTTCCGAGATAACACCTCTACAGAAGTTGAGTGTTTTGTGTTCTGACACAGATATCGGTACTTGTCCAAGTTTGGTTTGACGCGAAAGTGAAGCAGACTGGATGGCCGAAACGGTATCAATCAGCAGGTCACCAGAACGGAGACGCTTTAAGTTTCGTGGCTCACCAACACATGAATGAATGTACTTGCTTATTAGAAAGGGAGACATCTTTTGTAATTCACCAGAAGGACTAGAGACAACAAGAAAGCGAGGACAGTTAGTATCTTTGGCATTTGCATCGTTACGTGCTTTTTTATTAGTTGACGTTATAGGCGGATTCGAAACGACAGGACTAGATTCTGGATGACTTATTATATGAATTTTGTGGCTTTCCATAATGAAGAGAAAAAGATATAAACTCGGTTACTTGGCGTAGAGGATGTTATTGATGACACATATGAAATCCAGGAATCCCTCTGGCTCGCAGATTGGGTATCTACGGAAAATTCCCCAGGGGTTTCCCTGTTTTCTCACTGCTTCCGGACAATAGCGGTTCCACCATGGTTTGGAATATTTAGGCAATTTTCCTTATGTTTTTGGAATACAAAGCGTAGCTGCTTGAAGGACAGCATACGTAATTGCTTCCACTGTCTCATCGATATGCACATCTTCTACCATTTTTTCTGTGAGCTCTGCAACAGAAGAAAAGAGTTCCCAGACTGCGCTTTCATATATAATACGAGGAGATCTCGATTGGCAGTTTTCTCGTCATTCGAAAACTAGAGACAAGGGCTGTTCTAGTCTCTCATAACGAGCCCCACCCTCCGAAGAGGAAACCACAAGGCAGAAACGAAAGACGAAAGTTTATGGGGTTTGCTCCTCTTCGTAAGAGAGATACGAAAATGGGATAATGATCGCTGTTGTGAATATAATTCTCGACACTAAAAGTACCTCAGACGGAAAAGAGGATAGATCACTGGGGCTCCAGGATCGTGACACCCGTCTCATCAAGAAGATGATCCCCTGAAGGGCTAGGGTACCTCGGGATTGCCACAGCCGTACTCAAAAAAGTGAGCCCCTGAGGGGTTCTTCCTCTTGAATTGGTGTCTTTATTTCCCCAGAGCGGACTGTGCCCATTAAAATCTCCTATAAGGATAAAGGGTTCAGGCAGCTGCTCTACAAGATCATTTAAATGTTGTTGGTCAATGTGCTTGTTTGGAGGCAAATACAAAGAGACGACTGAAAGCACAATATTCAAATTTATTTGCACAACGACAACCTGGAGAGACGTCGTCAGAGAAAGTGCATTTGATGGATAGTCCAGAGAGGGGAGAGGACCTACACCTCCACTGGCACGCTCACCTGCAATACTATCTTTCCTGACGAAAGAAAACCTCAGAAGTTTTGCTGGCTTTCCGGGTTTCAGGTTTGTCTCCTGTATTGCGAAGCACACAGGATGAAGACAATTGATAACATTTTTTATATCGATCAAATTCTGGTGAAAGCCGCGACAGTTCCAGGAGATGAGGGTGGCCATTATGATTGATGTTTGTTTCTTCGGTGTGGCTTTTTGTTTTACAAAGAAGCAGATGCTTGGGGATTTCCAGACCCTCTTCTACTTCCATACTATCTGAATCACCTGATTCAAATATCATTCCTTCGTGTGAGCCATTGCTGTGGCTTCTGATTTTATCATTTTTATGTTGAGTTTTGTTTTTAGGTCTGCTTTCAACTACTGTTTCCTTGTTTTGAATTGAATGTGTTGGTTTTTCTTTTTTGTTTTTACTATTTGTCTCCTGTGTTTTTATTGGAAGTGTTTGCGTCCCGACTGATACTTGCATTGCAATTGACTTAGTTGATTTAACGGCTGCGGCAAAAGAGGTGTTTGGTCGAATCTGATTGGTTTGTAATAGCCTTCTAGCTTCTGCATAAGAGATGCTGTTATTTACTTTGGCAGCCTGTACTTCTTTTTCTAATTTCCATTTTGGGCATGATCGGGAAAATGCTGTGTGCTCACCTTTGCAGTTTATGCACAGTGGCGCAACGGAGCAGTTTTCGCTCTCGTGGCCTACCAGTGAACATCGCGCGCATATCAATTTGCCACGGCACGAGTTCTTGGTATGACCAAAACGCTGGCACTGGAAGCAACGCATGGGATTTGGAATATAAGGTCTTACGCGAATATTTAGATATCTGGCCTTAATATTCTTAGGCAGATCAGGCGAGTTGAAGGTCAGGATCACGTGTTTCATGTTAATCAACTGACCTTCTTTACGCATCTTGATCCATATAGCACCACAGACATTTTGATCCGCTAGCTCGGATTCGATCTCTTCTTCAGGAACGTATAGAAGGTCGATTTCCGGGGTGACACCACGACGATAGTTCAAAGTTTTATGCGGTGTTACTTTGACAGTAACTTGCCCAAGTTTGGTTACTTGATGTAAGGATGCACACTGTGTAGCTGATGTCGTATCTATAAGCAACTCTCCAGAAAGGAGACGCTTTACGTTCCTCGGCTCACCAAAGCTCGATTGAATGTACTTACTAATTACAAAAGGTGACAACTTTTGCAGCTCGCCAGAAGTACTAGAAATGACAAGGAAACGTGGACAGTTTTTAGGGTTATTGGCATTTGCATCTGTTCGCAGTTTTTTTACAGTAGAAGTTTCGCACAATTCAGTACTTGGAAGGACTTTGGTAGTTTCTGTTTGTTTCGGAATAATTTAGATATTGTGAGTAGCCATATTGAGGAGAAAACAGATTCGGGTCCAACCGCCCTGCCCACCACGGAGCCCAACAAGGGAACACAGATTCCTGTGTTAGGGCTAGCCGGACCTATACGCAAACTGAAGCCCCACAGTCGGCTTTCCCAAAAGCAGGAACTCCCGAGAGCTTATCCCCAAGCCGCCGACACAAGATCGGGAGACCGTTATACTGCGCCAAACACAAGGTGATGAGATATATAGTGATATAAACAATGAAATTAAAATAGGTATGAAATAAGCAAGTAGATAAAAGAATGTACAAAATCCAGTGGATGAGGTCATATAAAATCAGCTAAAATCACAAGTCTTGAAATTAATATACAAAATTAAAATCAGTTCAGATGAGATGATAAACACCAATATTCTTTAAATAGTAAAATATATTACGATTGACCTCTCTTCCAATTGAATGGTCGAGAGGTAAGTCACAGCTGTTAAAATGTTTCTGACGATTAAAAGATGGACATTCAATTAAAAGGTGACGGACTGTTAAACATACACCACATTTTGAGCACAGAGGCTCATTATCAGCAGTTAAAAGATACTTATGTGTCATTCTGGTGTGACCGATTCTAAGTCTAGTCAAAAGAACTTCCACCTTACGTCTTCCAGTAAAATTCCAAAGTTGGATTCTAGGTTTCACGCTCTTTAATTTATTAAAAGACTGAACATCCCAAAACTGCTGCCATTTTTCCAATATCTTTTGCTGGATAAAACTAGTAATGTCTGTGATAGGGATGAGGCGACTGGATATTTCAACAGCTGATTTTGCGACGACATCTGCCCGCTCATTACCTTTTATACCGGAATGCCCGGGAACCCAGCGATAGAGAATTTCAAATCCGAGCCTTGTTAAGTTCAAGTTCAGTTTCAGGATATCAAAAATTACCGGATTATGGGCGTTCGAAAAAGCTTCTAAAACTTTTAGCGTGCTGTAGGAATCTGAATAAAGTATAAACTTTTTCTGCCGTCGCTTTGATACGTACAAAAGTGAATGATATATTGCGGTAAGTTCAGCTGTTAAGACTGAGGAAGCGTGGTGCAAACTTCTGCCTTCTACATGGTCACCAACTACAAATGCCGTCCCAACATGACAATTGACTTCGAACCATCTGTGTATATTGGAATATATTCTTGATACAAGGGCGAGTCAAATGAAAGTGAGCCAATCTCTCCTCAGCAAGAATGGTTCGGTCCATCATCTGCGGCGCATGCGTGTAGCACAGAGACAGCCTTCATTTACGAAAGTGGAGCGAAAGTGTGAGGTTAAAGTTCTTTAAGGCGCTCTTACACTGGGTTGAAGACGGTAGCGTGACATAATGGATGCTCCAAAAGAGGAACAGCATGATGTGATCAGGTTTTTGACAGCTGAAGGTGTTTCCCAACATGAAATTAGTCGCCCTATGACTGCTGTGTACGGTGAAGATTGCATCGCATTGGCCACTATGAAACATTGAAGCAAACGGTTCAGAGAAGGACGTGAAAGTTGCAAACACGATCCATGACCGGGCCAAAGCCACCTTGCAATCACCCCCGACACAATTGCACAGGTTGATGAGCTGATTAGACAAGAACGGAGGATAAGCATTGATGAACTGGCAGAGTGTGTGAACATCAGTCACGGTTCGGTTTACACCATAATTCATGATCATCTCGATTATCGGCTTTTGTGTGCTCAATGGATGCCCAAGATTTTGAACGACCGCCAGAAGACGGAGAGGTTCGGCGCTGCTTTGACTCGTCTCATCCGGTATCACAATGAGGGTGACGACTTCTTGTCTGCAATTGTGACCGGAGACGAATCATGGTGCCACCACTACGAACCTGAAACACGCCGGCAAAGCTTACAGTGAAAACATTTGAATTCACCACCCTCGAAGAAAGCAAAGGCTGTCATTTCCTCGGGAAAGGTGCTATTGACTTTTTTTTTCGATCGTCAGGGGCCATTACTGATTGAATTTGCTAAATGTGGAGAGACTATCAATAGTTCGCGATATTGTGCAATGCTGGATCGGCTGTGTGTCGCAATCAAGAACAAACGACCTGGAAGATTTGACGAATGGTGTGATCTTGCTACACGACAATGCTCGTCCCCACGTCGCTCATGTGGTTAAGACACAACTGGCAAAGTTCAAATGGGACACGCTGCAACATCCTCCATACAGCCCAGATTTGTCGCCATGCGACTTTCACATTTTCGGGAAACTGAAAAAACATCTCAAGAGTACCAGATTCGTGTGGGACGACGCCGTGAAGGAGTCGGTTACAGACTTTTTTAATCGACAGCCCAAGGAGTTTTATGAGACGGGGATCACGCAGCTCATTTGTTAATGGGATAAATGTCTCAATGTTCATGGAGACTACCTTTAAATAAAGTACTCTGTTTGTCATATATTCGCATTGGCTCACTTTCATTTGACTCGCCCTTGTATTTATACCTGTGATCAGCAAAATGTTGGGTATAGATGACATTGTTAGTGTTTTTTTTTTTTCATGTGATATACA
This sequence comes from Stegodyphus mimosarum, assembly GCA_000611955.2. Classification (NCBI taxonomy): domain Eukaryota; kingdom Metazoa; phylum Arthropoda; class Arachnida; order Araneae; family Eresidae; genus Stegodyphus; species Stegodyphus mimosarum. The sequence continues at coordinate 51,550 of KK112719.1, read as the reverse complement.
GAAATAGGAGAAAATTCCTAAAACATTTGGCATTTTCTTTTATACAGCCCCACATAGACAGAAGAAAAAATATGCCAATGCTTCCTAAAGCGCTTCCTGAAAGCATCAATAATGCCACTTCTAGTGGATCAGAGGAACAACCATCAAAGAAACCAAAACTCGACAAAGGCCGATGTGCTATGTGTCCAAGGTCCAAAGACAATAAAACTACAATTTCTTGCAAAAAATGTGCTAAGTTTTCATGCAAAATTCATTCTTCCTATGTTTGCCAGAAGTGTATGTTAATTCCTGATCCTTGATTAGATATGTAATTATTTTGAATAGAATTTTTTCTTAAATATAAAAATAACTTTTCTTAAGTAAAAAAGTAGTTTCTTAATGAAATATTCGAACTTTTGTTTATAATCAAATGATTTTTATAAAATTTATAGCACATTTTCCTAACAAAACTGATTGGGGTGTCCCAGGCACCCCGCGCGACCTCCTAAGTCAGTGTTGGAAGCGCGCCTTCTGCCGGGTTAACCGTTTCTTCTATATAATGGCTAGAAATAGATTTAGGAAGATGAAAAAAAAAAGTTTCACATTACCACATCGGTATCAGAAGATAAAATGGGAAAAGTTTCTCTCTTTTATGAACATCTGGAAAAAAAGAAATTTCAATTCAGCATCTTTCCTTCTGAACTGAGTATAGAAGAGTCAATGGTCCTCTATTACGATCATCACTGAACTAAAATGTTCATCTGAGGAAAACTGATTCCATTTTATTATAAAATATGGGCGTTGTACACCAATAATGGCTATCCATTTGCTATCGTTTAATCTGCAGTTTGTTGATACCCATGCCTTTACAAGAACATATTTTTAAATCACACTTTCATTTGTGATCAGAAATGGCTAATTCATTCAGTTCATTTAAAAAGTGTTGTAGGAAGAAAAAGCCAATAAAATACATCATTATTACTATTCTCAGTTTTACATAACACAGATTAAAACAACAAGGCTGTCTAGCAGAAAAAATGTTAAAGGCACTATACTTGTAGATATCAAATGTCCTTCAAGAATTTTATTGTGTGAGGAAGCTAATCTCATTAAAATTAATTTTCATTCAAGTCATAATCATAAGCTGTGCTTTGAAAATTTCAGCAATTAAGGCAAAGTTGTCATGATCAGATTAAAGCCTATGTGCAGTTAAGTATCCCTGCTGAAAAGATTTAAGATATTATTAGAGATGGGCTGGATTCTTGTGCAAATAGATTTCTTGGATATTAAAAAGGCATTTATAACATGAAAGAGCATAAATTATTATAAAAGTCATTAGCATATCAATGCATTCCTATGGTGGTAATGACTCATTTTCAGTTGCTACTATGGTTGAAAAACTTCATGAATCATACAATTCTGTACTTCACTTACCTCAGGGAGGATGTACATTGTATGATCCTAAATGTCTGGATGAATTGCCTTTTGCTCATGAATCTTTTGCACTTGGTTTGTAGACTGATGAACAGAATGTCATGATAATCAAAAGGCTGTAATAGAATTCTTTGCATAAATTCAACTAATAAAACAAATCAGATAATTTTTTTCTGACAAATGTAATCATTCAAGATGAATTTCTTGCTGGATATCCTGTAGCTCATTTCATCACTAATCATTTAGATTAGAACACAATGTATCATTTCTTTCCAAGCATCAAATGTGCAATACCTGAACTAAATTTAAATTGTACCATGGCAGATGATGTTTTTCTGCTTTTAATAAAGATTTTGGTCCAGATATTAAGCATCTGTTATGTATCGGGTGAATGCAAAAGTTCTACCCATTTTTCATATGCAAATTTGCAATGGAGTGGTGGTGGTAGTGGGTGAAATTTTTTGGTGCAAAACCAGGAATGGTTATACCGCGCCAAACACAAGGTAATGGGACATAAAGTGACACAAAAGACAGTGAAATTAAAACAGCTATGAATTAAACAAGTAGATAAAGGAATGTACAAAATCCAGGGGATGAGGTCATATAAAATCAGCTAAAATCACAAATGTTGAAACTAATATACAAAATTAAAATCAGTTCAGATGAGGTGATAAACACCAATATCTTTTAAGTAAAATAAATAATAGTAAAATAAATTACGATTGACCTATCTTCCAATTAAATGGTCGAGAGGTAAGTCACAGCTGTTACTTTTAGCAGATAGCTATGTGTCAGTCTAGTGTGACCAAGTCTGAGCCGTGTCAAAAGAACTTCCTCCTTAAGATTTCTAGTAGAATTCCAAATCTCTATTTTTGGCTTCACACTTCTTAACTTGTTATAAGGTTGAGAGTCCCAAACTTGCTGCCATTTTATTAAGAACCTATGTTTGATGACATGACCAATATCTTTCAAAGTGATGAGGAGATCGGACAGTTCAACAGCAGATTTTGCTGTGATGTCCGCCAGCTCAATACCCTTTATTCCTGTATGTCCGGGAACCCAGCAGTACAGAATTTCGTATCTACGATTTGTTAATTTTAAATTCAGCTCGAGTACATCCACTACCACAGGATTTTCCGTGCTGGAAAAAGATTCTAAGGCTTTCAATGCACTGTAGGAGTCTGTATATATAATGAATTTTATATGGCCTACCGTAGAGATGTACAAAAGCGCATAATATATGGCAGTCAGTTCAGAGGTTAGGACTGAGAAAACGTCGTGTAAACGTCTGCCCTCCACGTGGTCACCAAATATAACTGACATTCCAACATGACAAGTTGACTTGGATCCATCTGCATATACGGAAAGGTAATTTCTATACTTATACCTGTGCTCAGCAAAACTTTGTCTGTAGATGGTGTCATTAGTGGTTGTTTTGTTGTAATTATTGAAAATATCAAGAAGCTGGATTTGAGCATTTTCTCAAGGTGGGATTTCAAAATGCTGTACTGCTTGTGAGGACATATCAGACAGGGAGAGTTCTTCAATGAGAGAACGAACTCTGGCGGGAAATGAAGGCACACAGGATAGACGTGCTTCAAATAAAAGATCACAGGTATTATCCAGTAAACACAGTTTATAAGGATGATCAGGTTGAGACAATATACTAAAATACTGTAAAAGAGACAACTCTTCACGCCTCAAATGGAGTGATGATTCATAGCAGTCAACATAAAGACTCTGGACAGGAGATGTCCTGAAAGCAACAGAACAAATCCGCAGAGCTTGATGATGCTTCTGACTCACCTGCATCGACTTCATCCCAAGAAGGTGTTACTGAGTGTGTGGTGGGATGTGCTGGGAATAATTCACTAGGAGGTGCTGCTGACCAACCAAACCATCACTGCTGCTTTCTACTGTCTACAGTTATGACAGGCTACATTCAAATTTGGTAGCAAAGCAGTCAGGTCTCATCAATCGATGCAATGTTTACTTCATTATGATAACGCCAGACCATATGCTGCTATTATCACTCGCCAAAAGTTACTCGGCTTCAGTTGGGAGGTTTTACCCATCCTCCCTATTTTCCTGACTTCGCACCAACTGACTATCACCTATTTCGTGCATTGAACAATTCCTTCAGTCAGAAAATCTTTGACCTTGATGCTGCGAAAACTGCCATCAAAGACTTTTTTGACTCGAAACCGCCGGAATTTTATCGCCCTGAGATTCATCTCCTAACAGAAAGAATGCAAGAGGTCATATATAACAATGGGGATTATGAACAATAAAAGTAATGTTCATTTTGTGCTTATTTGCTCTGCTATATGAGTAATGAAAACGGGTAGAACTTTTGCACTTACCTAATAAATGGCACATATACCGAATTTGATGGCATAAATTGTTTTCAATAGTTCCAGATAGCCAACAACGAAAATAACTGTATTTTAATTTGGCAACTTTAACAGAAGAAAAACATTCAGCTGAATTTGCAATCATGATGGATAATTTATTGCAGAAGTTTTTGGCTCTGCACCATCATTAATTATGAGGGTTGCCTTCTAGGTTTTTACAACCGAACAATAAATGGCGTTAGTGAGTTGTAGCATCACTGTATTTGTGAACACTGACGTTTGTTATAGCGAAGCCAGTGGCAACAGCCAGTGGCTAACTGGCCAATTAGGCTTTGATAGCAAACGTTTAAAAGAAGCAAGTGTACAAAAAATGGAAATCACTCATGAAAGTTTCATTTGGATGATTTTTTATGATTTTAAAAAAGTCCTCACTCAACAACAATGCATATAATCACTTAGTGCAACCTTTGCTAATGAAGCACCATCAGAGAAGATTGTTTACAGAAGTTGTTTGTTTGTTGTTTGTTGAATTGTAAGTTTGCAGAATTTCGTCGTGGCTGTGCATCCGTCAGTGCCGAATTTCAAGAAGGTCAGCCAAAATTGGTTGTCATTCCGAAAAACATCATCAATGCCGTCCACAACATAATTGAAGAAGATCGGCATGTGACTTAGAGATAAAGGTGCCTCTACACATATCGCAGACTGCAATACAATCGATTTTGAATGAACATTTCAGTGCAAGAAAGATTTGTTTTAGAAGGATTCCGAATAATTTGACTGAAACACAAAAAAAAGGCTCGTGTTGATTGGTGTCACGAAATGTTGAAAAAATCACAGACTGCAATACAATCGATTTTGAATGAACATTTCAGTGCAAGAAAGATTTGTTTTAGATGGATTCCGAATAATTTGACTGAAACACAAAAAAAGCCCCTTTTTTTATTGGTGTCACGAAATGTTGAAAAAATTTGAACATCTTGAATGTCCTTGGTCAAATACAACATTGTTATAAGAGATGAAACTTGGATATATTCATATGAACCTGAAAGCAAACAACAATTTACTGTCTGGGTGTTTGATGATGAACCCAAGCCAACTAAAGCCGTTCGTTGAGAGGGCACTTCCTTAAAAATTATCGCTCATTTCTTCAGTTGTATTGGATACGTTGCAACCATTCCTTTAGAGGATCGAAGAACTATTAATGCTGGATGGTATACAACAATTTGTTTGCCAAGGGTTTTCGATGTAATAAGGAAAAACAACAAAAAACATCGCATCATTCTTCATCGTGACAATGCCAGCTCCCAAACAGCTGAATATTTGAAGGAGAAAAACATCAAATTAATGTCTCATTGCCCGTATTCACCCAATTTATTGCCCAATGACTTTTTCTTGTTCCTTACTGGCAAACAAAAGATACATGGACAGCAATTTTCATTACCTCAAGAAGCTGTTGAAGACTTTCAAAACCATGTTTCTATGTTTTCAGCTTCAGAATTGAGAAAATATTTCCAGAATTACTTTGAATGTATGCAAAAATGTATAGACCTTAAAGGCAAATATTTTGAAAACCAATAAAACACACTGTTTCCAACTTGTTCATTTGTGTTTCATTTCTTGTAAAAACTTATAAATATTTTGAAGAACAGTATTACTGCAGGGTTCTCTGGGCTTTGCATAATAGGAATTTTCCTCATGCATTTACAGGTGCAAATATGTATTGTGAATCTTTTCATAACAAAATCAAAACTAGTATGTACTTTAAACGTAAATAATAATAGAAGGTTAGATACTTTAATAAATGTGCTTTTGAAAATTGAACAGGATACATTTATTGCCCATAATTACAAAATAAAAATTAAGTGAAAACCAGGCATAAATCCCCCTTTGTACCATAAAAGACATGAGTGTGGTGAAGATTCCTGACGATTCCATAATTAAACGTGATCCTTCATCTTGGGTTATCAACTCTCTAATAATAGTATTCAATATAGTTAACACGGGAGAAGTCGCGCGGGGCACAGAGTCACCCCATGCCTCGAAAATCAACAATCCTGACCGGAAATATTTCATGTTAATGAATCATCCTTCTAGTATCCTCCTGTTTGACACTCCCCTTGGGATGTGTATTGTTATTTTTACTTGTTTTTCTTTTCTGCAAGAGAAGCAATCATTTCTTGGAATCCATGTAGGATTCGAAATTTTTCATTAGTAGCAGTTTAGCTTCGTGCTCTGGAGTGTTTCCATTGTTGGTCTGTTGGATTATTTGATAGATAATGGCTTACAAACGTAAATCTACCGAATATGAAAAAGAGATGGAACGTTTGAGAGCTCTATTAGATGAAATTGAATCTTCTGAAGAAGAAATTGATCAAGACAGTGAAAATGAATCTGATGAAGAAATAAACAGTTCTCACGACAGCGAAAGTGACTTTGAGCAGAATGGTGAAGACGAAGGAAATCCTGATTTTGTAAAAGGTATTTTTATTAGCAAAAATAAGACAGTTTGGCAGAAAAGAAAACCAAATCAAAAAGTGAAAACGTTTTCTCAAAATATACCTTATTTACCAGGATTAAAAGGAACTGCACGCAATATAACGGAGCCTCTAGAAAGTTGGGAATTGTTTTGAATCAAAATGTGTAGTTTTGCTATCAACAATGCACCGTGATGACGTCATTGATGAAAGTGATGATACGAAGAAACCAGACATAATTCACTTTTATAATGCAACAAAAAGTGGTGCAGACAAAGTTGATGAAATGTCATCATTATATTCGACAGCTCGAAAAACCAACAGATGGCCGATGGTCGTTTTTTATTGTGTGTTGAACGTCGCTGCTATAAATGCCCGAGTTGCCTTGTTGTCAACAAAGACCCCTCCCTTACAATATCGAAATAGGAGAAAATTCCTAAAAAATTTGGCTATATCTCTTATACAGCCCCACGTAGAGATAAGAAAAAATATCCCAATGCTTCCTAAAGTGCTTCGTGAAAGCATCAATAATGCGACTTCTAGTGGATCAGAAGAACGCCCATCAAAAAAACCAAAACTCGACAAAGGTCGATGTGCTATGTATCCAAGGTTCAAAGACAATAAAACTACAATTTCTTGCAAAATATGTGATAATTTTTAATGCAAAATTCATTCTTCCTATGTTTGCCAGAAGTGTATGTTAGCTTCTAATTCCTGATTAGGTATGTAATTATTTTAAATGAAATTTTTTTTTTTAAATATTGAAATAAGTTTTGTTAAGTAAAGATGTATAGTTTCTTAATGAAATATTGCAATTATTGTTTAAAATCAAATGCTTTCTATAAAAATTATAACACATTTTCCTAATGAAACTGATTGGGGTGACCCAGTCACCCCACGCGATCTCCAACGTCAGTGTTGGGTGCGCGCCTTCTGCCGGGTTAAACCTATTGATGAAATTATGTCCTTTAATTGATCATAGTTACTTAACCGTATTAAACTTCCATGTTTAAATTTGTGTAGTCATATGTATTTTTGTGATTGTGGAGATTAGCCGATTGATTATGCAAGCATACACATAAACTCATTCCTTTCAATGCAGGCAAGCATGTAAAATTTCACCAAGAATCAGTCTCCCATTAAAAGAGAAAACAATTACCCTGAAGTCAAATTTAATTCAAATTCAGATTTTTCAATTTTTAAGTCAAATTGTACTGAAAATAAAATTGAAAACTGTGCAGCATTAATGTCTGAACTGCTGAGCATATTAGCTAACCTTAGAGTTAAAAAAAAAAAATGCTCTTCTCAAGTATTACAAATAAAGGTACTTACAGAAAATTCCGTCGATCACAAGAGAGGGTGCCAAACCCTCAAACCACGTTCCCTTTCGAATTGACACTCGCTTCGCAAAAGCTTAAAGCGTTGCTTCTCAGCTTTTAAATAAAGTGCCATAAACCCCTTTTTTTTTAGGCCAGTAAGATTCCATAATCTTGAAAATATTTAACAACATGCTTTTCTGTAGTAGGCAGCTCCCAAATTTTAATTATTTCTTTTTCGAAAATGTGTGATGGGAAAAAAAGAAGTCTTTACTCGAGAATAATAACTAACACATGTAATCAAGGTTACACCAAACCCAGAGTGTTTCAAGAAGACTTTTCCATTTTTGGCGAAAAATCACGTAGTTTAGAATCTTTTCTTTAATAGGGAAAAATGATCGATGGGTTTTTACGCAAGTACCCAAAAATATTTAAAAATTTGGTCTATGGTAGAGATGTGTTACAGTCAAAGCACTCTGCAAGAATTCTCTGATGAATTGCCATGCCTCACATCGCTGCCAATAAAAAAAATAATGTGCCAACCTATCAAGAAAGGTCTTAAGCATAAAACTCCAGATTTTCCTTCTTGTTATGACAAAGAAGATTTGTTAAATATACATCTTTTAGTCCAAATATTAATAATGCTGATGATGTTGGAAAGTGCACTCTCCATGTTGGTAACATTCCCCTTAAGTCTTTATATCCTTTCATTCTTAAACAAGAAATTTTATTGTTAAAAACTACAGGTTCCAGTTATTTTTAGCTTGCATGGCTTACTGATAATGTAATTGATGCATTCTTACATAATCATCCTAAGAAGCTGATAATATCAGAAGCAATCTTAAGTGCATACATGATATAAATAGCTCGGTTCATGAATTAAGTGCTAAACTAAAACATACTAGATTATAAGACAATCTCAACACAAGAGTGAAACTATCAGCTGCCCTTAAATATATTATTACTGCAAATTTATTACATCCTTTTCCCTTCACATTGCAGGAAATATTTCCTTTGCAACTGTATATGTTATTTCCCTGTTACAAGTATCCCCTTTTAAAAATGCATGCTTTAATTTACCGTAGACATAAAGCAAGTCATTTTTTGTTTTTGGCATTTGATTTAATCGTTCAAGCAAGTTTTTCTATGGACATGACTGCAATATGCAGCAGAAGGTGATGTTTTACTTTATAACTTCTTTTATATTTGCGAAAACTGATTTATCTCATACTGTTTGAGTTTACATCTGCAGAAAATGGATTCTTAAATAATAATGATAATAACTTCAATATGAAAGGTTTTAAATCAAGAATTCATTTACTGGAAACTTCTGCACCGAACATTAATACACATTTACAGATTTAGCACACTGGAAGAAATTATATTACCCCCCTTCCGCAAAAAAACCTTGCATCTTTTATATTGAATTACCACTCAACAATACCATAAGAAATGTAATCTCATGACATATCATTTCACTAACAGTAATGCTTCTGCTCTTCCACCCCCCCCCCAAGAAAAGAAAGATAAAGGAAAAATGCATCTTTTACAGTAAATTCAACACACTGCATTATCAAAAGAAATGTAACACATACACAACTCACTTCACTATAAGTCCTTTTGGTGCTGCTATCAAAATGTAAACCAGCGATGTGAAGGTGTACATTCAAGCCCCATGGAGTACAAGGTGTTCCTAAGCATAGATGAAATGTTATGGTACAACAAATCATGAAAATCAGAAGGTACAATGAATCATGGAAAATGTATTATCCCCGTGCACACACATCCCCAACCACCAAGCTCTTACTTGTATCTGTCGATGAGAGTAACTAGTCAGTAAGGATAGAGATCTTAATAAATGAGTTTGTGATTATATTACCATTTCCTTATTTAATTTGCAATCTACCAGAGTAATGCAACATTAACTAGAGTATCTATCAGAATGAGAACCAGCACACATATAATTTTCTACTTCTCATTACAAATAAAAATTTACTGCTGACAATATGATTCATTTGGTCAGAACCTTTCCTGGTAGGTTCCCCCCCCCCAACTATTATTAATATAGAACTACAACTTCCATCCTTTTTGCTCCTTATCTGTTAAACTTTAAACTTACATTTGTACAAATAAGTTTTTCTATTATTTATTTCTCATTTTAAATACTACTGTTTATTAACTTCGTCAATATATAACAATTTGCATTTATTTTGCTGCTGTTTTTAAATATTACATATGTTCTTCATATGATTCATATGGCACTGATTGATTCCACAACAGGCATATTACTTTGCCTTAAAATACAATTCACTTCTGTTTTTTCTCAACTTTTTTTTTTTTTTTAAGCCAGCAGTTTACATCCTTTGTTAAGATAGCAACCATCAAGATACAACATTTTTGGTGATTTTTTAAAACACACCAAACTGGCTCATAATCGGCACTTTTATCTCACCAATATTATTTCTCGACAGGAAAAAGTAAGGCAGGTTTTGCTTATATTAACTCTTTAACAACTTTCTCAACTAAAAATCAATGAAATAAAAGCACACATTGTACTAGTTATATTGTACTTACACATTGTACTAGTTAGCACACATTGTACATAGTTAAAAATTAGTACTGTATGCTATTTTTACAGCTCTCCCTTTTAGAATATTTGTTTGCTGAACTTTTAAGGTTATTTTATATAAATAAAGCAGATTTTGATTATGATTAAAATATTAAATTGCCATTACAGAAAATTTATGCTTCACGTGAAATAAAATAAGTACTTTTCTCTTACTGGACCATCACCATAGTTATTAAAATATCTGATATTTTTAATACATTTATACCCAGCATAGCAAGAAAAGTAAAAAAGAAACATCTAGGAAATGCACCAAAAGTATTTTTGGTACAATACACATACATTTCCCATCATGCAACACACACAAACATCGCTCACAAACCGTCACCAAACCTAAGACATTCAAACAATTTGTAACCCGTTAGCAAATATTCAGCAACCACTAAACTACTATAGTCACATCACCAAACTGATGCAATATATAAAAGAATTACTCAAACTTTAGAAACACTGATTTGTATCATTTCACATACAGGCTTGAAATGCTGTGAATAACGTTTACAATGAATAGGACTGGTATCCACTTTCAACTATGATGATCACACTTTGTAATTCTTGATTTCAACTTTGAAGTTCAGAAAAACTTGAAGAATAATTTAATATTTATTTACAACAAAAATTCAAAAAATATAATCAGTTCATGGACTGAAAATTTTACATTTTCTAAAATATGTAATTGATAATTGGATATCACCCCCCTCCCTCCCACCAAAAACACTTTATTCATCACTTCAGATTTTCTTTATATATTTTTTTTCATTGTTATCATATATTAAAATAAAATTTGAACTAATCTGCAAATGAACAGGCTACCAACAGCAAAGGAAGCTACAACTGCAAATAACGTGAAAATCATCTATTTATGGAACAAGAGTGTTGGACTATGACGGTAAATATGCTCCAATTAGTAAAAGGATCACATAAATGATTCCAGATCATCTGAACAAGTTCTAAAGGATATAGAAATGCTGTGACTATAATCTTATTCACTGTATATTCAGACGCAACTAATATATACTTGGAATTTCCAGTTTAGATTTATAACAAGTTGCAGCTATTTATGAATCTTTGAAGATATTCTATTAGAGCCATGGTGGAAAATGCAACATACTTTGCAATGCAAAAGTCACACTAAATGAGAAAATAATCTGCTGAGATGATATCACAGTGGAAGGCGGAAAATTGTGAAATGTCTGGGATTTATGCACGGTCACTATCCAACTATACTCAATGATGATAAATACACAGAAGACCCAGTTCCGATGTACATACAAATGATTAGGGGGGAAAAAAACGCTCAAAGTCCTTTTGAAAAATGAAAACACAAAGAAAGGATAACATATATTAAATTACTTCCAATTTGGCAAGTCACAAAGTCAAAATATAGTATTGCATGATTAACTGCTGGTCCAGCATCTTATAGGGATTGTGATGCGCTAGCATTTATTTACTGACGTTGTATCTTAGTAAATCTATCAAATGCAGGGATCTCTTCCTTAATCATTAAATCCATGGTGGGTCATAAGCCGTTCAGCTGAATGCAGCTTTTACCTTTCTTTTAAATGGCTTTAAGGCCAATGTCTGCTAGATTTTAAAATAAGCGTAAAATATGCCACATACAAAAGAATTAAGAAACCAAAAATTAAAGAGAGTTTTAGATGAAAACTGTTCAGGGTTGCCGTCGATCTCTGATCTGAGGTGGTTAAGATAGAATCGCGCAAATAAACTACCCGTCTAGCTTACACAAAACATGGCGCGATGATAATGTTTCTTATCAGCTTGTTCTCGAATCGATAAAATGTTTTCCATTGGGTTTAGAGAGCGATGGCTCACACTAATACGAAAGCACAAAACATGTAAAGTTTTATATACAGTCGATAAGGCTTACAGAGTGTTTAATGATTTATATGCAGAGATCACCGTTCATAAACGAAATGCACAATTTTAAGTTCAAAATTTCTTGCTCCATGATCGAACGTAACTTCAGCTTGCCTATTTCCCTAAAGCAGACACAAACTAAAATTTTAAAGTTACCATTTCTAATATAATTCACAACCTCCAGCACATGCCATCACACGGAGAATGGCGGTAGACAAATGTCTTGTTTTGCACCCGCGAAGTTTTCTGTAAAGCTCAACAAAGAGGACGTGCAAATTGCGAACAACCCGGAAGATTCCGTTTCCGGTCTTGCTGTGTTTGTTTACGTTGATGTGGATTTCTTTTTTTTTTAGAAGTTTTTAATTTTTTGTTTTATTCTGATTATTACAGAAGTATACGTAAATGGAAATCGAGTCAGTGTTGTGTGGCTGTAACACTGAGCATTTGATACCATACTAATGGATATGTAATTATATATCGTAAGGATCGTTGACAAGAATTACGAAGAAAGTATCAGCGGTATTTGGCGATGCTTTTTCGCGTGTTGAGATTGTTGAGATTATGCTATTATATCCGGGACACTAATGATTCACTATGTTGTCAGGTCCATATGCACCCCTGAAAAGTCTTACATAAGGATCTAAGACCTCATCCCGATATATCTGGCCTGTCACAGATCCACTGCTGAACACGTGTAGGGGCGTACGTCCATCGATCATTATTCCACACCATACCATCACACCTCCACTACCGAAACGGTCACGTTCCACAATGTTTGAGGGATCATTTCCTGTTCCTGACTCCCTCCAGATGTAAACACGTTTAGAATCACCAGTTAAACTAAACCGCGATTCATCAGTAAAGAGAACATGGGACCATTGATGTTCAGTCCAGTTTTGATGTTCTTTACACCAATTAAAGCGATCCCTCTTTTTCTGTGAAGACAGTAAAACACATACCCTTGGCTTTCTGGCATAAAGGCCTTTTTCATTAAGCCTTCTGTATATTGTTTGCCGTGATGCAACAGTTCCAGTGGCGGCTGCAAGCTCTGAACTTAACTGGCGAGCAGTAGCCTTTCTGTTACGACGGGCAGTTAATGCCAGATACCGATCTTCAGAAGCAGTTGTCATTCGTTTCCGACCTTGTCCAGGCCTCCTTACAACACTTCCATCATTTTGAAACTGTTTCCATAGCTTAGAGACTGTCTGTCTTGAAATATTCAGACATGTGGCTGTTTCCATGATTGACTGCCCTGCTTCTAAACGGCCGATAATTCGCCACTTTACAGATTCTTCCAAATGATACTTCGAAGCCATAACAAACCGCTTTGAGTCCCTACACACTGAAATCAAACGCTATGTTGCAGAAATTCACTCAAATATTCAGTTTGCGCAAAGCGCTTGATTCACCCTTGGATGACCTAACGCCTAGATTTGCATATCACAAACCGTTTGATTACTTTTGATTGGATAATGCTAATTAGGCTTGGTTTTCACACATTCCCTGCAAATACGGATCACATTGATTCGATATTTCATTGAATATCATCATTTTTGGGTATGTAAAGATAATTTTGGACATGAGTGTAAATTAGTACTTAGAAAATTTGACTGTTACTTATTGCTTCAAAAGAAATTTGGATTTTCTTTAAATGTCAACGTTCTCATTAACACACATTGGTTTTACATAATTAAATTAAAAATATGAAATAGAACTCAGATAATATATTCTAAAAAATTAAATAATTTTTAATTAAATAATAAAAAGATTTCAAATCAGTATATTTTGCAACAAATGCCAGGTATCTACAGTTTGGACAAAACCAATATTTTAATGGTGGATAAATTACAATATTTTTACAAGTCCAGTTATACCAATTAAGGCACAAATCAGACTGAATACAATTATATTCTAAATCTTCTAAACAGTCACAGCATTTCCCTCCCATGCAAATGATTGCATTTTTTAATTGCTCAATTATCAGGAAAGCATCTGGTTAAAAAAAACTTTCGAATAGATTCAATGTTTACTATTTTATCTCTCATACATTGCATAGGTACAATTTGTGGAATTATACATACTTGACCCTCTTCAATTAATTTGTCAGAAGCTGCTGGTTTGGCAACTCTTGAATCCAGAAAATAATTTAGTTCAATCTCAAGTTTTTCCTTATCCGTCTTCTTTTCAAATGTATCATCTCGCACACGCACAATAATTTTTTATCTGCCCTCTGTTCAAAACAATAACAGTTTCAGTAACAATAACTCGTTAATTTCAGTAAAAATAACTAAAATTTAATTAACAAAGAAATCGCATATAAGGAAGATAAACAGAAACTTGTAAGATGATTGAATGATAAATGCTATGCGCAAGTATCTTACGGCAAATCGGCGTAAAATGCTTGCACCTGGACTGATTGTGCGCATGCGCTAGCGTAAGTGGTGTGAATAGCCTCTAGAGGCTATTCGCACCGTCGGTGCGATTAGCCACTGCGGTAAAGGTATATAGAAAGGGAGGGGGGCAATTTTGTGTTTCAAAGAAGAGTAAAGGGAGCTTCGTATATTTTATACGAGTTCACCAAGGCCTGGAAGAAAATATGGGACAAAATTAATTTAAAACAAAAAACGTCCAAAGTAGTAGGGAGAGGAAAAATAACAAAAAAAGTGGGCTTCGAGAAAGACAAGGAAAAGAAGAAGAAGGGAAAATACTTGAAATGCAATTTCATGCGTGAGTGTGGTCGAACTGTGCTCATAAGTGATAGTATGTGTTTTCCAGGTGTATGTGGTAAGTTCTAAAGGTGGATAGATGAGCCGACGGGAGAAGATATGATAAAAAAGGATTTTTTGGCACCAGTATCCTAACAGTTTAAGCGCAAATCAGCTGATGGGAGAAGATTGAGTAAATGGAGAAAGACAAAAAAAAAGGTTTTGCTACCAATTTCCAAACAATTTAAGCGCAGTAGGGAGGCTCAGAGACACTGCTGTAGCATAGAAACGAAGTATTGCAGTATTTTTTGGACAAATAGTGTGGGATGCAGGGCTATGTGATTGCCATTTATTATAGTAAGAGAAAGAGAGGTAAAAAAATAAATTTAAGGTAGCATTTAAATTTCTAGTTATAACTCAGTTTTCAGAAGGTAGCTCCGCGACAGGACTATGGATAATTTAAAACGGGAAAGAACACAGCTACGGCGATATTTCACAACTTCTTTGAAAGAAGTGGAAACTGTTCTAAAAGATGAAGCAGTAAGTAAGATTGATTTGATATCTGAATTTAATATTTTTAATGATTAAGCTGACAGATTATTTCAGTTAGATGAAAACGTTAAAGTAACGTGGCTAGAAATGGAAAATTTTAATGAAGATGAATTTTCTAAGAATATGGATTTAGCGGAAAGCTATCGAAATCAGTGAGTTGCTATGAAAACGAAAGTTGATTTAATGATATCAACCCCTGAAAGAAAGAGCGATATTTCCACTGTAGTAAATGAAAATTGGTGAAATTTTCGTCTTCCTAAATTAGAATTGAAACGTTTTGATGGTAATATTAAAAATTACCTAGGATTCTGGGGACAATTTAAAAAAATTCATGATGATGATAGCATTGATGCAGATGACAAATTTCAGTATCTTTTACAAGCAACTGAAGAAGGTTCATCGGCCAGAGATTTAGTTGCAAGTTTTCCCCCATTTGGCGAAAACTATTATAATGCTACTGAACGACTGAAATCTCGTTTTGCTAAAGATGAACTACTAATTCAGATTTATGTTCGTGAACTTCTAAATCTAGTATTAAAGCAAGCGAAAAGTGGCGAAAATTTTACTTTGCGGATTCTTTATGATAAAGTGGAGACTCAGCTGCGAGCATTAGAGACTTTAGGGGTAACGTTTGAAAAATATGAAGCAATGCTATATCCTTTAGGACAATCAGCTCTGCCAGAAGTTTTTATCAAGGAGTGGGAACGCACACATAACCATGTAGAAAATAAAAACAAGATGAACGTGTTAAAAAATTTATTAGAATTTCTTCGTTTGGAAGTCGAAATTGAAGAGTTGTTACAACTTGCTCGATCAGGGTTTGCGAATGATCAATTTGAAAATTTTAAAGCGAAAGAAAAAATTCTCACTGCAGCTTGCATAGTATCTAATGACAAGCAAAGAGCTGAGAAAACAGGCAAACATTGTTTATTTTGTAACTAATCGTTTCATAATACCTCAGAATGCTTTAAGGCTGCCGTAATGTCACTGGAGGCGAAAAGGGAAACATTGAAGAAAAGGGAGCTTGTTTCTTCTGTTTGAAACCAGGACACAATTCTAAGATCTGCAAAGCTTATTTAAAATGTATTATATGTAAGAATAAATACCATAGCATTATGCGTCCGAATATACACTCATGTCCATAAATTAAGGATAATACAAAATCAGGCAAAGGAAGAGTTAGAAGCAAAACAAATTTGACTTATTTGTAAAGCTTATTTATTAAACAAAAGGTAAAGAGCAAAAAAAGATGATATATGTTTGATATTATTAAAAAATTACTCCCTGGAGCAAATAACAAAAAAAACCTATTTACAAAAAACCAATATCACATGGTTGGTATGATTGTTAATCCATTGTATATCTCCCAGACGATGCAATACAGTCCGTACAACGCCTAGGCATGCTGAGTATCAAGTTATCGACCTGATCTTGGGGGATATTACACCACACAAAAAGCAATGCTCTCCGAAGTTCCGGTAGACATGAAGGAGAAGGTTGACGGGCTGCAACTCGTCGGCCAAGCATGTCCCACACGTGCTCTACTGGCTTCAAGTCCGGTGAAAATGCTGGCCAGTCCATACGGGGGATATCCTCCGATTGAAGGCACTCGCTTACGGAGTTTGCACGTTGAGGACGGGCGTTGTCATCCATAAACACAAATTGTGCGCCCATGGCGCCCCGAAACAAACATACATGATATTCCAGAATGACGTCCCGATAGATTTGGCTTGTCATCGTTCCAATTTGAACATACAGGTCAATTCTGGAGCCCAGAATATTTCACCCTAAACGAGCACTCCTGCACCGCTGTAATGGTGTCGTTCAATGATGTTTTCTTGGTGATAACGGGTATCTGGAGCTCTTCATATGAAAGTCCGGCGAGAATCAAACTGCAAGCTAAACTTGGACTCGTCGGAAAACATCACACAAGCCCACTGTGGCGGTGTCCACAATGCATGCTCTCTACCCCAGGCTAACCGCAGGGGACAGTGAGTTGCAGTAAGTGGAACGCATCTGACAGGTCTACGAGCAAATAGACCAATCTGCCCTAAGCGTGGTCTGCCTTGAAATTGTCGTACCAGTGGCTGAAGAGAGCTGAGGAGACAGGTCTGAGGTTGTGCTCCGCCTGTTTCTTTTGGCAGTAACTGCCAAATACCGGTCCTCATTCGGGATTGTAACTCTGGGGCGACCTGTGCTGTAACGTCTACTCACATTACCATCATCTTGGAATCGTTGCCAAAACCTGGAGATCACACTCTGGGCAATTCCAAGTTCGTCTAATACATCCAGTTCTGTACGCCCACATTCCAGACGGCCGATAATTTCTACCACGTAAAAAATCACCCAAATGGAGAAAAGTCATGGGTTGTACATTTTACCTGTGCCATTTATAGGGCTGTCCATCTTGAATTAGTTAATTCCCCGTCTACAGAATTTTTTATTATGGCTTTAAGAAGATTCTTTGCCCGGAGAGGTAGAGTAAATATAATCTACACTGACAACGGTACAAACTTCATTGGTTCAAGCAATGATATAAAAAATTTAGATTGGTAGAAGATCATGTCGTTTTCCACTATCAAGAAAATCAAACGGAATTTTAACCCTCCAACAGCCGCCTGGTGGGGAGGATGATGGGAGCGCATGATTAGAGTGCTGAAAGAGATGCTAAGAATTTTGGGCAGAAAAAGTCTTGATTATGAAGAGTTGGAAACTATTTTATGTGACTGCGAAGCTACAATAAACTTTAGGCCACTTACATATACTGAAGACAATTCGGAAGGTCTGAAGCCATTAACTCCCGTTCGTTTCTTACAAAGTATTCCTAGCAGTGAAACAACTGATTTAGACGAAATCTACAGTAAAAGCCTAAATACAAGATTACGTTTTGTACAAAAAATAAGGCAGGATTTAAGAATGAGATTTCGGAATGAGTATTTAGCAATGGTGATTCATAAAGGTAAGAGCCGGGAAGAATCTTTAAGAGTTGGAGAGGTCGTTCTCCTAGAAACTGATGGCAAACATATCAACTGGCCTTTAGAAATCGTCACTGAAGTCTTTTCTGGAGCAGATGGGCACTCAAGAGTTGCCAGAGTGAGAACAGCTGATGGAGAGAAGTTGAGACCATTCCAGAGACTTTATCCGTTAGAAGTCAACAGTTCGGAAAAGTTACCATTCATTGCCCAAGATGCTCGAAGGGATGAAAATGCCTCTACGAAGATGCCGCTACGCTCTGCATCTAATGATTCAGACTCCAGTGAAGATGATGATTTATCACCCAAAGTCCCAGATTTTGTTACTAGAGCTGGTCGACATGCTAAAATTCCCAACAGACTTGATTTATAACTTTTGTTCCAATTTATAGGTATCCTAGAAATTGCAAGATGGGAGGATGTTTGAGTAATACGAGCTACAACTCAACTTTGTTTACGTTTTATGTTTAAAAATAAGCTCTATCGTTTGTTTGTAAGAATAAATGCTTCTAAAATTTTGGAAATATCTGCAATTAAGGTGTTTTTCATGTTAAATTAATATTTATTTTCGAATCCTTTAAAACACATATTGTTATATGATCTTTAGATGGAATTTTTTTCAGTTTTTAAATATCTAGGAATTTTTAAATATATTAAAATCTTAAAAACCTTTACATTCATGTGCGCACTTTTTGGAGAAAATATTATTTGCCGATGCCCTTTTTTTCGTGTTATATTGTTTATTTTTAGAATTCAAATGATTTTCAGTATAGTTATTGAAATTTACTCACATTTGTTTACTATAATTTTTATTCTTAGTATGCACGTAGTATTGTTTATGAAAACTGCAATATTTTAAGGGAATGCATAGGAAAGTGTTAATATATGAAATAACAAAATAGAAGCTAATGCTATTTTTTATTCGAAAACAGATTTGTTAACTACAAGAAAAATAAATAAACGAGTCAATAAAAATAAAAATTTTCCACTATCACTCTCAAAAATTAGAAGAATGACTCACAAACACCAGTACAGGCGACAAAAACTTTAAAAATAACTTACCCGAAATAAAAATAACACATTCTTAAAGTAAATGAATTCCATTAAACAGGATGGAATTAAAATACTATATCTTCAAAACACAGCATATTAAGAAGGCATTTATGTATTCGCATAGGACGAATAAAACTAACACATTACTAGAATAAATGAAACTTATCTGTAATAAAATCAACACATTCATAGAATAAATGAACCTTATCTGTAATAAAAATGACACATTCATAGAATTAATGAATTAAATTGAACAGCATGGAATAGAAATATATATTCAACACATACTGTTTTAAAAAGTCATTTATGTACTCATATAGGAAGAATTGTGGGAAGACATACAAGGAAGAATTATTTTAATCCCCAAAACTTGTTTAATGATACTATGATAAACGCTATGTATGTCCGACTCTCGGGAAATCAAAAAAGTCGCCAAAGTAGCAATAACAAAACAAATTTGGTGACTTTTGCATTAAAATTATTCTTTATTTTTAAATATAGTAATATTCGTCGCTACTAAAAAACAGAGATTTAATTATAAATGAAACGTTAAGCAAAAAATATGGGACGAAAATATAAAATTAAAATTAGAAATTATAGCTTGAAAACTACAAAACTCCGTAGAGAAACATTACACCGGAAGTAGAATTCCCAGTTCCAGTAAAAGCATTGTTTGTTATTGTTTATATCGAAAATTAGGTCATTATGCATCCTGTGGGCGAAAAAGCGAGCTTAAGGGTGAGTCCAAGTGCAACGCTCATCATGGTAACGGCTTTTGCAGTGCAAAACCGAATCCAAGGGCCCTAGTCTGGACTCCGTCGAGATTAAAGCTCCTCACACTGTTAATGGCCATTGTCATAATATTTATGTGCTGGTTATAACTCTTCAGTAGTTGACTGCCAGCAGCAGAATCAAGATCCAAGATTCAAGATTCTGGACCAGGCTGAATCATCTGGCTTTCGGGATCCCAAATGGAAGTCTTAATGGCGGCCGCATAGTTAAGGGTACAACAATTTCTTGTGTTTTTTTGTGTAAAATGGGCGGATATGCAGCTATGAATTGCTCAAATCATTCACCGAAGGGTCATAGACTAGTAAAATTTTCTAAAAGTGAAGAAAGAAGAAAATATGGGTAAATAATTGCCGAAGAGACAATTGAAAACTTGGTCCAGGCCCTCAACTTTGCCTAGTAGATATAGTACTACTTACATCTTCATTTAAATTTTATAGCATCTCAACTGTTTATAATGTGCAAGTAAAGTGAAATTCTTGTGTACAATAACCTAAGTATCTGCTGATTTCTGCTATAACAGCTATAATTAAATTGGTCTAGGGTTAATGTACCAGTCGCCAAACATCGCCAATGCGGATGTTTTGAATGTGGAAAATAAATTTCGCTTCTAATTTGAAAGGCAGATTTTGTTTTCCCGTCCTAATTGTGGAAATTATAGTAATGTAATATGAAAATTAGCATATTGAAATTTATTAAAAAATAAATAATAATTTAGAAACTCAAGTTAAAATTTGAATTTTTGCCAAAGATATATGTAACATAATGGGTTTTTATATCGTTGGCATTATATCTATTTTTTTTGCTTATTTTGTAATCACTATTGTTGAAAAGTTAGATGAGTTGTTTATGCATGATGCCGACTACCGTTTCTTTGTTAAAATAATTTCCGGAATTTTGACACTAACGTCTGAAGTCAATAGAATAAATTGAATGGTGTGAGACAAAATATATATAATTTGCTTTCAATAATTGCAAAGATTGTGCAAGCATCATATATATATATATATAATCACAGTATTATAGAATTTGGCAATGGAGTGAAAATTTAGAAATGAATGCAGAACATTCAAATAAGCACATTAAATTTGTGAAAATTCTTCATGTGTATTTTTGTTAAAATAACTGTAGTGTTTTTAATGCTTGCATAACAATCAAATAAATCTGCCTGTAATGATAAAATCATTTCATGAATTCAATACTTCAAAAGAATTTAATCTCATCAAATTAAATCCTCATTACACTGATAAACAGTTATTATTGATCTGTGTTACATAACAGATTTTTATACATGATAAATCATACTTTCTGAAGTTATTTTGTGTTTTCCTTCCTAAATAAGAAATTGCGTACATATTCAGAAGGCTTCTGAATTACGTTCTGATGTTTATAATGACTTTAATTGGATTTGTATATACCAATATAATTTTAAAAATTGTCATTTAAACTGGCCTTGATGCTTTTTAAAATGTACGTCTAGAGGAGCCTTAGTTGAGATGGAAGAACGAGTCGCTTTTTGCGAACTACTGTATAAATAGCGAGTCTGGTGTCATCGTATCGATCATTACAGAGACCGACGCGTCGGAAATTTTTCCGTCAGCTGAATAGCTGCCGTTTAGCTTTCTGACTGTCGTTTTGGAGCTAAACTGAAGACGGCGGAGGTAACGGATAATTTTTGGAAGTGTACGTAATGGATAATTTAATTTCTTAATATTTGGGAAAAACTCGAGTGTTTCGCAATAGAAATAACGCATTTGATGCTGATGATGCTACTTTTATTGAATTATTTCGACTTACCAAACCTGTAGCATGAACCGTTACAATATATTAAGGCCTTACTTTACCGGAGCATCAAAGACAGCAATATCTCCTGAATTAAAGGTAAGGAATAATTCGCTTGTTTTCATATATGTATAATATAGGCTTCTGTCTATTGATCTATCAGATAAGCAAATCCTTTATTTAATTTTTATGAAAATAATATATTTGGTGTTTTCCTTTTTCACATATAAAGAAGGAATGCATATTTAAATTGGAATTTTTAAACTAATATATATATATTAATGTACTTAATTTCATGTTTTGATGAGCAATTTATAAATTTTGAAATTTTAACCTTTAAATTATTATGTATTTCTTTCTACTTTTATTTTAATTTGTAGTGTTTAAAAATGTATTACATTAACAAATGCATTAAAGAATATGCAGTATATCTTCAAATTATGCACATCCTAAATTCAACATTCACATTAAACTGCTTTGAGTTAAAATAATTATTTAAGTAGCTTTAATTGTACCGATATGAATGACAATTTCCAGTAGTTTTTAGAATCTCTTCTATAATTCAAGTTAAATTCCTGTATAATTTTCAGTTAAATTAAATTCCTGCAAATATTTGAATGCATGGTTTACAACAAGTTATCAGATTTTTTATATGATCTGCTTTTAGGTATTACATGAATTTTCCTGCAAGAGGAAGCTGCATCGAGCCCCGGTATCTAGTAAAGCGGGTCGTAGGAGCGTCGTTTAGTAGTACAGTAGAAGTCCAGAAATCCGCAATGCTTGGGACCAGAGGTTGTGCGGATTTTAGGATTTTGCGGATTTCAGGTCAGAAAAGCCAAATCATAATATTCAGACTAAAAGTGCAAAGCAAATAAGGCATATTAGATACATTTACTTAAATTATTATGTACAATAATATACATTATTACATTACTTTATTACATGCATTAAATTATATATATATATATTATTCATTTATATTAGTGATTACAGGAATATTTTAAAGCATTAAGGACATATACAATAGAGACGTATAAAAATAAGGGATACTAATAAAGCATAAATTATTTCATTTTTTTTTACTTGTTTCAAACATGTTTCTGATAAAGGTCTGTTTTAAAACTTTAGGTACTCTATAGTAAGTTTTTTTTTTAAATCTACAGGGTCATAATCTCTTGCTCTACGACACAGCTCTGTTGTTCTAAATATTTTAAGTATTTTTCACCATGTTCCAAACCCTCATTAAAAGATATTTTCTCACTCCTATCAAATTCATTATGTGTGTAGTTGTCGGAATCGTTTTCTTGCTGTGGTGAATTCAAAACAGAGCCAATGATTTCATCATCAGTTATCTGATATGCCAGTGTTGGCTCATCTGAACACATCATCCACACTGAAAAACCTCTTCTTGGCCAAAATCTTTTTTCTGCCACTAACACAGAATCATTATTATTTGGTAATTATGACATCATTATTGGATAAATAGTTTTTTCTTCGGTATTTCATTCTCCATTCTGCGGTTTCTGGAACCTATAAATTAAATGTTTATATTCTGAGAGGCGGTGCGGATTTCAGGTCGGCGGATTTTTGATATTTGACTGTATTTGGATTTCTGGCAAGGCCAAATTTTGTACGATTACCGTATTCAGCTTGATTTCTGAGAGATTTACCTTCTCACACGGTGACATCAGCCTCTTCCTAGTCACCGTGATTAGTTTAAATCCTTTCTTTTGCCCCCTTTGTTCAACTGCTTTTTATTTCCTCATGCTTTGGTCTGACCGGCTTTCCTGCTTTCCCCTCTTGTCGATAGGAACTCTGCTGAGCTTGAGGTTTCGTTTGATTGTGAAACCTTGAATACTACGTAAAATTCTTCGGACGCGCTTTTCGCCTACTCTGAAATTTGACAGCTAGTTCAAATAAGCTTTCCAGCGTTTGCGGGTTCTGACTAAGAATTCTGAAATGACGGAAGCAACCGTGGCAAAATTATTTCGATGATTTCGTTGTCGGGCCTTTTCCCATATAATAATTTGGCAATATGAATTTTGCTTAAGATGAAATCTGTTAATTCGTCCCCATTAGTTTGGTATTTACTGAATAATTCAGATTCGAGTCTTGCGCGGTCTTTTACAACTGGAAATGCTTTCAATAGCGAATTTCTAAAATTCTCCCATGTATACGTTTCAGATCCTCGATCCCCCAACAAATTTTTGACAATATTCTTGTACCGGCTGAGCGATTGACCTTTTAAATTCGTCGTCGCGATGATTATTCTCTGTGGATGATTCACAGAATATAACGTGAAGTGTAATTCCAGGTGTTCCAGAAAGGTCATTACGGATCCTTTGCCGTCAAACGTTGCTTTGGCTTCATTGCCGCTCTCATTGTTTCTAAGATGAATCCAAATCCGTCCATCGGGTTTGGTTGTGCTTGAGGGAACTGAAAGGTTGGAGGGGATCAACGAGAAATCTTCCCTACCCAACGACATGGTTCGTTAAGAACAATTTCGGGGGCCAAATGTGGGGTTTACTATTTAAATCTAAAGTTCTAACTTAGAAACCCACTAACACTAACAAGCGAATAATCGCTTAAGTGTGTGAACAAAGCACGTAAGACTTAAAGATGGTTTATAACCTTTTATTTTTCAGTATATTTACAATCAGTTCCTACTTGGAACTTTACACAAAGCCGCCACTCGGGCTAGAACTTATAATAATTTAAACTAAAACTATATTCACTAAGCTATTTCAAGAACATACCCGAAGCTATCAGAATCTAACTAGTACAAGTTTATGTTCCAAAATATCCGAATGATACGACTTATGATTGTATATGTCATGTTAATCAAGGGTAAGCATACATTTCATAACACATAATCCACATCTTCATATCCTCTTATATTACTGTTTAAGTGCTTATATTACTATTAAGTGCATCAGTTTTTTCTCTTATTTCTGTATTTTAAAAACATTAAGTTTGAAATATAGCAGAGATCCTTTCTTCCGTTTAGATTAAATTCAGCGTTATGCACTTTAACCCTCCAGGGGAAAGGCCGCATATATGCGTTCGAAAATAATGGCTCTCATAGCGGCAAGGCAGCATATATTCGTAAACATAAATTTTGGCACGAAACGGCAAAGCAGCATATATGCGGCCTGTCTCAGTGTGCCCTCCCCTCTCTGCTCTTAATGTAAACTGACAGGTGATAATTTTTTTCTGCTGGAGGTAACTGATGAGAGGAAACTAACTATTCGCTAGGGGCAAATGGGTTTTATCGTTAGATTTTGAATAGCAACTCGGAATAAATAGCTCGCTTAAAACTTCCAGCTGTTCTGTGCTTATACCAGCTATAGTAAACCTAAATATTTATATACGTAAAGAGAATTTTCATTTTCCAATCTAATTATTCTCGAAATTTTAGATACAGTTTGGCAAAATGTAATTAGAATTACAATTAAAATTGCAAGAAACAGTAATTGTAACTGCAATAATATTTTGAAATATGTGATTTCAATTACATTGCAATTGTAATTAGCTTATGCAAGTACTTTGTAATTACAGTTAGAACGTAAGTACTTTTTAATTGTAACAATGATGCGTGTAATTGCATTTTAATTCTTAAATCTAGTTACAATTACAATGCAATGATAATCGCAAACATTACATTTATATAATCTAATTCCAGTTATAAATTTTATTGCATTTAATCACAACTACGGTAAATCTGTAATTGCAAATACATTATTAATATATTAGCTAATTACAACATAATTTTAACTATAATTGCAGTAGGTAATTATAACTACGTAATTAGAAAAGTAATTGTCTCTGATAATTGAAATTACTTAACTTAGTGAAATCGTGATCATAATTGTAATTCTAAGTGTAGTATGCAAACGAAATTGCATTGTAATTGTAATAAAATTATGCAATTACTAAGTAGTTATAGTTAAAAAGTAGCCTTTTTTTATTTACAATTACAATTTAGGTAATTTCATTTAAATTACATTTCTGTGTTTATGAAATCCAATTTCATATTCAATGCAATTGCAATTGCATTGTAATTGCATAATCTAATTGCAATCATATAATCTAATTACAATTATACTGTAATTGTGACTCCAGTAAGTAATTATAATTATGTAATTAGGATAGCAATTGCTTCTGGTAAAAGCAGTTACGTAACCCAGGAAAATCACGATCTTAATTGCAAATGTAATTGTAGAATGCAATTGAAAACACATAGTAATTGTAATAATATTATGCAATTATTTTGTAATTATAATGTAACAATTTTTAATTACTTATACAATTTACGCAAATGCGTTCTAATTTTAATTACATTTTAATTGTGAAATCTAATTTGGATAAACAGTATAACTGTAATTATATAATCTAATAAAAATTACAATGCAATTGTAATGACCTCTTAATTAAAATTACACAGCAGATGATTGTAATTATTTAATCGGAAAATTAACTGCCCCTTATAATTTCAGTGACATAGGATAAGGAAATCGTGATGATATTTGAAAATTACAGTAAATCATTTTATATCTAAAATGTTTCTGCATTTTGGATGATGAGTTTTTAAATAATGCAACGGGATAATCACCTATAAAGCAAATATTAATATTTTCTGACATGTCTTCTGAATCATCTTACATGTATTGTAGTTTGTGATACCAGCATAAATTGGAGTTTATTTAAAGGAAGTATTTTATATAGACCGAAATGCACATAACATTAGTAAGCAAATATGTATATTTATGATCGTCTTCGATATACATGTAAATTTAAATTACACGTTTAAGGAAAAGCAAGCAAAGTGTGTATGCCTGTGCAAAGGGACGTTTTCGCAAAGGATTTGTTACGGACATCTTGTCCTGTTTTACATTACACAAGAAATAAATTATAAAAATTACATTTATCCTTTCCTTTTCAGAAAGGGGATCATCAAGGACTAAACTAAGTCTTATAATTTTGTCAGGACTGAGTGTTCTGTGCGTATTCTTGGCAAACATTTTCGTGAACAGCTGAAAAGTCTCTAAATCCTGATCTGGAATAGGGAGCTGAAAGCAGCTATGTTCTGGTTGTAGATACTGTGATTAAAATTAACTGCACTTGAAAGGGATTTAAAATCCTCTTTTATTAAATCAATATTATTTACAAATCACTTCTCAACTCGGGAGGGATACAGAAAGTAAAAGACCACACTTGGGTCTAAATGAACAATCAGATAAATTTAAACTAAAAGCTAAATAGAAATTTAATTGTCCTTTGCTCACACAGCTCTTCGCGGAGTTGGCCTCTAACTAAATGGTGCGTAGCAAGAATTACTAATACTAGCGCACTTGGATTTATTTCAATACGCAATCACGTAGTAAGCACTATGGCTTATAATTTAGCTGCTAGCCGGTCAGGCGAACGTCGAATAGAATGACCGTGATCTCAGACTAAAAGCTCTCTCACACTGAGAGGTTTCTACCTCTGGTTTAAATAGTACTTGGCTCTACTTCAAATTAGCATAAGCTGAAAACGCGCTTATTCTGACGGGAAGTTGAAACTGAGAAGAGATAGAAAGATTTATATTAAAATAAAACTTTGTTAGTTTAACTAAAACCTTACATACTTCCCGCCAGAATTGCGGTAGTTAAACTACTGTGGTCTAAACGGACCATGTTGAAACTCGCAATTCTAAACAAATAGTCAAAATTTAACTCTTCTAAACTTAGGCCAACCCTTACAAGGCAATATCTGTTTGTGAAAAATATTTACAGACGAAACTTGCTTTC
>KK112719.1:0-23827 GCA_000611955.2 Stegodyphus mimosarum | reverse complement strand
TTCATCTAAGTCTTACTCCTTCCAGCAAAATCTGGAAGGAAAGGAATTTTAGTACAACATAATAACAGTAATTTCTAGGTACAATTCGTTATTTTTACCTGTGTAAATTCGCACACACACATTATCATTCAAGCACAATTAAATTCTTCCCCCAATGCTCTCTCACCGGTGTTGGATGAAAAGCAAACCGCCATTGCGGGTTTTTTGTTTTCGGAGGTGTTCAAATCTCCCACCTACGATCGACTAACATTAGTTAGAACTTGACATCCGAGACTTCAAAAGACGCCCTATAACCAGCTAAACCTGAGGTTCTCTCTAGCTTTATGTCTAACACTTTAAGTGTATTTGGTGGAGAGCCTATTTAACACTTGCATTCTAAAATTACTCAAACTTTAACTTTTCATGCATACAATTCGCAGTTTGCACATATAATGCTTCATTCGCATTGATATTGCACTTAACGTGCATTGCTAGCATAATATTATTTGTTACATTTTATAACACTTTAACAATTTCATAGCACTCATGAAATACAAATGTAGGTTAAATTTCTAAGTTTACAGCAAGTGCTTCCTATTCTTTTCTCAGTGTACTTTTCAGAAATATCACATTATACTGAAATAATAGTCCATAGACTAAATCGTGTTCTTCAATTTTCCGACTTTTCATTCTAGACATTTTACAAGTCTTTCGACAAAGCATCATACAAAATCATTTAGTTAGTCCACATCAAGAGGTGGGGTTTTAGTAGGTCGATCATATCTTTGTATAAACATAAACCATAATTCCTCGTGAACATGGCCAGAGACACGGCATTGAGGTAAATACGATTATTATAAATGTAAACTTCAAATCCATGACCATCCCAAAAAGCTATGTAGTAACGCATGGTGCATATAAAAGAAAAATGAAATGAAATGTCCTTTTATACCGCTCATTTTGAAAGTCATGTGATTATTTTTTTCAACCTTTACGTTATAAACACAACTAAGAGTTTTGTTTTTCCAACCTTTACGAGAACCATCAAGATTAATCCTTTTTAATTTTTTTCAGCCTTTACGAGAACCATCAAGATTAGCTTTCTAACCATCAAGATTAGTCCTTTTTAAGTTTTTAAAAAATACGGTCTCAACGACGTAAACATTTTTTTAAAAGGGATAAAAATAATCATCCCGCGAGTATAAAAGAGCGTAGTGCACGAGAGTTTTCTTCAGGGCACGACTTGAACTGAGCTGGTAAGTCATTTTCCATTTTTATTAAGCTTTTAAAAAATTATTTTTCTTTACATTTTTATTAAGCTTTTTAAAAAATTAAATTTTAAATTAAAAAAATTAAAAATTAAATAATTTTTTAAAAATTAAAAAATTATTTCATTTTTATTAAGCTTTAAAAAATCATCTCTTTCTTAAATCCTTTTCTTTTTTCCATCTAGATCCTATTTTGTGGGGTAAAAATGGCTGATAATTTTACCGTGCTCGATTTAGAAGGGTTCCAGTCCTACAACCACAAGAAGGTTCGCTTATATCCTGAAGGAACTGGGGTATGCGACAAAAGATCGTTTAAGAGTGGGATCTTTGATGTTTGGTCCTCCTCAACCTTTCAATTAACTCAGCGCTAAAAACCAAGAGACCAACGCCTGGCTAACTCGAACGACACGGTCTTCGTTGGAATGAGGGCCACATTCCCTAAAATCATCTAGCTTCCATTCTTAAATCTTTAACCCACAACTTCTCCTCCATTTACGTCATAGGATGTCAGAAAGCAAAATTTTTTGAAAAACTTTTAGAAGATAAGCCCGTAACGGAGATTTATGTGCTAGGTGGAATCATTTGGAGACATCGAGGAAAATGTGCTAAACACCAGCCGATGAAAAAAACTTTCTATTGTGTTGAAAACAAAGTGTGCAACTATCGATGGCACATTATGGAAGAAAATTTCCATATCCAAAAAATCCATCCAGACGGGTATGAAGATCCAGCAACAACTTTTGATCGAGCCTACGATCAATTAGAAGAGGATCCTTTCCCGGAAAATTTTGACTCATTCATCAAGTCATGGGACAATCTATCGTCCATAGAATCAAAAGATAATTCTTGCATTTCTTCAATTCGTAGTTCTTCCAGTTCTTCAAACGGAAATTGGACCGAAATACCTGATAATCTACCTAATTGTAATCCATAAGCATGTTGGGCTGACGTAAAACCCCCAATGGATCCAGAAGGGGCCACTGAACCCGCAAAGGGTACAAAGTGTTGAGAGGATCCTGAAGGGGATGAACCAGAAGAAAAGGCCAGAGAGTGTTGGGATGAACCAGATCCAAGGGCCAGAGGGTGTTGGGATGAACCAGATACTAAGGATCCAGAAGGATGTTGGGATGAAACAGAAGCAAAGACCAGTGAGTACTGGGATGAAACAGAGGCAAATACCAGTGAGCGCTGGGATGAAACCCTAAAGACTATAAACTTCAGTGAGTCTTGGGATGAAACCCAAAAGGTTATCTCCAGTTTTAAGAATGGACTTGTATTGGGATGATCCAGCAAAACAGAATCTTGAGAATTTTGTTGTGTAATTTTTATAAATGTATTTAATAATGTTTAATAAAAGAAATATAATTTGTAAAAAAATGAATTTTTTTAATTATCATCAAAGGAAACCTTAAAACAGAATTAACAAAGTTTTATACGTTATGATTTAAAACAATATATGAAACACAACACTTATCCATTTTTATTACTTAAAACAATACGTGACATTTAGATCCATTTTTTAAAATCTGAAAAATATCTCAGAGAAAATCTAAAAATATATTTAAAAAAAAGAAAAAAAATTTTTGTTAATTTTTATAATGTTTTTGACATTATAAAAATTACCATTTATTTCCAAGAATAGAATAGTTCTAGGAGGACCTAATGGTTGTACCCAAAAGTTATGTTAACTACAGAAGAGTTTTATAAACAACATCTCTCCCACCTATCTGAACAGTCAGAGAAAAAATAGACTCTTGAAAATTCTCCCTTTTTCACCCGAAGAAGGTAATTCGGGCCTTCGGGGTCAGTCATCCATTCTTGGGGGGTTGACGAGAACCGACTATGCAAAATATCTCTCCAAAATAGTTTCCAAAACAAAATATTTTTAAAAAGCCAAAATATTTCCAAGACAGACTGCTTAGATACATAGGCAATTCCTTTCACCTGGAAAAACTTTTATCAAATCTCAAACACATAAAAAAACTTTTTGTCTAAAAAAAATTATGTCTTACTTTCCAATGCTTTTCCCATAGGTTAACAATGGAAAGTATTGAAAGTCTTTCAATACTTTCCATTGTTTAGTTGAAAAAAATTAAATATAAATTATAAATTAAATACATTTTCCCATAGATTAACAATGGAAAGTAAGACATCATTTATTTAGACAAAAAGTTTTACTTTACTAAAGCTACTCTATTCTTAGAAGACTGGAATTCTTAGAATTAGACGTTAATTTTTATAATGTCAAAGACATTATAAAAATTAACAAAAACTTTTTTTTCTTTAACATGTGTTAAAAAATTTTTTTTGAGCTCTTAGAAAAATTTTTACAGCCCATTTGTTTTAAAAATGGACTCTATATAAATTCTCTTCATTGAGTTGTCTATCGAAAAAATCCTGCTTAGATGGTAACATTAATGGCCTTTATAAAATTTTATACACACTCTTATAATTTATGATATATAGAATACTGGACCGTCCCAAGATTGGTTTAAAGAAGTAATTAAAAAAATGGGTCAAGAAGGAAAAGAGTGCATTTGGAAAAAAGATAACCCTTAGTTTCCGAAGCACCCGTTTCCTTCTAGACCCATTTTTTTGCATCCTCCCAAATTTTCATTTCTTTTTTTTTTGAAGGAGTTAAAAGTTGAACATTCCATGGAAATTCAAAATGAGAGAATCTGTTTGAATTTCCCCCCCCTTTCTTCAGGTAAGTCGGTTTGACACATTTTCATTGAATACCGTTTAATTCCTTTGCATTGTTCATGCTGGGATAAGGAGGTATATAGTGCAATCCCAGATTATAGAGGGTCATAAAAGGGAATCTTTCACCTGGATAGAGAAGGCGGTACACAGGTTGATGTGGAACAACGCGGACAAGTGGCTGGGTAAGAGCACTATAGACCCAGGCAAGAAGTTGATTATTTTTAGGATTCTTATCCGCCTGGTGAAGCATTTCTTCGCTGGATAGGATAAAACTTCCATTCTTTCTGCGGAAGCAATGGTCCTCTTCGAAAAACACTTATAAAATATCCCATGTTCTTTTGCTGGAAGTTGGGATGAGAGGTAAAATATCTGTTGCATTCCAGAACAGCCGTTCTTCATCGATACAACAAACAACTGATATATATTCGTTATACAGAATACCAATCATCTCTAAAAAGAGTATGAAGAAAATTATTTTCCGCTCACCTGTTATATATACGAGAAGCCCACGGGACCATTCCTTTTCCTGATAAAAACTTAGTTCCCCTTTTATGATTTTTTTGATAACAAACTTGGTTCCCTCTTTATGATTTTTTTGATAACAAACTTAGTTACCCTTTTATGATAACAAACATGGTAAAGGGACCACGTGACCACTTTCTGAAGAGTATATACACAGATTGTCAGCAAGCTCTTTTATTATAAGAAGTCATGCTGCTCAAACTGGAGTACAACTCTCTCTTTTACGTTCACGCATACGTGGATCTGGGATTCCTGTATTGGAATGCTAGAGATATCCTCAACCTCTTACCTACGAAGAGAAGTCACACCTGCAGTATTCTGCAAGTATTTTTCCCAGATCAGGACAAGTTTCTTCGACTCGGAGAATTGTACAATTATTCTAAAGAATCCTATCAGATTGCTCTCACACCAAATGAAGCTGCATACGTCCCCCAGGAAGCCCTTCACAACGAATTCCTATTTCCTTGTATGTGCCAGATTTTTATGGAAGCTCTTACAAAAGTCGTGGAGGATGGTGAAACATACATTGCCCTCAGAGACACTATGGAAGATGAGGCAATTAGGAGAAAGTCTCCCATCTTCTTTCTCACTCAATTGAGGTCCATCACCTTCCTGAAATCATCAGGCAGCAACAAGAATTAGGTGATGATGAATTATGTCTCGTCGATGAGTAAGAAGGCAAAGAGAGAACCAAAAAAATGGTTCGTGAAAGGAATGAGTGCAATGCATTCAATTCCTTCCATGACCCATTTTTTTCGGTCACTCTCGTATCCGATCTTGGAAACCCTACTCAAAATGACTAATTTATTATATATCTAACAAAATGGACCAATCCTGGTCTCCTTTCGAACACATGACCTCTTTCTAAAGAGTATATAAACGCATCGCCAGCGAGCTCTTTTATTATAAGAAACCATGCTGCTCAGACTAGAATACAACTGTACACTTTTTGTGCACGCGTATGTAGCTATGGGATTCCTGTACTGGAAGCCTAAAGATATTGTCAACCTGTTACCTACGAACAGCAGTCATACGTCCAGTATTCTGCAAGTTTGTCTTCCAGATCAGGATAAGTTTCCTCGACTCGGAGAATTACATAATTATTCCAAACAGTGGGGTCCACTTCATCAGATTATTCTCTCATCCGATGAAGCTGCGTATGTTGTCCAAAAAGCCCTTCACAACGAACTTCTGTTTCCTTGGATGTGTCGAATCTTTACAGAACCTCTTACAAGAGTCGAGGAGGAAGGTGTAACATATATTGTTATGAAAGACACTGTGGCAGATGACATGATAAATACTCCCATGTTCTTTGTCTCACAATTAGGGGTCTATCACCTCCCCCAAATGATGAAACAGCAACAAGGATTAGATGATCCCGAGTAAATAAGGTGGAGAGAGATCCAAAAAATCGGTCGTGAAAGGAATGAGTGCAATACATTCAATTCCTTCCAAGACCCATTTTTTTTGGATCACTCTCTTATCCAATCTTGGAAAACGAAAATATTTTTCTTGGTCACAAAAATATTCGAACACCATGTTTTAGGTTTGAAGAGAACAGGTTGGTTTAAAGCCAAAATATTTCCAACCATTATATTCAGGTCAGAGAAAAAAATCTATATTCTTCGACTCTTTTATGGAAGATGTCATTCATTTTTGGTGGGTTTCACGAGAACCGAAAAGGAATAGCCCATATTTGAATCTATACAAAATATTTTTAAGAGAATCGGAACTCAAAAAAATACTGAGAAGGTAGATTCGGGCGGTTGACCGGTATAAAAATATTTCCAAGATAAAATATTTTTAGGAACGAAAATATTTTTATGATTTCCAAGAAAGATCTTCAAAACTGAAATGTTTATATAAATTCTTTTGACTGGAAAAATTTTTATTAGATCTAAAACCTATATTAAAAAAAAGACAAACTTTTTGTTAATTTTGTAGTGTCTTTAGACATTATAAAATTAACGACACAGTTTTTATTAATTTAATAATGTCTTTAGACATTATTAAATTAATAAAAGGTTTTATATATAATATATATATTATATGTAATATGTAAAAAACAAAAGAATTTTGTTTAGTCCAAAGGGTCCCGAAGGACTTTCGTTTTGGCATTTTGCGTTGTAAATGTCCGATTCACTTTTCAAAATAAAAACATGGCAAGACGAAAAAGGTTTCCAAAAGAATTGAGAAAAAATACATTGAGGTGAAGTAACATTCAGATGTAGACATTATAAAATTAACGACAGACATAATAAAATTAACAAAAAGTTTTTATATATATTATATATATTATATATTATTAGTCCAAAGGGATTTGAATATCGAAGTACTATAACTTTCGTTTGGGCGTTTTGCGTCGAAAACCGTAAATGGCTGAATCACTTTTCGATTTAGTGATTATGTTTCTTTGTTGGTTATTGGAATTATATTGGGTTGGCTATTGGAATTTTGGGAAATGTATTATGTTGGTTATTTTGGTTATTGGATCTGTACTGGATTGATTATTGGAATTGTATTCGGTTGATTATTGGAAGTGTATTGGGTTGGTTTTAATGTTCGTATTGGGTTTAGTTTAGTGTTTCTTTTGTTCGGGAAATTATCGTGTCCCGACGGACTACTACTTTAGTTTCTGCATTTTGCGTCGGAAACACAAAAATGGCTGTATCACTTTTCAATTTACTGCTTATTTTTCTTTGCTGGCTATTGGAATAGTATTAGGTTGGCTACTGGAATTGTATTGTATTGGTTACTGGAAATGTAATGTATTGGTTACTGGAATTGTATTGTGTTGGTTACTGGAATTGTGTTGGGTTGGCTATTGTATTATATTGGCTATTTTAATTGTATTGGGTTGGCTATTAGGTTTGTATTGGGCTGGTTTTTCAAAAATGGAACTTGAAGTGATTTTAGTGTTTGAAAAAGATAGCATCCACGGAACTGTTTTTTGTAAATCCTTTGAAAAGAAATTTTTTTTACTTTACATAAGAGTCCGATGAAAAATATTTAGACCTAAAAGCCCAAAGGAATTATCTTCAAAAGCTGATAGATTCATTTCGAGAAAAATATATTCTTAGAAAAACGTTTCGGGGATAACCTTAAAAACAACCTTAAAAAAAGTATTGTTAATTTTTATAATGTCTAATAATTTTTATAATGTTCATTTTCTTGGATTCCATTCTTGGAAATCTATTTTTAGAATTAAAAAAAAACTTTTTATCTAAAAAATGATGTCTTACTTTTACACTTTTCCCATAGGTTAACATTGTAAAAGTAAGACATCATTTTTTAGACAAAACATCTTTTTAAGGTTCTTTACAAGCATGTTTACAAACTTGTTCCATGTGTTAACATTGAAAAACAGTTAATTTTTCAATGTCTAAAGACATTGAAAAGTTAACAAAAGGTTTTTTTTAAATATGTGTTTTAGATCTGATAAAATTTTTCCAGTCGATTTCACTTTCGAAAGGAATTCCCTATCTATATAAACAGTTGGCGTTCTGATCAGCTCTTGAAATTCTCCTTCACCTGAATATGATGGGTGGAAATCTTAAAAATAGTTTGTATAGTAACAGACCAACTCAAAAAAAATGGATGGGACCGACCCTTAATCCCCGCATTTTTCGGGATCCCAGAAACGTTTTTAGAAGAATATATCTGAGTTGAAATGAATTTTTTAAAGATTCTGGATAATTCTTTTTCCCCATCTAAAAGAACTTTCCAACTAAATATTTTTCATCGCACTTGAAAGAACAAAAATTTCTTTTCAAAGGATTTTTTATGGACTCAGATCAACACTTGAAGATCTCCTTCACCTGAAGGTAGAAAAATATGTTGGCTATATTTTCGAGCTTTAAAAATATATTGTATAGTAACGGACCAACCTGTTCTGGTCAAACCGAAAAAAATGGATGGGACCGACCCTTAATCTCCTGGATCCCCGAAACGTTTTTCCAAGAATATATTTTTCTCGAAATGAATCTATCAGCTTTTGAAGATAATTCTTTTGGGCTTTTAAGTGTAATATTTTTCATCGGACTCTTATGTAAAGTAACAAAAATTTCTTTTCAAAGGATTTACAAAAAACTGTTCCGTGGATGCTATCTGTTTCAAACACTAAAATCACTTCATGTTCCATTTTTGAAAAACCAGCCCAATACAAACCTAACAGCCAACCCAATACAATTAAAATAGCCAATATAATACAATAGCCAACCCAACACAATTCCAGTAACGAACCAAAAACAATTCCAAAAACCAATACAAGTCCAGTAGCCAACCCAACACAATTCCAGTAGCCAACCCAATACAATTCCAATAACCAACACAATACAATTCCAATAGCCAACCTAATACAATACCAATAGCCAACAAAGAAAAATAAGCAGTAAATTAAAAGTGATACAGCCATTTTTGTGTTTCCGACGCAAAATACCAAAACGAAGGTAATAGTCCGCCGGGACCCGCTAATTTCCCGAACGAAAGAAACAGTTAACTAAGCCCAATACGGACATTAAAACCAACCCAATACAATTCCAATATACACTTCCAATACACTTCCAATAACCAACCCAATACAATTCCAATAATCAATCCAGTATAAATCCAATAACCAACATAATACAGTTCCCAAAATTCCAATAGCCAAGGCAATACAATTCCAATAACGAACAAAGAAACATAATCACTAAATCGGAAAATGATTCAGCCATTTACGGTTTCCCACGCAAAACGCCCAAACGAAAGTAATAGGCCTTCGGGATTCAAATCCCTTTGGACTAATTATATATAATGTATATATAATATATATTACTTTAGAAAGTTAATACTTGAACGATGCCATTTCAAGGTTTTAAAAAACTGCGCATCTAGCTGCCAATTTTATTATACTATAATTAACAAGTAAGAATGCAAAAACTATAGCACACCCGAAACCCTCTGAATCCTATTCAAAAAAGCACGTTAGTGCCAAGGTTACATATTAAACCCAATTAAAACTTCATAATTCACAATAAAACGTAACTAAAAAATATATGCCATTAAAATTGAATTTTTTTTAGAAAACTGGGAAAAGCAGAAGTTGCAAGAAAAATAGGAAGGTACATTATGAACAAAATGGCAATATTTCATTGAGAGTTGCTTAGCAGTGTCGTCAAGGGAAAAGTACTGTACCACTTCCATTGAAATATCACCTCCACGCGTTTCAACTAACGACCAATTGAGACAAAAACGCGTAAAATAATTTACTGAACTGAAATATATTAAATCATCCAATGCTAATCGAAATCGTCTCAGTTGGGCGCTCCTTGTCCTTACGCATGAAAGAAAAGTTACATACAACCAAAAATAATTTTTTAAAATAGAAATACATATAAGAAACGAGGCAACAAATACTGCTAAAACGCCTCATGACCTCTAAAAAATTTTTTAAAACGTAATGAAATCTAGATTTAAAATAGTATTCGAGAAGGAATGAAACCATAAAACGTTAATTGTAATTTATAGTTAATTTCTGAAACACTATTAGTCCTATTTCACAATAGGAAAACATCATAAAATGGGGGCTCCCTTGCCCAAAGTAAAAGAGCTGTTAAACTTGAAGAAAAAATAAAGCCGTTAAATAAATTGGATGCCATTTTAATATAAAAAACTGTCGTAGAATAAAACGGTAGTGGGTTAATAAAAATATACACGTAAGTGTAAAAAAACGGTCTTGAAAGAAGACAAAAAAAGAAAGACTCACCTCCTTGAAGTCTGGGCGAAAACTAGTGTGCTGTATTGAAGTTAAAGCAATTCTATTCTACGGGGCTTCAAGTGTAGCCAAAAAATCTTTAAAATTCCAAACCAACGGGGAGTGGTGACGTAGTGATGAGCCTAAGACGCGTGGGACGAATGAAAAAGTTACCCGTAGCCGGGGGGGTGTTAACTTGTAAAGCAGGGTGTAAAAACTTGGCGTCAAAATGGGGAAAAAAAACTAAGAGCTTGGTGTTAAAGTTTCAAGATGGCCAGAAAACGTATGTTAAGCTATAAATTGGCCAACAGTTTAGGAAAAAGAAATTAGAATTTCAAAGCTGTCATGCCACTGTCAAGATAACAAATAAGCCCATATTTTTAGTAATAGGTAGAAATTGGCCAAAAAAATCACAGTTCTAAAAGAATATAATGCAAGTGAGATCTTATGCTCAATTACACATAGAATTATTTTACATATGTACATTAAATTATACAAATTGGTCATCAACTATTTACCTTCTAGTAAAAGATTTAAGTAAACGTATCATTATCCTAACTACAGTAGACGCTCGTTTTACGAACTCGTAGGAACTACGAAAACAGTTCGTTAAATCGAGAGTTCGTAATTTAGAAAGGCATCGGAAATTGTTAATATTTCACATTTTAAGGTTTTCGAGACAGGTTAGTGATACTATTCCATGCTTTTATTTATGTATTAGGAATTATTTTTAATAGTATTACTACTTAATAAATGATATCCATTCTATTAAACAAACAAGAAATATAAAATATTTGTTAAACGTACCTTTATTAAGTCATTGAGCAACAAAATAATCACTTATCTTTGTCTGTTTTAAAACAACAGATTGTACAATGCAAGACTCCATCTTCTCTATATTTGTTAGCATTTCACAATTATCACTGGCCTCAAAAAATCGTCTATGTTCTGACAAGTATTCAGCAGCTTGTTTTAAAGTCGGCCTTGGTGTTACTTCATTTTCTTCTTCTTCTTCTTCTGGATCTGAAAGTCTCTCATTCTCGTTGATTATGCTGCTAATAATATCGTGATCCGATATTTTCTCCGTGCAGATGACATTAGAATCCACATTTAAAAAGTCCTCGAATGAAAGTTCTGGCAACTGTGTATTTCTACGGCGAAGTTCATGCATGAGAACCTCATCTTCGTCGTGAGATCTATTGTCATGGATTTCTTCAGTTACGTCTATTTCTTTAATAAAAGATGCATATCGAAAGGCTTTAGAAATTGTTTCATCTAAAACATCATTCCATGCACTGATTGATAAATGTATTGCACCAAGAATATCAATCTGATAAGGTTGTTCCCTTTCCAAGCCAAGGATTACTCTTTGCAAGACCACTTTCTTATATTTTCGCTTGAAACTATTGATTATTCCCTGATGCATTGGCTGTAAAACTGCAGTTGCATTTGGTGGGAGATATTCCACACGGATTGCCTGAAGCCCAGTGACTTCCATGTGTGCAGTACAATTGTCCACGATTAGGAGAACTTTGCGCTTCTCTGCTGAAAAACGGTTATCTAAATCTCTCAACCATTTTTCGTAGATGTTGCCAGTCATCCAGGCCTTATTATTAGCATAATATGCAGCAGTAATCTTCTGAACATTTTTGAAACACCTTGGTTTCAGATATTTTCCAATAAAGAGCAGAGGCAATTTTTGTGACCCAGTCATGTTGGCTGCAATCAAAACTGTAAGTCTCTCTTTAGCTTTATTACCTCCAACACATTTATCTCCTTTGTAAGCTAATGTTCTTTCTGGCAAAATCTTAAAAAACAAAGCCGTTTCGTCCGCATTGAAAACGTCATCTGCAGCGTATTCAGAAAGAAGCAATTTCAACTTTTCTTCTTTCCATTCATTTGCTGATGACGTGTCTACTGCTGCACTTTCACCACACACTTTCCGGAAACTCAAACCATTCCGAAATTTAAATTTCTGTAACCAACCATCCGATGCTTTAAAATCTTTTATGTTTAATTTGGAAGCAAAAAAGTGTGCTTGTTCTTTAAGTACATTTCCATCAATTGGAATGTTTAAGCTTCTCATCTTTCGAAACCAAACAAGCAAAGCCCCTTCCAAATTTGGGTGTTTTGATTCTCGAAAATATTTTCGAGAGGAGGGCCCACATTCATCGTTTCCGTTTTTAGCTCCAAAGATCTTCTCTCTTGCCTTTAAAATCGTCGATAAACTATTTTTGGGAATTCCATATTTCTGAGCAATTTGTGTCTTGCTTAATATTTTTTGGTCAACTTCTTTTAAAATCTTCTTCTTTATTTCAACCGCTAAACAAATTCGTTTCTTCATTTGCGACATAGCTCTAAGAATCTTACTTAACAAAAACTGGCCCAATCTATCTCTCGACTAACGAGACTTCACTGATTGAGTTGTCCAGATCAAATGACTATGACATTACAAAAAGCAACAACTCTATTTTAGAAGCAACCCAAACCCCTTTAACACGAATAGTCTCACCCCCACCCAACAACATCAGGCCCATGCTCTTCTGAGAGCCTCCGACAACAAACAACACCATAAATTTGTCCTAATTCCCTCTCTTCTCCGCCCCCTCCTTACTTACTCTACTTCTTCGAATGTTTCGCACTTGCTGCTTCAAAACAGTTGGAGATTTTATTTGACCTTCACACTTCGTCCCAATGAAACACGCAGAGGTATGAAAACTGAGTTCGCAAAAAAGAGGTTTACCTGATTTGTAGTTCGTAAATAAGATCGCAAAATTACATTACATCTATGGGAGTGTATTCGGGACCATTCGCTAGTTCGTCAAATCGAGAGTGTTCGTAAAAAAGAGGTTCTTAAAAACGAACGTCTACTGTATATGATTTAAGAATAAAAGGGTAAATGCCAGCTTTTTTGATTGCAATTTGGATAATTTTGTTTGGTAACTGATTTTCATGGAGTATTTTAATTAAGTAGAGTAAATCTTCTTGAAGATTTTCAGAGTTTACACTAACGTGTACATTTTTATTAACTCACTACCGTTTTATTCTACGACAGTTTTTTATATTAAAATGGCATCCAATTTATTTAACGGCTTTATTTTTTCTTCACGTTTAACAGCTCTTTCACTTTGGGCAAGGGAGCCCCCATTTCATGATGTTTTCTTATTGTGAAATAGGACTAATAGTGTTTCAGAAATTAACTATAAATTACAATTAACGTTTTATGGTTTCATTCCTTCTCAAATACTATTTTAAATCTAGATTTCATTACGTTTTAAAAAAATTTTTAGAGGTCATGAGGCGTTTTAGCAGTATTTGTTGCCTCGTTTCTTAGATGCATTTCTATTTAAAAAAATTATTTTTGGTTGTATGTTACTTTTCTTGCACGCGTAGGGAAAAGGAGCGCCCAATTGAGACGATTTCGATTAGCATTGGATCATTTAATATATTTCAGTTCAGTAAATTATTTTACGCGTTTTTGTCTCAATTGGTCGTTAGTTGAAACGCGTGGAGGTGTTATTTCAATGGAAGTGGCACAGTACTTTTCCCCCGACGACACTGCTATGTAACTCTCAATGAAATATAGCCATTTTGTTCATAATGTACCTTCCTATTTTTCTTGCAACTTCTGCTTTTCCCAATTTTCTAAAAAAATTTCAATTTTAATGGCATATATTTTTGAGTTATGTTTTATTGTGAATTATGAAGTTTTAATTGTGTTTAATATGTAACCTTGGCACTAACGTGCTTTTTCGAATAAGATTCAGAGGGTTTCGGGTGTGCTATAGCTTTTGCATTCTTACTTGTTAATTATAGTATAATATATATTATATATATTATGTATAATATATAAAACGTTTTGTTAATTTTATTATGTCTGTCGTTAATTTTATAATGTCTAAAGACATTATAAAATTAACAAAAAGGTGAGTTGTGTTTTTTCTTTGTTTTTTTTTATATTTCTTTCAGATGTAATAAAGATTTTTCCAGTCTATATAAACTCATAAAAATATTTTGTCTTGGATTTTGTCAAAAAAATGGATACCTTCTTTGAGTGTTTCTCTATCTGTATACACCATTCAGATCTTCCTTCAAAACGTTTTTTCTTCGTCATTATTTTGAAGTAAAGCAACTTGAAAGAAGGAATTCGACAAGGCCCCGATATTGCCTAAAACGGCTCATCAAACGGAGCGCCAAGCTATCAAACACCCGATCCAAAAAGAATGCCAAAAGTATTCCAAAAGAAACCTAAAAAATGGATCTTCTTTGGGTTTTCGAAGAAGGGCATCAGATTTTTAAATATTATGTAAAGGGAGTTCCATAAAGATTTTACAAGGATTTCCTGATTCTGCGTTAAGGGGAATCCTAGAACGGCTGGCCATGCTTCGAAAACTTTCAAACACCAAAAGAATTATTCAAAAGGAATATCAAAAGTATCATACCAAAAAGGATCATACCAAAAGAAACAGTGGGTCCCCAAAAGAATTATGTTAACAAGTTATCCAGAACAAAATATAGATTGAAAGGAAAAGTTTCCGAAAAATTCCTGCCATCTTTAAGAGCTGACCAACTGTTTATGTAGATCCATTCGACTGATCTGAAGTTTAATATAAAAAAAAACTTTAGGTCTAAAAAAATTATGTCTTAGTTTCCAGTGTTAACCTATGGGAAAATCATCGGAAAGTAGGACATCATTTTTTTAGACAAAAAGTTTTTTTTCAAGGTCAAACATGGTTTCGAAAGGAATTCCCCATCTATATAAACAGTTGGTCAGCTCTTGAAGACCTGAATGTGTTTTTTCTCAACTCTCTTGGAAACCTTGCGGTGATAACGTAAGAGACTTCACCTGAATATGTTTTTTTTTCACAACTCTCTTGGAAACCTTGCGGTGATAACGTAAGAGAGAGTTGAAAATTGTATTTCATGTCTCTTGGAAACCTTGCGGTGATAACATAATTCTCTTCACCTAAATGTGTTTTTCTCAACTCTCTTGGAAACCTTGGTCGTCTTGCCATCTTTTTATTTTGAAAATTGAATCGGACATTTACAACGCAAAATACCAAAACGAAAGTAATAGTCCTTCGACTACATCCCTTTGGACTAAAATTAAAAAAATTCTTTTATTTTTTATATATTATATAGATTATATATAAAACCTTTTATTAATTTTATAATGTCTAAAGACATTATTTAATTAATAAAAAGTGTGTCGTTAATTTTATAATGTCCAAAGACGTTATAAAACTAACAAAAATCTCTTCGCTTTTTTTTAATATATGTTTCATATCTAATAAAAATTTTTCCAGTCAAAAGAATTTATATAAACATTTCAGTTTTGAAGATCTTTCTTGGAAATCATAAAAATATTTTTGTTCCTAAAAATATTTTATCTTGGAAATATTTTGTATACCAACCGGTCAACCCCCCCCCGAATCTACCTTCTCAGAATTTCTCTGAGTTCAGATTCTCTTAAAAATATTTTCTATAGATTCAAATATGGATCATTCCTTTTCGGTTCTCGTGAAACCTACCAAAAATGAATGACATCTTCCATAAAAGAGTCCAAGAATATATATTTTTTCTCTGACCTGAATATAATGGTTGGAAATATTTTGGCTTTTAACCAACCTGTTCTCGTCAAACCTAAAAAATGATGTTCAAACACTTTTTGTGACCAAGAAAAATATTTTCGTTTCCCAAGATTGGATATGAGAGTGATCCAAAAAAATGGGTCGTTGAAGGAATTGTATGCATTGCACTCATTCCTTCCACGACCAATTTTTTGGTTCTCTCTGCGCCTTATTTACTCGGGATCATCTAATTCTTGTTGCTGTTTGATGATTTGGGGGAGGTGTTAGACCCCTAATTATGTGAGAAAGAAGATGGGAATTTTTATCATGTCATCTTCCACAGTGTCATTATTAACAATGTATGTTACACCGTCCTCCTCGACTCTTTAAAAGGTTCTGTAAAGATTCGACACATCCAAGGAAACAGAAATTCGTTGTGAAGGGCGTTTTGGGCAACATACGCAGCTTCATCGGATAAGAGCATAATCTGATGATCTGGACCCCCACTGTTTGGAATAATTATGTAATTCTCTGATTCGAAGAAACTTATCCTGATCTGGCAGAAAAACTTGCAGAATACTGGACGTATGACTGCTGTTCGTACGTAACAGGTTGACAATATCTTTAGCATTTCAGTACAGAAATCCCATATCCACATACGCGTGCACAAAAAGGGTAGAGTTGTACTCCAGTGTGAGCAGCATGGTTTCTTATAATAAAAGAGCTCGCTGGCGATGCATTTATATACTCTTTAGAAAGAGGTCACGTGTTCGAAAGGAGAACAGAAATTGGTCCATTTTGATAGATATATAATAAATTAGTTATCGTGATTAGGGTTTCCAAGAATGGATAAGAGAGTGACCCCAAAAAATGGGTCGTGGGAGGAACTGAATGCATTGCGCTCATTCCTTCCACGACCCATTTTTTTGGTTCTCTCTTACTCATCGACGGGAGAGAATTCATCATCATCTAATTCTTGCTGCTGCCTGATGATTTCAGGAAGGTGATGGACCTCAATTCAGTGAGAAAGAAGATGGGAGACTTTCTCCTAATTGCCTCATCATCCACAGTGTCTCTGAGGGCAATGTATGTTTCGCCATCCTCCACGACTTTTGTAAGAGCTTCCATAAAAATCTGGCACATACAAGGAAATAGGAATTCGTTGTGAAGGGCTTCCTGGGGGACGTATGCAGCTTCATTTGGTGTGAGAGCAATCTGATAGGATTCTTTAGAATAATTGT
Organism: Stegodyphus mimosarum; assembly: GCA_000611955.2. NCBI lineage: Eukaryota > Metazoa > Arthropoda > Arachnida > Araneae > Eresidae > Stegodyphus > Stegodyphus mimosarum. The sequence goes on along the minus strand of KK112719.1, from coordinate 6,810 downwards.
ACAATTCTCCGAGTCGAAGAAACTTGTCCTGATCTGGGAAAAATACTTGCAGAATACTGCAGATGTGACTTCTCTTCGTAGGTAAGAGGTTGAGGATATCTCTAGCATTCCAATACAGGAATCCCAGATCCACTTATGCGTGAACGTAAAAGAGAAAGTTGTACTCCAGTTTGAGCAGCATGACTTCTTATAATAAAAGAGCTTGCTGACGATCTGTGTATATACTCTTCAGAAAGCGGTCACGTGGTCCCTTTACCATGTTTGTTATCATAAAAGGGTAACCAAGTTTGTTATCAAAAAAATCATAAAGAGGGAACCAAATTTGTTATCAAAAAAATCATAAAAGGGGAACTAAGTTTGTTATCAGGAAAAGGAATAGTCCCGTGGGCTTCTCGTATATATAACAGGCGAGCGGAAAATAATTTTCTTCATACTCTTTTTAGAGATGATTGGTATTCTGTATAACGAATATATATCAGTTGTTTGTTGTATCGATGAAGAACGGCTGTTCTGGAATGCAACAGATATTTTACCTCTCATCCCAACTTCCAGCAAAAGAACATGGGATATTTTATAAGTGTTTTTCGAAGAGGACCATTGCTTCCGCAGAAAGAATGGAAGTTTTATCCTATCCAGCAAAGAAATGCTTCACCTGGTGGATAAGAATCCTAAAAACAATCAACTTCTTGCCTGGGTCTATAGTGTTCTTACCCAGCCACTTGTCCGCGTTGTTCCACATCAACCTGTGTACCGCCTTCTCTATCCAGGTGAAAGATTCCCTTTTATGACCCTCTATAATCTGGGATTGCACTATATACCTCCTTATCCCAGCATGAACAATGCAAAGGAATTAAACGGTATTCAATGAAAATGTGTCAAACCGACTTACCTGAAGAAAGGGAGGAGGAAATTCAAACAGATTCTCTCATTTTGAATTTCCGTGGAATGTTCAACTTTTAACTCCTTCAAAAAAAAGAAATGAAAATTTGGGAGGATGCAAAAAAATGGGTCTAGAAGGAAACGGGTGCTTCGGAAACTAAGGGTTATCTTTTTTCCAAATGCACTCTTTTCCTTCTTGACCCATTTTTTTAATTACTTCTTTAAACCAATCTTGGGACGGTCCAGGATTCTATATATCATAAATTATAAGAGTGTGAATAAAATTTTATAAAGGCCATTAAAATTACCATCTAAGCAGAATTTTTTCGATAGACAACTCAATGAAGAGAATTTATATAGAGTCCCTTCTTAAAACAAATGGGCTGTAAAAATTTTTCTAAGAGTTCAAAGAAAATTTGAACACATATAAAAAAACTTTTTGTTAATTTTTATAATGTCTTTGACATTATAAAAATTAAGGTCTAATTCCAAGAATTCCATTTTTCCAAGAATAGCATGGCTCTAGAAAAAAACTTTTTGACTAAAAAAATTATGTCTTACTTTCCAATGTTAACCTATAAGAAAAATATTGGAATGTAAGACATCATTTTTTTAGACAAAAAGTTTTTTTTGTTTATGTGTTTCAGATTTGATAAAAGTTTTTCCAGTTGAAAGGAATTGCCTATGTATCTAAACAGTCAATCTTGGAAATATTTTGGCTTCTTAAAAATATTTTGTTTTGGAAACTATTTTGGAGAAATATTTTGCATAGTCGGTTGTCGTCAACCCCCCAAAAATGGATGACTGACCCCGAAGGCCCGAATTTACCTTCTTTGGGTGCAAAAGAGAGAATTTTCAAGAGTCTATTTTTTCTCTGACTGTTCGGCTCGGTCAAAAGTTGTTGCTGGATCTTCATACCCGTCTGGATGGATCTTTTGGATATGGAAATCTTCTTCCATAATGTGCCATCGATAGAGTCGCACTTGGTTTTCAGCACAATGGAAGGTTTTATTCATCGGCTGGTGTTTAGCACATTTTCCTCGATGTCTCCAAATGATTCCACCTGGCACATAAATCTCCGTTACGGGCTTATCTTCTAAGAGTTTGGCAAAAAATTTTGCTTTCTCGAATCCTACGACGTAAACGGAAGAGAAGTTGTGGGTTAAAGATTTAAGAATGGAAGCTAGATGATTTTAGGGAGTGTGGCCCTCATTCCAACGAAGACCGTGTCGATTTCGAGTTAGCCAGGCGTTGGTTTCTTGGTTTTTAGCGCTGAGTTAATTGAAAGGTTGAGGAGGTCCAAACATCAAAGATCCCACCCTTAAACGATCTTTTGTCGCATACCCCAGTTGCTTCAGGATATAAGCGAACCTTCTTGTGGTTGTAGGACTGGAACCCTTCTAAATCGAGCACGGTAAAATTATCAGCCATTTTTACCCCACAAAATAGGATCTAGATGGGAAAAAGAAAAGGGTTTAAGAAAGAAAGGATTTTTTAAAAGCTTAATAAAAATGGAATAATTTTTTAAAAGCTTAATAAAAATGGAATAATTTTTTAAAAGCTTAATAAAAATGTAAGGAAAAATAATTTTTTAAAAGCTTAATAAAAATGGAAAATGACTTACCAGCTCAATTCAAGTCGTGCTCTGAAGAAAACTCTCGTGGAACACGCTCTCACTACCGTTTTATTCTACAACAGTTTTTTATATTAAAATGGAATCCAATTTATTTAACGGCTTTATATTTTCTTCAAGTTTAACAGCTCTTTTACTTTGGGCAAGGGAGCTCCCATTTTATGATATTTTCTTATTGTGAAATAGGACTAATAGTGTTTCAGAAATTAACTATAAATTACAATTAACGTTTTATGGTTTCATTCCTTCTCGAATACTATTTTAAATCTAGATTTCATTACGTTTTAAAAAATTTTTTAGAGGTCATGAGGCGTTTTAGCAGTATTTGTTGCCTCGGTTCTTATATGTATTTCCATTTAAAAAAATTATTTTTGGTTGTATGTTACTTTTCTTGCACGCGTAGGGAAAAGGAGCGCCCAATTGAGACGATTTAGATTAGCATTGGATCGTTTAATATATTTCAGTTCAGTAAATTATTTTACGCGTTTTTGTCTCAATTGGTCGTTAGTTGAAACGCGTGGAGGTGTTATTTCAATGGAAGTGCACAGTACTTTTCCCCCGACGACACTGTTTTGTAACTCTCAATGAAATATAGCCATTTTGTTCACAATGTACCTTCCTATTTTTCTTGCAACTTCTGCTTTGCCCAATTTTCTAAAAAAATTTCCATTTTAATGGCATATATTTTTGAGTTATGTTTTATTGTGAATTATGAAGTTTTAATTGTGTTTAATATGTAACCTTGGCACTAACGTGCTTTTTCGAATAAGATTCAGAGGGTTTCGGGTGTGCTATAGCTTTTGCATTCTTACTTGTTAATTATAGTATAATATATATTATATATATTATGTATAATATATAAAACGTTTTGTTAATTTTATTATGTCTGTCGTTAATTTTATAATGTCTGAAGACATTATAAAATTAACAAAAAGTGAGTCGTGTTTTTTTGTTTATTTTTATATTTGTTTCAGATCTAATAAAGATTTTTAAAGTCTATATAAACTCATAAATTTATTTTCTTGGATTTTTTCAAAAGAACGGATACCTTCTTTGAGTGTTTCTCTATCTGTATACACCATTCAGATCTTCCTTCAAAACGTTTCTTCTTCGTCATTATTTTGAAGTAAAGCAACTTGAAAGAAGCGATTCGACAAGGCCCCGATATTGCCTAAAACGGCTCATCAAACGGAGCGGCAAGCTATCAAACACCCGATCCAAAAGGAATGCCAAAAGTATTCCAAAAGAAACCTAAAAAAGGGATCTTCTTTGGGTTTTCGAAGAAGGGCATCAGATTTTTAAATCTTATGTCGCATTGGTGTTACACATGTTGGCAGAACCCTTTTCCGTTATTTGGGTGCGAGGAGAAACGAAACTGCGGTTTTTAGAAAAATCGTTGCAAAAATCTATTTCTTGCATCTTGGGACAAGAAATTTTAAAATACAACGAGCGTGATGTTTGTCCCAACCATACAAATTGTTTTCTTCATTGTCTTTTACAAAAAGTCGTTTGGCATCATTATTACTTAAAGGCACAAAATTCTGGAAAGAAATAAAATTATTTTAGATACAAAAAAAAACTTTTTGTTAATTTTTATGTCTTTGACATTAAAAAATTAACTTTTCCCTTTTTGGATTCAATTCTTGGCCAATTCTTAAAACTGGATTGGTAAAATTGGATTAGTAAAATTGGATTCATTTTGGTAAAATTGGATTGGTGAAATTGGATTCCATTGTTGGCAAAGGGAAAAGTTAATTTTATAATGTCTAAAGACATTATAAAATTAGCAAAAAGATTTTTTTTAAATATGTTTTAAAATCTTTTTGAAAACTTTACGTGGTTTTTTCAATGAAAATAGTAAATACCATAGGATCTGCTTGAATACCTTTCTCTACAAAAGTTGTAGTCTCATTTAATGGAACTTCCTCTTTTAATGGAACTATCGTGTAGTTTTTCAACCATTTAATCTTTTCTTGTTCAGGAACTTTTTCAAAATTTATAGAAGAGTTAAGGTGATCATTGTTGAGAATATAATAATCATCGGTCTTGATAAGGGATTCGTGCAGGATTTTGTGCAACCAATCGCTAAATTCAATATCCTTTTTCTTCTTATGATGATCCATTATACTATTAATTTGCGAAAGGGTTAAAAACGGTTGTGAATTGGCATTTAGCTCCTTTCATTAACAAAATTCGTTCATCCAAGATAGAAATTGCACGAGCCGTTAAAACATTTTCACCTTTCAAACATTGTTGCAACATTGTGGGACCCACTAAACTATAACCCACACATTTCGAAACATCCGAGACTTTCAAATTAACAACTCCTTGGATGATACAGAACGAAATCTGGTAATTTTTATATCGGAAAGGAATACACGTGGTGATTTCCATGATATCTAAAAGTGGCTCTTGGTTCGCTGTTTATATATGTGTAGAGAAACACGTGATTCTTTTTAAGGCTTGACTATAAAAGCTGAGAAGCAGCTCCATTAGAAGCGCAGTGATGTCCCGGATAGATGTTTTCCCGACCCAGGCTATTTCGAGTGCTGGTGATTTGAAGTCGCTCTCTGAAATTGGAAATCTGAAATTTCTTTTGGATACTCATGGTAGCAAATTTATACCTTATTTACAGGCTAACGAAGTTTACTTTAGGCATGTTGAGGAATCGTGAAAATTATTCACTCAGAATATGAAAAGGAATTCGGAGGGGAGTCAAAAGACTAAAGATTGCAAACCCTCTCTTGGGACCGGGTGGACCAAGTTCTGAGCCGACCCATTGAAATGAGACGGAAATATACAGATTTAAGAATAAGTTTCCGATGGAAAATTATTTTTCTCACCAAGAGTTATTTCACGTTTGAACTGAGAATGACAGGCGAGGACGAAGTTCATATTTATTAAATCACAGGTTCCCCGATCGTCCATTATGAATCCGATGATTTAAATCTAATTGCCAAGGAGTTTAAAGCGATCAATGAGAAAAAATTTAAATGGTATGTATTAAGAGTTTTCGGATATTATGCAGTTCCCCCAAATGCCCATTATCTCATTCTCAGAACACAAAAGAGTCTGTTTCTTGTAGACAGGTTCCCATTCATTCTTTGGGAGCAGTTGAAAGAGGGTTTTCAAACCCCAACATCCTATACAACATTTCAAGTAAACGATCTTTGCCCCCGCAAAAGAGACATTGAAGTCATCACGATCGAGGATGATGATGTCATTATAAATTACCCATCAAAAAACGGAAGAGTTACCGATCTTCTTTGATGAACCAAGAAACTCCTTCTGTGGAGGATGATTTTATGGACTTGGAAAGTGTAACGGACGATTTATTAGTGAAAGATTGTTTAGATCAATTAACTTTAAATGAGACAGAAATGTTATGGAATTCTATATCTGAAATTATATCCGAACAATGTTAAGTAATAAAATAAATCTTGTATTTATTCAATAACCTGTTCCCCCCTATTGTAATAATAAATAAAAAAAAATAACCAATCTTGGACTAAAAAATGGTTTCAGATTACAGCAGCTTTATTAACATTTTGTGAGATACCTTTATTTATTAAATATCATGTTCTTCGCTCCATAAAATTCAGTTCAAGTGCAATATCGCAAAATAATTTTAAATTGTATTTAGAATTTCCGATACACGCGCTGGAGATGTTTTTTCTGTACAACGTTGCCATCCTGGAGCATCGAAAATTCGTTAAAATTTATTTGGCAAAATATGAAATAAAGCAAATATGGGCTTCCAGATGCCCATATTCGAGTAGGTCATTCCAAATTGGATGATAGCGTTGTTTTATCACAATGCGAGTATGCAAATTCTTCATTATTTAATTTCTTCAAATATAATACAGGGCTATAATATTTGGTGGTAACAATTTGTAAAGTGAAACGGGCATTCAGAGTGATTCGGCGCAAAACAATAGTCCTTCAGGCCCCTTTGGACTAAAAATAACCAACTTGGACTAAAAAAGGGGTTTCAGAAAAATCGTTCCAAGGATCTTCTAATTTTCTGATCGGGTTACAGTGCTCAAATACTTTTGTGAGCGACTGTACATAGAAACGTAATACGGATCATTCATTCTTTGGGCAATGCTTCGCTCTTTTCGTACATAACTGAAATATATCGGCTGTGAGATAAAGCGCTAAATATGACACATTTAAAGTTCTTGGGCACGCGCAGCTTAACTGTTATCATGGGGAAAAGCATAGATGAAGTCTGTATTTAACCCCCCCAGTGGACAAGGGTAGCGACTAAAAACTTTTCTTCTCGTGTAGTAAAAAGA
>KK112718.1:63240-74463 GCA_000611955.2 Stegodyphus mimosarum | reverse complement strand
ACTGCAATTAACTACACATTAATCCTTAATTCTAAACTAACCAAAAATCACTACATAACAGAAAAAAGAAATCTGGACTGCTAGTATATTCCATGATTTATAACGTCCACAGGAAGAAAACAGAAATCAAAACCGATTTTTCGAATAATGATGATATTTGCAATGATGGATTAACTGTTAAGCAGTATAATGATATATTTATAAGACTCCAGGCAAAAGGCGACAACAGAAATATTCTGCTAGAAAAATTATGAAGCTAGAATTTGCGTCTTCTTTGTCTAATTTTAAGTCAAAGAAGTTTTAGAAAAATAAACATTGGGCTTGATTCTGGCCTGAAATCAAGCATCAGTTGGTCATACTCAGGCTTAATCAGTTTGTAGGGCTTAATGCTGTTTCGTCCCTTCCCGACTCATCCTCACCTCAACATAGCGTCGATTCCTCTACTGCCTTGCCCCACCGATTCCCTCTTTCTTGTTTCAGCCCACCAGCTGTAAGCGGTAAAGTCGCTGAAATTGGTATTTCGGTCCGAGGTTCGGATCTCGGCGAACGGGCTGGCTGAATGGGCGTTTTCGTGGTTTTCCACATGTGTAACGGGTATACGATCTAGTTTCCCTTAAAATGTCCTCCACGAAGGCATCGTTCCCCTTAGTCAGATGGTCATAGTGTGCTTTTTCGTAATCTCAGTAAAACAAGCCAAATCAGATATATTGTATTGAAAGCACTCCTGGCGCTTATGAACTGAACCAGCATTTATGGCTAGAAATCAAAAGTAAGAATTCAAATTTAAATTAAATCTAAGCAGAAATTAACCAAAGGCTATGCAGAGATATTTAACGCGCAAGTTGGACCTACCTGTATCGGCGTGACAGCACAAACTGCAGGAATAAAGTAACGCAGTAGACAATAATGCTATCGGAGAATATCAACTACTAAACGTGGCCTTCTGCAAGGCGGAACAAGCTCCCAAACTCTCGCTTAAATACACGCGAAGTAAAATTTGCCTTTCTGCAGGAAAAGGGAGAAGTGCCAGTAAAGATTCTGAATATAAACCATTGCCTGCTGAAACACTAAAAGACAGAGCAGTCGAAATGACTTCTCATATAACCAGTTAGGAATTCAAAGATCTTAAATTGGTTTCAGCATTTTCACTAGCTGTTGACGAATCTTGTGACATAAATGACACAGAGCAAGTTTCACTTTTTGTTCTATTTATTTCGTTTACGGGTCCTAAAGAAAACGTTTTAGAAATATGGCCACTGAAAGGCCTAACTCGTTGAAATGATATTACAAATGCTGACATTGAACGCATGGAGAAACATCATTTTCCACTAAAATTTCCATTAAAATTGTTTCAGTTTCGAAAGATGACTCAAAAATTATGATCAGAGTGAGATTTTTTTTTCCAATTTTGAAGGAAAAACTTAAATCACGAGACACTTGTTTATCATTGCATTATTGATAAGAAAGCGATTTGTGCGCAGACATTTCCAGAAGAAATTTGCTGTATTATGGAATTGGTGATAAGATTCTGAACGCAATTGCAGCTAAAGCTCTTTATCATCGACTTTTAGTTGAAATCGAGAATGAATATGCAGATCTTTTGCTGCATTAATATAAGGTATGTCGGGTTTCAAAAAGCAAACGTTTTAAAACGTCTTGCTTCCTTGTTATTAGAAATTAAAGCATTTCTCCTTGAGTAGGGTGTTGACTATCCTGAGCTAATGGACGATAAATGGATCCAAAAGTTTTATTTCGTGGTCTCATCTAAATAGTCTCAATCATAAGCTACAGGGGTAAGAAAATAACCTTTTTTTAATATTGAAAGAAGTCATTTCATACTAAAACAAATTATTGCATTTTATCCAAGATTTTGAAAGAGAAATATTAATTCACTTTCCAAGCCTACGAAAAATCGCCGAATTGGCATTTACTATTTCAAAACAACAATTTTAAGTATGAGAGAAGCTCTTTTACAGAGATTTCGTAAATTCAAAAATACAATGGTGACGTTAGACTTTGTTTTAAAAAAAAAAAAAAAAACCTTTGAGTGTTGGCGTTGTAGAAATGAACTTTTCACCTTTTAATATTGATATTGGCACTTTTGAAATGCCACTACTGGAGTTAAGCAAAGAATTAATGAGCTCTAAACTCGAACGCCTTAATGCTGTTATTGAAAAACCGGAAAAAAATAAATGTGATCTTAGTTCACAGCAAATGTGGTCTGCTTTGAAAGACTTGGGGAAAGGAAGCCATGATAATTCTGATCTTGTCTGTGAATTTCGAGCTTTTTGCAAATAAGGAATTGAAGAAATACAACTCCTCAGACAAAAATGATTCTGTATCCATTAACAATTGCGGTAAAGATCCGACATAAATACTAGCTATGGTTCAATCCCATTTACGCAAGTGCGACCTCGAGCCCAAGAAATGCGCAAGAACGACCGTTAAAACGAACCGTAAAGTTACCAGAGCCGTTTACATTAACAAAATTCTTAAGGCAAGAATTATTGCACTAATTAGATTACCTGTTATTGAGCATGTCCTTTACATTCTGTTTGACACGATATAGATTTTTACAAGTGTTTTCGATAGCACCTGAATTTTTTAAAGGGTAACTTGTTTTTTTTGTTTTGGTTTATGTAATTACGATAAAGCACTATTTAGATCTTTTTTTTATTTAATAATTAGAATGAAACCATGAATTCCTGAAATAGGAGCAAAAACCTTTTGCTTTTTTCATCGCAATAAATTAGCACATTCATAACGTATAAGATTACAGTGAGAAGCTGAGTCAAGTATAGCAACTACAGGATCTTTACGTTGAAATAAACATTGACTATGAGCAATAGCAGTACCCAGCAAAAAGTATTTTTTTGTTTAATAGCCGTTATTAGCGATTGAGCGGCAGAAAATACCTTGGCATCTGCTTGCGTCTTTTCAGTTTTCGTCTCAGTCAAAGCGGGTGTGGAATCGTGACTGAATTCTCTCCGTAGTGAGGTATAATGTTTAAGTTTACAAATCGAGCAAGTGATCTTTGACCTAAGTTCAGATACTTTATGAGATCGGAATAAGCAGTTTGAGAAGAGTCTGTGTTTCTTGACGATTTCAAATCTCTCAGTATGATTCATATCCTTGAATGTCGAACATTTGTATATGGACTACGTTCTTTTGCACACAACAAAAGATAATTTTAAAAAGTTCTTGGAACTAGCTATGAGATTTTTTTTACCAACGGGATGAATTCGGCGAGTTTGCAAATTTGTTTATATCCTTAAAAGGCCTATTTCGCTGTGATCTTTCTAACATCTGACTTTGTTTTTCAATAAACTGCAAAAATGCATCTAATTCTGGAACTTTTTTTGACGTGAAGGTCATTTCAAATTGTTTTCTAGATTCTCGATCACGTTTCTGAATGATAACATTTATTAATAATAGATTCAAAAGTTTATCTTCATCAAAATCTATTAATTTCAACACCAGCATATTCGTTTTTACGTCATCTAGCCTTTCTCGAATTCTGTAGCCGACTCTTGACTAGGTTTGAGATAGTTTATAATGGTCTGAACATTTGTATCTACTGTTATTCTTTTGTTCTCGTAACCGTATTCTAATGCTTTAAATAACTCATACGTGTTTTCAAAGGTTTGAATAAACTTTGCTTGGCCTCGGAGCACAGCGTGTAAATAAACACATTTTTGAAAATCTCTTAAATGAGGATTTTTATATATTAGACTGTTAAATGTAATTTTGAAGTTACGCCACTCCTCGTACAAACCAAGGAATTCCGGCAGCAGATTTGGAGAAGCGGAATATTAGGAGTTTCTAAATTCGCAGCACAAGAATCATTAAATTTTAGGTCATATTTCGAATTTCTAATTGAATACTAATGAGGTTTAAAAGACTTAACCTCATTTGTCTCACGACGGACTTCTAATTCTTCTACGCACGCATCAGTTTCCACTAAATCCTCGTCTTTAGCTTTTCAGTGATATCCATTAAGCTGTTCATTCAAATCTTGAAGCAGAGTCTGTAGGAATCTACGCTTTGCGGCAGTTCTATTATCATTATAAATTCTTCAGTAACATCCGAAACGGCTAATGTGAATCCTAGTTTTGTAGCTTCTACGGATTTTCTGTATCAGTAAGCTTAGTTTTTGAGACAGCTTTCTGCCTATTCAAAATAGTGAGAGCCATTCTTCTGCGGCTCAAGGGAAGAGTAACTGTTACAAATTAAGAGGAACACAATGCTACTAGTAGCAAGGAATCTGAGAACTAATTCATTTCATAAAAATTCAAGCTACAAAGCTGACAATAATTGAAGCTACTAGAATAATAATAAAATACAAATGACAGTTACATCTTTAGAATTTATACTGTCACCGCCAACTTTGAAAAGACAATCTTTTACATTTTTTTAATAAAAGGTATAACGATCTCAAACAAGTATTGGAAAAAACATTATATTTTAAATTTTAAAAAAATGTTTATTCAGATTTGAATAATTCCTTTTTTCATGTATACAGGGTGTTTCAGCAAATCTGTTGCAAACTTTCAGGAGAGATTGATTACACCTAGACGAGGGAAAATCATGTAGCCTTGCATGGTCGGGAACGCTTTCCTGGCGTGGTAGTGACGACACAAAACACAAGAAAGGAAGGACACGAACGTGGTAACAATATATGTTTATTATGCTTAGTGCAGGGGAAACCAAGAAATAAGAACAAAAGCAAACGAAATTTCGAACGGCAGGAATGGTCCTGTACTTTGGCCAACAAGATCGCCAGACTTCACTTGCGTTGACTACTTACTTTGAGGGTACGTCAAGACACTGGCTTACAAAAACCGTTAACAGTGCTGAGGAACTTGTTGCACTCCTCGTGGCACTGCTGGGGGAAGTCCGGCATACGCCCGGTAAATACATTTCCAGAACATCAGATCATTCATGCGCCGGAGATGTGAGGCCTGCATCAAGGTCCGGGGTCGTAATTTCGAACACCTTCTTCGATGATAATCGTTTTCTGTTTTTGCTCTTATTTCTTGGTTTCTGCTGTAATAAGCATAATAAACATGTTTTCTGACCCTGTTCGTGTCCTTCTTTTCTTGTGTTTTGTATTGTCACTACCGCTCCAGGCAAGCGTTTAAGACCACGCATTGCTACGTGGTTTTCCATCATCTAGGTGTACTCCTGAAAGTTTGTAATCGATTTCCTGAAGCACCCTTTACATGTTTTGAAAGTAAATAACATGCATATATGAGTACTGAAGCACGTTACAAATGATTAAGGAAAATTCATTTGGTAAACATTTCTATTAAACATATTTAAGGTTTTGTTGTTTTTTATATGGACAAGTTTAAATTCTGCTCCAGTCAATGTAAACAGTGATTCAAATAAAAAAGCTGATGATGTAAAGTGCACAGAACAAGATAGTGAAGTTCATATAATTAAATTAACAGATATGTTGCAATTTATTTTTGAATTTTTGGCTCATTTATAAAATTAATAAAGAGTTCATTTGACAAGCAAAGTTAATTAAAAAAGAAATTTAGTTATTCCTAAAGCTGGTATTTTATTTTTAAACCTTCATATTTTGCTTGAAAACAGAAAATGCTTTCATGGGTTTAATATAATTATCTCACATAAATGAATTAACTAATTTTTGTAATATATGCCAATACAATATATTTCTTATAAAGGAGGCATGTCTGACTGCACGGATTTTCCTGAAATCCCTAGTTAAGCGCATAAAATATAAAAGTAATCATTTGTTTACAATTAACAAAAGATAACATCAAAATCACATACCTGTCGTAAAACAAGAACACAGTGTTTACAACAAACAGCAACTCTCCTTTACACGAATGCATACATTTATATATATACATTTATATATATATATATTTATATATATATGCATTTATATATATATGCATTTATATATATATATATAGTATCATGAATTTTATTTAAAAACAAAACTATTCGCGGAATATGCTGCTGAAGTTATTTCCACGCGATATGCTGCTGAAAATTAATCAGTATACAACTAATTCCACGAAAATCCAAAAGAAGTAAAATTCAATACCAGTAAATTTCAAAATTTAGTATGAATGTACCAAAGTCAGAAAAATTGAAGAAATACAAAACTCCAAAAAAGACAAAAACCACAAAAATAAGTAACGAAATATATAAACCACAAAAATAAATATATAGGAAGAAGAATACAATCAAATCTGATATAACGGTTACCAAGAGGAGGTACATCAGACTCAACTTAACAAGCCTCCCCTCAAAAAAATAATCACTGTATTTCTGTTATCAAAAATTACATGATAAACCATTCTAAATTATTTAATTATAACAGCTCAGATTTTTTCATGGGACATGATTATTACCTCTGTATCCAATGAATAAGTTTTAAATTTATGTTTTTCGTTATTTTATTAGTATTTTGTATCACTACAGTAATTTCAAGTTTAAATTTAGCAAAAAGTGTCTAATTAATTCTTTTATTTTATTTAACATTGGAATTTTTCTGTGGATATGTCTTTGAAAACCGACACTGCTTCGGGAGGAATTCAAAATTTTCGGATGAACAGTTATAATTAAATAATTTATAATGGTTCATCAGCTAATTTTGGATAACAGAAACTCAGTGGTTTTTTTTGTGAGGAAGGGGTTTCTGTTGAGTCTTGATAACGGTATATCAGATTTGATTGCATTCCTCTGCCTATTATTCAGTTTTGTGGTTTATGTATTTCTTTATTTATTTTTGTGGTTTTTGTATTTTTGGGGGTTTTGTATTTCTTTAATTCTTATGACTTCGGTATATTTATAGAAATTTTGAAATTTGTTGGTAATAAAGCGATGTAATATGGAGAGTTTTCTTTTTATAATTCATAGTGAATTATTGCTTTATTACTTTGCAGCTTTAGCGCAAGTCTTGGGCTTATTAATTTACTTTTAATTACTTTCATTTTGAATATAAATTCAAACTAATAGCAGCTTTAGCGCTATTTTAATAACAGCCTGCTCTCTGTGTATTATATCTCCAAGAAACTTTTGATGAAATTATAAATTTCAGCAAAGTTTAGCAATTCCGTTTTCTGCTGCATAAACTCACTCTACATTTCATTTTCTGCCTCGCCAACTTCTGAAAGCGCCGCCTGTAGATCAATTGAATCCAGTATAATCGTTGTTACTTGAAATGTTTACTAAATTCAACATTCTGATAAAAATTCATTTCAAATATCCAATAACTAAACTTTCATATAAAACATATTTTACAGGTCTGCTAAATGGCATATTAGGAAAGTGCAAAATTTTACTGAATCAGTAGCGCTCCTTTTTCAAAGAAAAGAATTTGCATAAACTACAAATTATCTCCCTTTGTAAAGAAAGGAGTAAAAGTTAGAGCAGGAAAGGAGGATTTATAATCGAACTTTCAGAAATCAAAATATTTAGCTGTCTGCCACGAAAAAATGAGTGGTTGTCTTGTTTGACACCAAAGTAGTAAATTGCGGTTATCGGAGCTCTTAAAGTTAAACAGAGCGCGCGTGCTACTGTATTATCAATGTGCCGGTTTCTGAATTTTGCGATCTCTTAGAAATGGATAGTAATGTTAATTGCAATGATATTTCGGACAGTGAAAATAGTGTTTCTTTTAGTTATGGTGAAACGTATTCTACTAGCATTTATGGTGTTCTACAGGACACAGTAAAATATGATGCTGACGGGGGGAGCAAGTTGGTTTTATCCACGCGATGAATTTTATGAGATCCTCATTGGACTACAGCTACAAAAACGCATATTTTGGTATTAATTTTAAGTTAGCAATTACGATAGTAACGCTATTAATTCTCTGTTTTCTAATACTACGATAGTAACGCTATTAATTCTCTGTTTTCTAATACTGGTCAGGATTCTAGCATACCATATATTATTCATATTCTAGCATAATTCTAGCATGATAATGAGTTATTTTCTGATCCCGTCAAAAATAATGTTGAGTTTAATTATTGTGATAAACTCAGTACTTACTGTGATAAAACAGTGCTAACGAAAAACGAATCTTAACAAACGCATCCTGGACAAAACCACGTACTCGGCGGACGGACTCAATTTCTCTAGGATGAACGCCCGACCGAGGAATGTTATCAAAAACTCTAATGATGTTGGTACTTCCAATAAGTTGGAGACGCTAAAAATGATGTTCATTTTGAAAACGAAGACTGAGATATAAATAATCCGAAAAACGAAAATGCGATCTTGAATTTTATTCCCGTAAATTTTCAAATAAAAGTGCCCAGAATTAAACCTATCGTGGTAATCTCCCCGATGAAGTCCAACGAATTTCTTAAAAAATTATATGAAGATGCAACTTCCAGTTTGAGTGCCAGAATTTGTGGAATTTTTTTTTAATTTATTCAGCAGATAGGGATGGCAACCGTAGAATAACACGATATCTGTAAACAAATGTTCTTGAGCATTACGTCCCGCATGCAAAAACTATCAGACCACTAAACGTCGTTATAAGAGGCTTACCATCTGACTGTTCTCCAGATAAAATTAAAAATGAATTAAATGAGAAAGGATTCAACGTAATTAATGTAAACCCTACGTAGCTTTTTAAAATTGAAGTACCTACGCCCTTGTTTCTGGTACGTTTAACAAATGTACCTAGTATGTATTTATGATGTAAAAAACATGTAATACTTAGACGTTACGTTTGAACCTACAAGTTCAAAGCGGAAGTGACCCATTGCCACATTTGTCAATATTATTACCACTCCTCGGATGACTATAAACTCGCCCCGAGTTGTGTTAAATGTAGCCTACCTAACGGAAGCTCTGAATGTTAGTCTAAGTGGATTGAGAAGATTGTTGTTGCAAATGTGATTATTCTCACGTAGCTAACTGCTAGCTTTGTCCAAATCACCTAATAATTTTGAAAGAAAATGAGAGGAGACCCCACGAAGCTGAAGGGGAAAAATTTGATAGAACTATGCCCCGGTTTTACAAACTGAAGCTAACAACTCTTTAATACGAACTTTTTAATACGAACTTTAGAAAGCAGTAGAAAAAACTTCAGAAAAATCTTACTAGTGGCAATAATTCAAGTAGTCGCATTAATTTTCATAGTTGAAAATTTTCTTGACTCAGTCGCTCTTAAATTTGTGGAGAATCAGGACAGTTCTCTTAACTTTTTGTCCTTTGGGGATGCAACATCACATCCTGATTTATTGCTAGTCCATCCTAATTTATTGAATCATATTCTACACACTCTCCTACCTGTACCAGATGCAGAAGGACACAAAATGCATGTGGCTGAGCTTTACTCTAGTTCTGGTGAGTACAGAGAGCCACTTTCCCCAGCTGGACCCTGAAAAAAGGCAGATTGGATGAGATATTAAGAGCTAACTTATTGTCTGATAGTGGAATCTTTCTTGTCAGGTAACGCCGACAGAGCCATAGGTAATTTTACTGATATTGTCTTGGCTTGTGGGAGTGAGTGCATACCAGGAGGTCAAAGGACAAATATTCTCCTTTTAGGAAAAAAAATCTGCAGATCCTTAAAAAAATACAGATGCGGCTAGAGATAGGACTGAGTCTACTGGCCTGATGAAAGATTGCGTAGAACTTAGTAAACGACAAACTTGTCTGCAAAGAACTATTAGAGAGGCCAATTGTTGTGCCTTGTGGGGTTTTGTAGAAGGTCTTAACTTTCGTAAAGATACCCTGAGAGCACATCACTTCTTGTCTAGGCTCAATAATCAAAAAGAGAAAAGAAATGAGCCCATTAGGTTTGCAGATAAGTTTCTAACAACTGAGAAAGAAATAGCTGGTGCTTTTAATGCTTTCTAAGCTAGAGTAAGTAATTATCTTCCTTTTGCTAAAAGAAATAGCTGGTGCTTTTAATGCTTTCTAAGCTAAAGTAAGTAATTATCTTCCTTTTGCTAAAATCCCAAGGGATCTTCTTAATTACCCATAGACTTGCCTTAATCAAGAAATACTCTATATTTTCAATTCACCTTTTTCTGAGTGGGAACTCAAATCTGGCTTTAAACAATTGCTACAGATAAAGAGTGCACAACTGGATGAAATCCTGCCTCAGTTTCTCATTAATTTTGGTAAAAAGTCTATGAAAGTTTTACTCAGACTTATTAACAGCACTTCGACAGCAATATTCCCAGTGTGTAGCGTAAAGGAGAAATAATACCTATTCTCAAAGCTGCTAAACACCCAGGTGTTTTGACAAGCTTTCGTTCAATGTCACTTATTAGTTTAATGTGTAAAATTGCTGAATGCTTCATTTTAAATAGACTCAATCTCTATCTTGAGAAATTCGGTTGAAGTTCTGATAGACAGGCTGGTTTTAGGAAATATAGGAATGCTGCTGAACAGATAGCAAGACTCACACGGAGATATAAGATGGCTTCCGTCTTAAAAAGAGTACTGTAGCAAGGTTGACTTCCAGATGCCCTTTGATAGAGTATGGAGAAAATGGCTGCTTAGGAAATTAATCGATATCGGTATTTGCGGAAATATGTGTCGCTGGATTAAACCTTTTCTGAACCAGCGTTTTATCAAAACTAAATCTGGATTAGCTGTCTCTCCCTATAGACAATCTAGACAAAGGTTTCCTCTGGGTTCGGTACGAGTCCTGTTACCTTCAACATCATGATCAGCGATATTGTTCCCTATCTTATGAATTCACATCCTGGGGTGAGGACCCTTCTGTCTGCTAGCGATTCTGTTTAATGGTCTGCTGACCGGGACATTCATATTACCCAGGATTCGCTTAACATTGCCCTTGATGCCCTTTTGACTTGGTCAAAAAACAATGAAATGATTGAAAATATGAGTAAGGCAACCTTTCAGGTTTTTACCCTCAGTACCCAAACCTAGAGAGATAGAGCTATCTTATGGAGACCAGCAGCTCCACAAAACTCAAAGGACTACTTACCTGAGAACTGGTTTGGATTCTAGGCTAAGCTGGAATAAACAGGCCAACAGGATATTGGGCCACCCTGACGGTATGGTGGTTAGGAGAGCCTACTGCGGTACCGAAGGGCACGGGTTTGGATCCCTCAAAATGCGACAATGTTTGTAAATGTATAGTGTGCGTGCAGCATGGGGGCACTCTAAATATGCGACGAGCCGAACGTCTTCTCGAGAGGTTGGTGGTAGGAGAAGAGTGCTGGGAGACCCTCGGACCCGTCCTCC
>KK112718.1:0-63212 GCA_000611955.2 Stegodyphus mimosarum | reverse complement strand
TGGGGGGGGGGGGGGAATTGAGCGAAGTCGTACTGTAGACTCTTGCCAACGCCAGACGCATTCTTGCACTCCTTGCCAAGTTGATTTCCGCCGGCTTGTTATGATGTTACTATCGGACAACTGAAATAAGTCACATCACAGGATACTGGGCATAAGCAACATAAGAATTGATCTACTGTGTACCACCTATAAATCTTAGATTAGGCCTGCTGTCGAGTATGGCAGTGAACTTCTCATAACACCTTCTGAGTCAAAACGAAACAGGTTTGAAAATACTCAAAATAATACCTTGAGCATCATCACCGATGGAGCATTTTCTACTCCAATTCAGGCCATGCAGTTGCATAAAAAGTCGTGTCAAAAAAATCGCCTCTAAGTCATAGAAGGAAAATAGGTGCTCTCAAGTTGGCCGAGAGATTGATCAGGTGTGGTGATTTCTAGAAGATATACAATCCCGCAGAGTGTAGGTTAAAATTCCAACCTACCTTTTTACATATGACAAATGAACTGTCTGATTTTTTATCCCTTCTTTTAACAGGTAGCCACTCACTGAGAATGGTGTGTTTTGAAGACATTTGAATTCGGCAAATTATAATTTAGACTGGGATCTGCCGGCCAGTAAAAAATCGTACACTGAGATAGAATTGAAGATGGCTGCTTTGCCAATTATTGGAGAAAGATTTCCAACAACTCACTGGTTGCATGTGTACACCGATGGTTCTGCTATAGGTGCTAATAGCAATATTGGTGCAGGGGTTTACTCTCGCCACTTCAGTTTTAGGGGGTTGTTGGTGCAAATTGTACCAACTATGATGCTGAAACGGTCCAGTTGGTCTTGATTGAAATCAGTTAAAGAGATGATGATGATGATGATACTGCTGCATGCGTGCGGGTTCGTAATAGACTGAATTCACAAGTCCGATAAAAAGTTAATAAAATTTATTCTTATCGAAAGAATTATATCAGAACTGTGGAATTTATCTCAGAGATATTCGTACAAGTATTCACAATATCACCCAGTAATAATCAGCAGTTACACTTCAAACTACTAAAAACGTTAAATAGAACACAATGCACAGGGCATTTAAAACGAAATCCAATCCAATTTATCTGAGTTCACGAGGAACTACAGCTCTCAACAACAATAACTAAGCAACTAACTGAAAGGTTCTCTCTCCAGCCTTTTATAGTTTTCAACCGGCACTAGAAATTTTCAGTACTTTCTGCTTTTCAAGATTTCTGGAAAGCAATAAGAGGATCGAATTACGGTTGCAGCTAACATAGTGGTCAATTACATATACTCAATTTAAATACAAATTACCAAAATATCCATTTACTCAATGTTAAATTCACGTGCCCCTGTATTTTTACTTTCCGGCATAGCCTATCTCTTAAAATTTGTCTCGCGCTGCATTGCAGGGGGAAATACAACAATTTTAATTATAATTCTGCTAAAATTAACTATCTAAGTACAAAATTCGTAACACTGATCCCTTCCCAAAGACTGCACGTCCTAGGCAGTACAATCCCTGGAGAGGAAGCCATACTTACAACTAAAGCATCAATCAGTAACAAACTTTACAATACAATAACAAACAACATGAACAGTAATAAAAATAACTTAAAACCAATCAAATAACTAAATCAATAAATAAGTGCACAATTTACAAATTTAGAAAAAAAGAGGATCATGGTCTTATTATTTATATTACATACACTACGTAGTATGGCCATGGTAAGGAGCTAGCCTATCATAATGAACAACTTTAGGCTTAGAATTCGATGACTTACGGATCCGAACTACGACGTCGTTCAGCCTGCTTAGGACTGTGTAAGAACCATCACAGGGTGACTGTAGTTTAGGACAGAGTCCTTTCCGTCAAATCGAATTCCACAACCACACCTTGTCTCCTTCGTTGAATCGATGTCCTGTAGCTCTCCTGTCGTATCGGGTCTTCATTTTTCCCGTCGCAAGTTAACTCGCTCTCGTTCAAACTTGTGCATCACTTCAAACTGTGAGTAGATATAAAATGATAGTTCACAGAAACTTGCGGTGCGCGGTGTGGGCGTGGCCAGTGACGTTACCAGAAGGCTACGTCTTCCCTTATATCACCGGAAAGGACGGAGATTGTAGAGTGGTAAAGTTCGCATGCTGCTGCTGTGGAGATACGTGAGTGGCAACACTGAATGTTTAGGTTCATTGGGTGGCAACCGAGTAATGACAACCATGGATTACTATGACGACGTAATAGTGTGATCGCGACATCCCAGTTTGATAAGAAAATGTCTTTTGTTGATTTACCGGTGGTGATTTCCTTTATTAATCAATTTTATACTTTGTATTTTTTCTTCGTATGTCAGCTATTTTACTACGTATATGATGTTTATTTCCTAGATACTCTTAATGACACTTATTTTCGACTTTAACGATTGATTCAGAGGGCCTTAAATTTAGATGTCAATTTTTAATTTTCCATATATTTTAAGCCTTATAATTTCCTCTATACTCAGAATTTTACCTTATTCCTTAAATCTTCTGTTCATAATACCACGTTTACTTTCCGTAATCTTAATTACATTACTCACTTTTATTATTAAATTCATTTTACCCACAATTATTTTCATACCTATTAACCAATACCTTTAATCTTAACTTACTAATTATATTTTACGAGTGTAATTACTAAAATAAGCGTTTTTATTTATTATATTATTAAAACTTTATGAATGTTATTAAGAAAGTTAATAAGATTTTCTGTGATTACCGCATCTTCAGATATTATCAAAACTATAGCAGAAAATGTGGCCGAAGTTCATAGTGCCACAGCTCCAAATGACAAATTATTTGTCTTATACAACATTTTCACGAAATATTTAGTGGAAATATAAATTGAATTTGAATTGCACATATTTTTGATTTGATGGTCTGTGCATGTTTATTTTTCGATGTGTTTAGCATTTTATATATTGGTGTAACCATTGGCTCTCTTTTTGGTATCTATTTTTTGTGTGTATACTTTCTCTTATTGAATTGCTACTCTTTTCTTTGCGTGCCATAAATTCTTCATACAGCTTTTACCGGCTCGATGACGTTTTCTTTTTTTTCGTGAGACTCAGTGCGCCTAATATCACCGTTTTCATTGTGCCACATTCTGCATCATAAAGGTTAAAAGAGATTAACTATTCTAACCTCCTTGTTCTCCACCATTATTCAGACTTGACATCTCTTTCGAAGTAATAGATTCGAATGTTTCAATTTTTTCGAACGGGTTTGATCCTCGAGATTGAACACCCTGGTGTCCCACCAGTTAAAAGGATGTGGAAGAGAAAACGAACATTTTTCAAAAATAAATCAATAACTAAAATAAAATAAAAGAAAGAATGGTGATTCGTGGGAAATTTAAACATCAGTAACGGGAAAAAGTGAGTTGGAGCATCTGGCAACTTGTAACTGCTCAAGAGTAATGAAACTATTATGTCGTCTGGTAGAAGTGTATGGCGTACTATTGCAAGTAATTTTTTAAAATCGCTTAGGGTGCCTTTTCAGAAGGAAATACATGTTGGCGAAGATCACTATGGAAACAACTATTTTGAAAGCCCTCCAAGTTAGTTCTTCATTTTTGTTTGTGCAATCAAACTGTGAGATAGTGTGTTTAGAATACATTCACAAATTTAATATTTATTAATTAAAGGTACGAAATTGTTTATTAATTTAAGGTTTCGTACCTTTAATGACATGTACTGTATTCTTCATTGAAGTTGCATATTGCAAAACTTTAATCCACCAAGTGCAGAATGGGTAAATAAATTACTGTAATATGCGCTGTAGTAGCTTAAAGCCACTACAACTGGACAATCACTGTCCTTTGGAAACGTACCATTCTCGTTGCTACTCAAACTATGACTCTGTGTTGCTTTATGTTATTTGGGTGTGAGTGCTGGCTGGTACTGTAGTCCACAGAGGAAGTTCATGAGTTAAGAACCGGACAGGCACAATGTTGTCATCCGCTCTAAACTGAGGCTTGAAACGCAGTCATAGCAAGCTCACAAATTGGAATGGTTGAGTCTTCTTTTTCCTGTGAATAATCTATCTAAATAGAGTTTTATTATTTTCCTTTCATGTTATGTGAATATGAGCCAGTTTTTGCCTACCCTAGTAAGATGAGGTAGTTCTTTCATGCTTTACCATAATAAGTTGTCTTCCATGAATGCTATGGTCCTCCAGCCACATATATCCATTGTGAAAATCCTTCAAATAGCTGATTTAAATTTCTTTTTAATCATTTTATCTTTTCCTTTGCACTATCTCTGTTTTTTGTTATTTGACGAAAAATTTATTTGTTTGGTGCTTGCAGTGACATTTTTTGGATACTTGTGGGAGGCAGATAATTGTGCAAGCTTCAATTTCAACTTGTATTGGTCACTGTTTTGTTCACTGTTAATGTAAATTTTGATTCACATAATCAGATCTCTCTGAATTAGTTTAAAATTTTTTCCTGTGCTTACAGCATACAAAAATGGAAAGATTACAGTTCTTTCAACAGAAGTTGAAATTGGCAAAATTTCAGTATTCACAGAGAGAAAAGGAGTTTAATTGTTATATTAGTTGTAATAATAACTATGTATGTATAGACAGAGATTCAAAAAATAATAGAGGTTCCAATAATTCAACAATTTTTGCTTGAAAAGGTAATGTCACAGAATGTTCAAGTGGTATCATTTCATCTCTGCTGTAAATCAAGTAATAACTCAATATAAAAAGTTAGCATGTTAAAGGAAAATGCAGTTAATTGAGGTACAAAGATTTTATGAACTTTACTTAAAATTCTGTGTCACCAAAATAATAGATGAGAATGAAATTGAAAAAAAAAGTAGCATCAAACTTCATAGCTGTTAAGAATTGTACTAGAATGTTTGAAATATTTATGAAGTGTTATAATTAGGAATTTAGGAAATTAATATGACATACTTAAAAGCCATAAAATGTCATTCTAACTTAATAATAAAAGAATTTCATGAAACATTCCCATATCACAAAAATCAACATTAGCTAAAAAATCTGCCTAAGGGGAGAGATATCTTTGTGACAGAGTTTTTAAAAGAAAGTAGCTTTTGTACACATTATACAGTGAAAGTTCTGAATATTCTACCACAAAATTTATATTATTATGTTTTATTTTGATGCTTTGATTAATAAATAACAGCAGGTTGTTCTAATATCACAAACAAATGATAGATTGAATATGAATGGACAACTCTGCATCTTGTTACATTGTCATCCTTTTGATCAACAAGATAAGAAGCTAATACACAAAAGGTCCCACCTGTTCTCAAAATAGCCCCACACTAAAGAGCAATCAATAAATATATATAAAGAGGCAAGAAACATCAGTAATAAAATACTTATCTATTTTCAGAAATCTTTTTTTACAATGTTGTTCTTCCCTTAGACACCGCAGTCTGTTTTTATTTAAAAAGTCGTTTGGCATTTACACATTTGTCATTGTACACTAACCAATACAGACGTGCTGCTTGCATACTTGGTTCCCACATAAATACTTTTTGCTGACATAATGGGTTGCCACATAACTATTTTGGTGAGGTGACGCATACTTTTTTGTGACTTCTCAGTAATAGTGTGAATAATCAGAAACTATTAAATTTTATAATATAACTTACAGTACAAAGTGCAAAATACAGACTCGTCAGGACTTCAACAATTCCACATTTTGGAATTTTCTGGATTTTTTCAATTGCCATGCTGGATTTTAGATCATCAGTTTAAATCTAGTAAGATGAAATGTAGAAATTATAAAATAAAAAATATGAAATAGTTGTTTATGAAGCATGTATGATCTTAAAGGAATAAAAAATTATAAAAAAGCTCCGTATTTATTTGTAGGCTTTATTAAATATTTCTTTCAATATGGGTTGTTTAAGATGCATTGTTTTTTGTGCTGATACTTTAATTTTATAAATAGACATAATTTTTTGTTCAGTTACAAAGTTCCATTGTCTAATCCTGTTATTCCTGCTAAATTGTGGATCAAAATTTTTTTTCTTCTCAGCAACCTGTTTTTTACTTTTCTTCACTATCAGTAGTGATATTTTCAAGATTTAGATTACAAATTTCAGTGTCTCCTTTTGGCATAGCTGAATTCTTAACTAGACCATCTCTGTATACCATTGGCAGAGTGCCACAAGATTGATAACTAAGGGCATGTTGTTCCGCTAAATTTTGTCTTTCTTCTATCGCGTTGTGCATAAATTCATTTTGAAGTATATTAGTTATTTATTATACTTATGTCTGTTTTCTCCATATATATATCTGAGGCCTGAATAAATTCCCACTGATACGCATCTGACTAATAAATTAGTTATTCTTAATTCAAACAGCATTAAATGTAATCTTTTGCCCTACATTTTGCTTATGGATAGAAATTTCTGTTAAGTTTCTCCTCGTCATCATACAAGATTACCATGCTGTTTGACATTTACTTACTAATATTAGAAAAAAAAGTTTTAAAAAACACTGTGTGAGTCATTTCTTAAGCTGTCTAAAATTGAATAGTCATGTGGTGATAAAAGCTAAAAATTATTGGCCATTTTGCCATCAGGGATATAAGTTATTTAGTACTAGGTGTTCAGTGATGACATTTAGAATGTTTTGCCTAGAGATGTATGCAAAGCAAAAAGGCAGCTGCAGAACCAAATTATTAATTATATAAATTTATGCTTATGAATGGTTGTGTTTCTTAAATGTGGAGTGTTTTATTTAGTGCCAAACTGAAATTAAGAGTCAGAACCATTCATATGTTCTGCTATGAAAAAATGTCTACTGTTAGTGCATAAAGTATTTAACATATGGTAAAACCAAAAAGTGGGGCACTACTCTTGGAATTTAATTCTTTCACCATTTTCGCCAAACTTTCTAGTGGTCTGGATTATGGACATCTGGATTTTGCTCTGTGTCACCCTCAAATGTTTTAATACTGTTTCCAAGTGACCATGTATATTGCTTATTTGTACCATAGTAAACAAACTTCCTTCCCCTATTCCTCTCTTCATTTTGCACGCATCAACAAAATTTTTGTAAAATATTTTATTTCATTGTTAATTTTCTTTTTCTTGCTGAAGCATTCTCTGTTAAACATTTTAGTAAATGAAATATAATATTCTGAGAATGTGTAACTTAACTGTAGTTTTATTATTCCTATTTTTCTAAAGTTTAAACTTTTTTCACAAAGGGAAAGGAGGCATAAGAAAAACTGCAACACGTTGGTTTGTTCCTAAAGAAGAAGGTGATTGGCAGCAAAACCTGCCAGCAGAGTGGGAAGGTGAGATAAAGCTTTTCAGTCATAGAATTATTACATCTTGTAAAAAAAAATTCTACATTGTTTTGTTATATAATCATAGATCACTGTTTATTTAGTTATGTATTCAACAGATGCAGATCACTGATATAGCTTATAAAGAAATGTAAGTAGAATCTTAAGCTTTTTTATTATCTGACAAATAAATTTACTAAAACATTCCAGTCATTCAAGTAGCTAAAAATTCCTAATGACATTAATTACTACAAAACAGCCATCTTCATTATGAACTGAACTCTAGATAAATTTTCTTCAATATGAATATAAATTGTATCGCAGTGTTCTTTATTGTGAATCTCAGAGTCTGTTGATGTTTTGAGTATGACCATGTTGATATTTTATGTTTCGTGGCAGGATCTCATGACTTTGTAGGTACTCCGCAGGGCTGCTGCTAGGTATTTTCTAATGTATGCAATCTCTGCAGTTCTTAGATTCTACTGCTAGTTCCTCCCCTAAATTCTAAGGAGGTTGCCATCTCTCAATTCTGCTGCGTGTGCTTTTCTAAATTCTGAAATTTTTGCTGTACTTTAATTTGGGAAAAATATATTTAGGGGTACCTTTGGCGAGAATTGGTGACTTTTTAGTGCCATTCCAGTTTGCATGCTATGCCCTCCCAAGTAAAATAGCATCCAAAACATAAAAACATTATAATCTCAATAAACTGCATTTTAAATCAAATAAAACAAGGAAATAACATATATCTTTTGTCAGAAAAGTTGCAGGACAAAGGTCGTAAAAAATAGAAAATTGCATTTACCAAGTAATGATCCTAGCTGTTATCAAAGTAGTCCCCTTGGTCTCTTATACACAACTGCCGTTTCTGGAGGTCTTGGAAGCAAGCAGAGAAATCTTTAACTGTGATGCGTGCAAGCTGATTTGTCACAGCTCGTCGAATGTCTGCAATAACCTTGGAGCGTTCGTTTCTGTCACCTTTTCACTCAAGGAAACAACAAAAAAATCACGGTAATCTTTGACACAAATGTGGGATTATGTCTGACTATATCCAGTAGTTCAGCAGAAATTTCATCTATCCTGTTCCTGTTCAACTTTTAGTGAGTGAGAAACGATTCTTGCATTAAGTTTCTTTTTTCCCAAATCTTTGCATAAAATCTTATGACACTCATCACAATTCAAATTCAGTTCTTCTAATATCATATGCACAGTTACATGATTATCTTCTTCCAATATCTGCCTTACAAGCTTCACGTTTGCATCGGTATGTGCTATAGATGGGCGATCACCTCTGAGATCGTCTTTCACTGAATCTCTGCCTTCATGACACCTTTTGTGCCACTCAAAAAGACGACTTCTTGGAAGTGCCTCGCCTGCATATGCTTGCTTAATCATGTTCCAGATTTCACTAGGGGTTTTCCCTAGCTTAACACAGAACTTTATGTTCGCTCTTTGTGTCACCTTAACGAATGCGGCAACAATCCGAACAGTGTGTTGCTGAGCACAGCCCTGCCCCCTAATAAGTTTCTTTGGAAAAATGGCCAAGGTCATGTCAAGTAAGAATACATGCCAGGTAACAAGAAAGCATTTGTTCCTTTTTAGTACCGCAAACTTGGAAATAAAAAAAAAAATTCCTGTATCTTTTCTGACAAAGGATGCAAAAATGGAAATGCAGGTTATCTAATCTGCTCGATATAAAAAGGAAACATTGACTTACCTTATTTAGAAATTTCCGTGTCTTCAATGTGTTGGCACACAGAGCTCTTTAACAACATCCAGAAACTTTTAAAATTATCTGAATACTGCTATCGCCACATAAATTCACAAAAGTAAAAATCAAAAATGTCTACCGGAATATTGGTGGCATTTCTTTCAAAAATCGCTTTTTATTACACCCGAAATACCTTTATTAGTGTTGATATGATTTACAGTTTCTGAATGCTTAAATGTCACTGCATAATTTACTAAAAGGTGAACAAAGCCATTTAAAATTTCATTTACACACTAGTCAATCAATGCTTTCTTTACCATCTGTTCCAAATCATACAAAAACTCCAGATTAATCTTAGCACTGGCAGCCATTTTAGGTGTAAAGAGCAAAGTAAGCAATATACTTCTTAACCAACATCCAATATAGAAATAAGCCCTGAGAAATATTTTTCCAGCAGTTAAAATCAAACATTACAACCAATCACGTCATAAGAGAGTTTCCAAAACATTCACCGTAAAATACTCAGGTTACCATAAATGAAACAACAACTTGGCAATAATCCAAGTGGTACTCAAAAATATAGGCTATCCCTTTAATTATGCAGTCTAGTGACTTCTGTTTTAAAGGAGTATGTCCCAAATTTTAATAATTTTCTCAAAATGTAAGAGAGAATCTGAGAAATAGTCATTAACATATAGTGTTCTTCACAAAAACACAACTGACTTATGAATAATAGGGTTATATAAAACCAAGGGAAAGATCTTATGTGTCAATTGTAATGTGCATTTGTCCACTCTTAACCAAATTGCACTATTTGGTGACAGTTTTTATTTGGTTGTAACAAAAATTTTCCAACAAAACATTCTTAATGAAGTTTGGGAAAAGAAACATGAAAGCAGTGCCATTATTGTGGGTAGTAATTGCCATCCAAATCTCTGATTTCCTATCAGAGTTTTGGTAGTTTTGCAAAGCCTTCGGGCCCAGAAAATCGGTAGCAGCGAGTCCAAAAACAGATAACTTCATTTTGGACATTCTGTGCAGAATAGCACCAGCAAGATGCAGCTGCAGGTCTGAAAAAAAGCTGGAAGTCCAAAGGAGCAATGTTGGGGCTACATGGTGAGTGTGGCAAAAGATCACATTCAAGTCCATACAGAGTCCAGCTAGTCAATGCAATTATGTCATCTTGCATTATCTTTTTGTGCCGGAACTCTTCGTCTTCTACTTCTTGTGCTGGAACTCACTTTGATGTTTTTTCTTGATAGCAGCATCAACACGGACTGTCATCTCACTGTAAACCTTACTGTCGAGGGTTTTACCTTTTTTCAGATACTTTTTGTGGATAATGCCATGCCAATTCCAGCAGATACAAAGCATGATCATTTTGTTAGTCAAATTGTGCTTTGCGACGCTGCCAACAGGCTCAGTGGCCTCAGACACAATCCTGATTTTGGCCTGTGTTGCTGAAGTAAATCCACTTTTCATCACAAGTGATGATCATAGTGATGATCTGACATAGAATTTTGTCCTTACGTTGATATTCAAGCAGATTAGTGCAAGCCCGAACATGTCTGTCGTCATCTGCTTGAGTCAGCTCATGCAGCACCCAATGATTGAAATTGTATGTCAGTTTTATGCAATGCATAACACGGCTGATGGACATGGCACTAGCATCTAACTCCTTAGCAAGCTCTCAAGTGGCTGCATACTGATCTTCCACAAATTCTTGCAAGAGGTCCTCATCGACATAAGTAGCCAGCCAGAGCATTCTGCCTTGTGCATGCCATAGTCCTTGTTTGAACTTTCGGTACCATACCTTCACAATGTCATTTGATACAACATTAGTACCTAAAGCAGTACACATGATTTGGTGACATTCTGTAGCTCACTATTTGCAACAGAATTTGAAGTAATCAATGGTTATAATCTGGTAGCATGATAGTCCCATTTCAGACATCTTGTACTTAATGATAACGATATTTATTTTACAACACAGTGTTCGAAAGCAAGTCTCTTTCTTTCAAAAATGTCAAAAAATTGTTTTACAAAACATGATTAAACACATTAATATGAACTGTTTGAGCAGACGATATTTGTGGTGGTTGGAAACTTTCGTTAAAACCCGATATTTACCAAAATGATCACTGCAAAAATACATAAATATACTTTGTATATAGTATATATATATATATATTTAGTCTTTAATAACTTGCTGAGCAGCTTGACTGTCTTTATGTGGTCATGACATTTTTTCAGAAGTTTATAAAAAAATAGGGACGTAAAATAAGTAATTATACAAATTAAGCTAATAAGTGCTGTTTAAATACAGGTTCAGCGAGTTCATGCGTATAATATGTATTATGATTCCACCTTATTTCTAATAAATTAGGATAAAGATAACATGATCCAATTATATAAAGGTACATGTAAATCATTAGAAAAATGTATAAATGCAAGTTACCATTTATGACCAACAAAATATTTCTTTAAAATAAGTATATATGCTGCTTTTAAATGAGAAACTCAAGTGTTTAAATATTTATTTTCAGTTCTTATGTAATATTTTGAATTACTGTTAGTTAATTTGCAAAATGTAAGATATCACTTAGGTGAAACTGCAAACATTTTTGAAAATTGCTCATTCTGTGTGACTTAGGAAGTGCCTGTTGTGTGTGTGCAAAACTTCTTTTTTATAGGATCAGATCAGAACCATTCTCTCTCTGAACTGAATAATTTTTATTCAAGTTTCTTTTATGACTCGCTGCTCACTAACAATAACCTTTAGGAATAAGATTGGAGGTAGTTTGGTCCGAGTTTTGAATCCCGCTAACGCGCTGGCTGCATGGGTGTTTTCGTGGTTTTCCCCATGTGGAACATGTATATGAGCAAGTTTTCTTTTGAAAGTCCTCCATAAAGGCATCTCTTCCCTTAGGCAGCTCCTCAAGTCTGCCATAATCACATAAATAAAACCAATAAATAAGATTGGTAACAAGGAAGGAATCAAGTGCAGTGTGTAAGGACAGAATGAAGAGAAAAAAAAAATCGAATAAGGAGTTGAGTCGGGAGAATCAACTCAGTCAAACACTAACTCCCTGGAGGAGGTTTCCTGAAACCTCTTTTCTGCAGAGAACTTATAATAAAATTCTAGAATAAAAAAATGTTTAGAAAGTTGGAAATATTAAAAATTAAACATTAGAAGAGAAACATTCCCCTCTCCCTTATCTACCATCTCTAGTGTGGCCTGATGGCTAACCTGGTTGACAAAGTGGCCTGGGAGCTGCCATTCCATGATAGGTTCAGATATGTTTGCGAAGATGAAATTTGTTTCAGTTAAGTATTGGGCAAGATAGCTTGTAGCCACTCATTCTCCTGGTTGCATGTGGGTCTTTAATAAAGTGAAATTCTACAAGCTGAACAACCTTTTTGTCAAATATATTCTGGTATTAACTGATAGCCATTTTTCATTTTACTGAAGATGATATACAGCATGTTAAAAAAAAATGCGACAGTTCAGTGTTTCCTGTTCTGTTTAGTTGACATGATGTATTTTAACACAAAGTCCGACTTTATTTGAAATGACTAATAGTACTTATTTTAAATTAACACTCAAAGATTTAACTATTCATTATTAATTGAATTTGCTATATATTTAATAATATCACTTGGTTAGAGTACATTTAAAGGTGCCCCTTGGATTATCGCTAAGTTGTTGTTTCGTTTATTGGCAAGGTGTTGTTTCATTTATGGTAACCTGAGTAGTTGAATGTTATGGAAACCCTATTTTGATGTAATTAGTTGTGTCATTGTTGTGAATTTGAATGGTAGGAAAAGATTTGGAAAGGCTTATTTGTGTGTATGATTTTGGATGAAAAGTACGTTGTTATTTTTTGGTTTACACGGTAAAATGGCTGAATGTGGTAAGATTAATTTGAAATTTCTGTACGATTTGGAACGAAAGGGAAAAAAGCATTAATTGACTGGTGTGGGGATGAAAGTTTACTTAGTAGCCATTATAAGTGTCCTATTTGTAGGAAGGAAATGTGTATGGTCGAACATTGGAAGATACTGGCACTACGGAGGATATTTTTTACTCTTATTTATGTGAATTTATGTAGCCAGTTTACAGATTCTAGTTCAGATAATTTTAGGAAATTTCTGGATGCTGTAAAGAATTTTGTTTGTCTGAAGACACAAAAACTTGTAAATAAGGTAAGTGGATATTTCCTTTGTGTAGTGCTAAGATCAATTTCCTTTTTTATGTTGTTTCATTGTTTGATTTAAAATGTAGTTTATTGAGATTATATGTTTTGTTAGCTGCTCCTTTGACTTTTTAAGTGAATATAGGTCAATGTGTACATGGACAAAGTCAAGGGAGTGTGCAATGCCTAGTTTGTGCAATTCTCCAACTTTTTTTAAGTGAAAATAGGTCAATATGTACATGGATACCAAGTTTGTGCAATTCTTCAACTTGTTGTTTTGGATTTGTGCAACGGCACAAAGCCAAAATAACAAGTCAAGGAATTGCATAAACTCGGTGTCCATGTACCACCAAAAATCACTATGGGGCACCCGTAAATATGTTTTTATCACATTTTAAATTAAGCCTACTAGATTTCTTCTTTCACAATTCAAAATGGTACTTACGTTGTAACACAACTATCTTAACCAAAGTCCCTTAATTCTCAGAATGTGCCAAACTTTGGCAGCCATTTGCATAACCATTCTTCTGGTAACTATAATATTCCTTGAGTCAATCTATGCTGCCACTTTTGTATGCATTCTTTTTTGTTGTATTCCAATGTCCAATGGTTTTTATAAAGAAATTGTGGAATTTTTGCCTTAAAATTGGTTTTTAGTGCTAAGAATAGAAGAAACCACAGTAAAATTTCTGCAAAAATACAGAATTTTGCTGAAAATTTCTAAAGAGAACAAAAAGGAAAGGCATTTTCTAGAAAGCCACTGTTGCGGAGTGTTACATGAAGCCGAGTCTCTGCAATTCTCTTATTTTTTTTTTAAGTGGAAAGAGATCGTTGTGTACTTCGAGAGAAGAATAGCACAAAAAAAATTATAAGATTTCAAGAAGCATGTGTTTTATTTTAATGTATCAGGTAATCCTTATTTAATAATTCAAATTCATCTTTTAAATTGCTAAAGTATGTTTTCTTTTCATGTGTTGATAATGTTTACCGACTTATGATAACTATCAATAGTTTGGGAACCTTTGTAGAAAATGGGCACAAAAACCACCAACTTGCATTCAATAAAGGAACTTTTACCTTTTCATCCATAAAAAATCCTCAAATTGTGTTAAAGTGATTGCGTTAATACATACCATATATTCCGGCATATAACATGCACTTTTAAGTCAAAATATAAGATAGAAATTTATGGGTGCCTGTTATATGTTGGATATAAAAATTATAGATTTAAAAATGAGCATTCAAAAATTATATTTCTGCATTTACCTAAATGTTGTTTTTTAAAAGAAATAGCATTTCTTATGAGCTTAAAAAATTTTCTTATCTGATAATATGGAAAGTTTGTCATATTTGTCTCCCATTATATCTTTGGGCACATCATTGAATTGTGTTTCATCTTCACCATTGGTGTTAAATAATCATGTTCTGTTCCATCAACATTTTTAATGACTTTTGAGTTATGTTGGGTTTAATTTCATTCCATGCTTTTATTATCCATTCACACTCTATTTCTATATTGGCATGACACATTTAGCCTCCTTTTCCTTCCTTGCCGTGGATCTTTATTTCAGACCCATGGCTTCAAATGCCTACAAAGAGAGAATACATCTAACCACTAATTCTACGAATTCATTCGGGTCGGAAGTGCATTCTTATCTCAATTAATGTCCTCCTTCTCTTAAAGCCCTAGAATAATGTTATGTGCATCTGCACTGAGTACAACACACCCTCTTTGCAGAATTGTTTACTCTATCAAGCATCCCCCCCCACACACAGACACGTATATTGTTTTCCTCATTGCTTTGTCTGTTCAGTATACTGCAACGTATATATATATATCGAAATTTTTTTAAGTCAGCGAACAATATCAACATATAAAAAGAAAACCACTTCAGCAATCTAAAATAAAAATTATAATTATTAAATAATCGTTATGTGTTATATTAAAAAAATATAATGCAATTTTTGCCAAACCCTTCTGTAATTGTTCTGCATTTTTTCTTTTCTCATGTACACAGCAATCTTTGCACAATTCTCTGATTTTTTTAAAGCAATCTTAAAACAATCAGTAATGAAATTCATTTGGAAGATAGCAGTCTTCCAAATGAATTTCATTATTTCACACAGAACATCAATCTAATAAAGTTAATTAAATTATAATTAAAGCCATTCCTTTGCACCACTATAATACAGACATTTTTCTTTTTTGTTCCTAACACACAATTTTAGAAAATAATGAGTATTATGCAAAAACAGACAACATATGATCATTAGAGAAATATCGCACGATCATTTTGATTTGGGCCACATAAAAGTTATAATGGTTGGTAAAATTGAGTATTGCATACATGGTTATTTAAAGAATTGTTATGCCCATAGTTCTGGATAATTTTCTGGATAATTTTTATTTTCTTTACTTTTACAGAACATGATTATCAATGATATTCAACACAGTTATTAATAAATGAGGCTAAGTATAATATGAAAACATAAGACATGTATAATACTAATTAAAGTATTATGTAAATTAATAAATGAAAGCAAATAATAGCTCAAAAATATGTTATTTGGTTTTCATTTAATGATAGAATCCTGTTTGTTAGAAATAAAGACTTAGAAAGCATGGTGTTTGCAATTCAACTGATATGCAAAATTCTTCTAGAAAGACAACATTATAGCAAAATTGCTGCATTTTCATTACTTTATTCTATTGAAGCCAAATGACAGTCAAAGTTAAAATTTTCAAATTTAATGACAGAATAAAGCTTTATTCTTTTATTATTTAAAAGTCTGCTAAGTGCAATTCCGGGTTATTTGACTGTGTACTGAATATGGGCAAAAGAGAACGTGCAAAGATTATATATACATCATTAATCTGTGAGGACCAGTGTGTTTTATTTCAAATTTAATCATGGCACTTTCTGTAGCATAAGACATTCAAAGTTGGTTTTAAAGAAACATTTATTTATTTATACATTTCAGTTGTTATATGAGATGTAGTGAAATATTCTTTATGTAAATTTAACTTCCAAGGTTTCCATAAATAACCTAGCTATGTATCTTACTTTTGTGCTGAGTTATGTCATCATGGATTTTTTTTTTTTAATTTTCCATGATGCAAATTAAAATATTTATCAAGATAAAACATATAAGAGCATATTTCCTTCATATTTTCATTCTCCACAAATGTGTGAAAGGTTTGTCATTTACTTCCCACTGTGAGTATAAGTTTAAACAACTCAACGTTATTAGCCACAAATAAATAATACAGTTTAAAAATAGTTTTAAGCTGTTCATAAAAAAAATGCAGATTTCTTTCACTGGTCTTGAATATGCATGTTGATGAAGCAATTGAGATCATTCAACACCTTTTTAGAGGTTTTAGCATGCAGGTCCTAATTACTGCCTATGTCTACAAGGCTCCAAATTTTATGAGCCTCAAAATGATCTTATAAGTAGGTGGTACGCAAAAAAGCAATGTATTTTTAACTATTAAATTCAAAAATTAAAACCCCAACATCCTGATTGAGTTTTTTTCTCTAGCACTCGTAAATTTTTGCGATCTGAGCTTTGTCCAAGATCAATAGACGCTTATGGTCTTTAGCAAGAGATGAACAATCTGTCTGCATGGCAGTTTTCGTAGTTCTTCCATATTATGCGTTTCACAAATATTCTCTTAACCGTAGATATAACAAAATTTGCCATAAATGTTGTTTTTAAAAGGAGTGATAGAAATGGATACTGTATTTAATAGGAAAATAAGTTCCTATAAAAAAGATAATAGTATCTCATTAATTCTGTTAAGAGTTCATCGATTTATTAGCATGTCAGCACTTTATGTCGCCATTCAGGGGCTCATAGTGCTCCATTTTCAATGAGAATCATTTGTTCTGTTAGTGCTGTCTCCAACAGCAGGTATTTTGTCTCCTTGTTGCTTTGTATTCCCTACTCTTCTACATGATTTGAGAATATCATTGTATGTTTTTGAGGAACGCGTAATATGTTGTGCATTTAAATATTTGTGAAACAATAATAAAACAAACTTAGATATTCAAAATGGAAAAATGGCTAGCAAAGTGGTGGAAAAGTGACGATTCACAGGTGATGGATCCAGGACAATGTACTGCCACTATGAATATTTAAAGGAAAAGAAAAATCGTTTCTAGAAGATATAATGAAAGTTATTTATCATTTGGATTTACTTGGAATGGAGATGAAATGGACCCTCAACCTCAATGTGTTTGCGGTGAACTGTTATCCAATCAAAGTATGAAACCATCGTTTCGTAAAGACATCTTGAATCGAAGCATGGCAATTTAAAGGATAAATCTGAACAATATTTTAAGAGGAAATTATCGGTGTTCAAAAATAGTAGACAAGTATTGAAAGGTTTTGTTACTTCAAGTGAAAAAGCTTTGGGAACTAGTTACCTGAAGCCTACGAATTTCTAAGACTGGGCAGGCTCACACTATTAGAGAAAACCGTATATTACCAGCAGCTAAAGATATTGTTTTAACATTATTCAACGAAAAAGCAGCTAAAGAAACTTAATAATATTCCGTTATCAAATGATACAGTAAGTGGATGAATTCATGAAATGGCAGATTCTGTAAAAAAGACACTTATTCAAAAAATAAAACACAGTGAGTATTTCATATTGCAACTAGATGAAAGTACTAATATAATGAACCTTGTTCAATTATTAGTTTTCATACGTTTCGAAGAAGATAAACTAATTGCCAAAGAGTATTTATTTTCTGAATCTCTTCATGTTAGAGCAACTGCAAATGAAATTTTCGAAGTAATTGACAATTTTATGTCTGAGAATGATATTCCTTGGAATAAGTGCATTGCCATATGCAGTCACGGAGCTCGGGCTTTAATAGGAAAGCATCCCGGAGTGATTTCTCAGATAAAGAAAGTCGCACCTGAAACTAAATTTACACACTGCTCGGTACAGTGTAAAGCTTTAGTAGCCAAAACAATCCCTGAAAGCCTGAAAATCATTTTAAATCAAGCTGTGAAAATTGTTAATTTTATTAAAAGTTGAGCTTTAAATTCAAGAATATTTATGACTTTATGCCAAGAGATGGTCAGTGAACATGAAACTTTTTGTTTCATTCCGAACTAAGGTGATTATCCAGAGGCAAAGTTTTAAATCGTCTTTTTGAACTTCAATCAAAAATTCAAATTTTTCTCTGTGATTCAATATTTGAATTGCAAAAATGTTTATTTAGTGAATTATGGTTAGCACGTTTAGCATATTTAGCTGTATTTTTGGAAAGTTAAATGAATTAAATTTAGGATTACAAGGACAAAATGTTAATTGTTTTATCATTAGAGGAAAAAATAAAGGCGATGATGAAAAAACTCAAGCTACTAATCAGAGAACTGTATAATAATGTTTTACGCTTTTTTTCCACTTTTAGAAAGTTTTTTAACCGAAAATAATTTGAAAGAAGAATAGCATTCGACATTAAAAATAATTGTTTTTCATGATAAAGAATTTCAACATGTACTTTCCTGAGGATTATGAAAAAGGAAATTGGATTAGAAATCCATTTTGTTCAAATATACCTGAAATTTTATCTCGCGAAGAAAAAGAACAATTGATAGAAATTTCCAGTGATGGAACTCTAATTGAAGATTTCAAAAATAATACACTTGTTGACTTTTGGCTTAACCAAAAAAAAAAGAATTTAAAAGCATTTCAAGTAAAGCTATTAAGTTTTTATTACCTTTTTGCGCAACCTATATGAGTGAACAAGGATTTTCTTCCATAGATAGATGTATAGAAACAAACTATGGAAATAAATCAGCATGTCATTTTAGAAAAAGTTTGCTTCTGTGTCAGAATACATGTGTTAGAGCAATACTATTTATAAATCTAATATATATCTTAAGTTGCCCTTTCGAGACATAAAAAGTGCAATTCGGAATTTGTCAATCAGCATATTATAACAGAGGAGCTGTCCTTGTTATTTTTGATTTGCTGTGTGTTATGTCGATGCTGTTTCCATTTTTGGAGAATTTAGACCAATTAATCAGTATAATATTTTTTTATGTTATTAACTCTGATGTATCAAGTCTGCGATTCAGATCTACATGCTTTCTTGTTGTTCCTTTATGTATCAGAGATACTTCACCTAACAGAGCTTAACATAATCAACGCTTTTGATGTTTGGTATTAAGCATGCTATTCTGATTTTTTTTTTTTAATATTTTTTCCTTTATGTGTCTTGGAACGGGCTTTATGAGAAATGTATTTTTCATTGCTACACAGATACAAGCTAAAAATTAGTAATACGGGGTGTTCAGTATGTAGAGCTGTGCTTTCACTGTAATTGAATTTCAGCATTTTAGTATTGAAATCGTCAGTGTTAAGTTTATCAAGATGTGTTTGTTCTCTATGTTGTCTTAATCTGACCAAGGTGTCAGAGTTAAAAAAAATAGGACATTTTTAAAAAAAATTTTTGAACTTCGATCCATGAATGAAATGCCAGTACAAATACAATAATTAAAGCATCGAATTAGTTTGGTGTACCTTTTGATAAGACTTAGTATTGCTCTGTAACCAATATTGGATTTCTAGAAATTTCCACAATCATTTTTCTTTGGTTGCTAATGATATTGCTTAAAACGTTTTCACACTATGGCCTAAGAATAAGTTCCTTGCTGGACAGTGAATACCACTTTGATCGGAAGGCATATAAAAATTCAACTTTTAGTCAGTTAAGGACAGAACAAGGTGAGCCCATCAATTTTAGCACAGTAAATAAACATCACTTTTGATCCTAGTGATCACATCTGCTATGGTGCTTACACTGCTTTGATGTGTATGCTGCTTTTGACTGAAAAAATAAAAATATTTTATTTCAAACTCTTGTGTACTCAAATTTTGACATCAGGTGTATACTGAATGATTTTGAGATTACAAAAACCTTCAAACCAGTGTTATACATGAATATATTCATTAAACTGGTGACAAAGACATAAAAATAATAAATGTTAATATTTATTGTAATGTCTATTACTTTTGAGTTGTTGTTTTCTGCAGAACAGCTACAAAACTTTTATAATTTTTTTCCCCAAATTTACAGTATTTAAACAAATGTTTATCATTTGAGCTTGTTTGTATGCATGTATTAATTTTACCTTTTTTTTTACCAATAGCATGGTTACGTGGAAGACGTCAGAATCCCCCAACATATGAAGTAAGAAATTTTAGAATCTGATTATAATTTATTGATAATTTAGGGAATCAGTAATTAGGAAGCAAAGCTCCTGCATGTTTTTAAACTGTTGCAGTTAGTTGTAAAAATGTAGCTATACCAAATGTGTAATTAATTACTTTCAATTCTTAATCCAAATCAAGGCTAAAGCAAGTGGTTAATGCATTTGGCATTTTTGCTACTATTTTTTTCATATGCATTGTTTCTGTATTTGTTCAAAATAACTAGTATTCATTATCACTGTACTGTTAATATACATTAATGGGCAAAACTCAAGCAATGTTTCTGGTTTGGGCCGTAATTCTACAAAAAATCAACTGCAAGATATGAAATTCTTACTACAGGCACAGTACTTTAATGATGAGGAAAGTTTAGTAGCAAAAAAAAAAAAAATGAATAGAACGCATATACAGTGGAGCACCATTTATATGTCTTTCTAGGGACCATTCACAAATTACGTATAAATGAGAAAGTCATACAACGGAAACTTTATGATGTGAAACATATATAACTGTCTGCCCAATTTGGATACTACTAACCTGCTGATATTATGCAATTTTATTACTCTACTTTCAGTTTGTTTAAAATATTAACTGTGTTCAAGCAAATTTAAAGTTAATATATTTTAAACAATTTAAACATTTTCATATAATTAATATTTGAATAATGATATTAAAACAAAATTAATATTTTTTAAAAATCATAAGAATGCAAATTTTGTATGTAGTTACGTGAAATTGAAAAAAAAAAAATTCATACCTGTATTTGAATTGCTATCTTGGATAAGTAAAATTTTTTCCAGAAAACATTTTAAAGCAAAATTTAAAATTTTTTAAAGAAAAAAAAAGGCTTTAATTGTCATCTCATATGTTTTTATTTCTGAATCCCAAGCAAAGTGCCTCATATGTAAATCTAATTCACTTCTTGAAATTTTTTTCTCGCTTATTTTATTACACACAAAGAAATTTCTGGGAGTATCAGTGCAGTAGATAGCATTTTGAAAAGTTTACATATTCTCAACTGTAATGTCTAATCTCTGTAGTTTCTAATCTTCTTCATTCATAATTACAGTTTTATCATGTTTTTCATCGTCAACACTTTCACTTGTATTCGAAAACCCCCTTTAATAAAGCAGTTTTTTATTGTTCTATGTTTTATTTGAGTTCAAGCAAGTGAATTTTTTTGTTTATTTGCTGTAGTTGTATTTTGAAGAGCTGTTTCAATCAACCTTTGCCTCTAGAATGTTTCCTGTTGAAGTTTCGCCTTGTGGCAAAACTTCATATCAGTAGCAGCTGGTTGGAATTCAGGAAAGTTGGGAAGCCACAATTAGATTTTTTGAAAGCCGCCAAGTCCATATTTAAATCACCTTAAAAGTCCTGAAAGAAGATTTCATATGGAAAAAACTGTCTGAAGTAAATTAATGAGAATGTCATTTTTAATGTAATTAATATAGTTATATATAAATATATACCATATATCCAAATGTATTTCCCACCATTTTTTATCTAATTTTTACTTCCTTGTACGAAGTAAAAAGAAAATATTGTAATTTAAAAACATTTCGGATATCATAGTTCAACAAAAATATCCATTTTACGACTATTGAATGCAATTTAACGATGTTTTTGCATGACATCTGTATGTAAAGACAGAATAAAGGACTCTTTTTCCCCAAAAAATTATAAAACTGATTTAAAATGGAATCTAAAGAGATTTTTTTTTGTGGCATCTGTATGTACGTATCTCACATGATTCAAAAACGAGTAACCTCAAAACATTGGAATTTTGTATATAGGACTGCTATAGCATGTCGATGTGCACCTCCCTTTTTGGTTGCAATCAGCCGCACCAAAAGTATATAAATATATGTAGTATATATACACCCAGTCTGTTACTTAGCTCTGATTTTTTATTCTTATATGTTGGTAAATTGTGTATTTTTTGTATTAAAAATGATTGAATTAAGTTATTCTTATCTTCCGGTTAAGGTTCTTATGCCTTTAGTAAATCTGCATGCAATATTTGTAGAATTAACAACAATTTAAAAGTTGTTGTTTAAGTGTGGCTAAGCTTAATTATAGTTACGAAGGCAGCCATATTTGTTTACTTTTGAGACTTGGCAGAATAGTGGATATGTTGCCAATCTAGAGAAACTAAGCTTTGCAACAACAGAGATAATGCTTTCTTTTATTATTGCAAATTAAATCATGCTTAACCCATTCTGGAATTTATTTGAGGAAATACAAGTAAGAGCTAGTACAAGTTTACTCTATAATTTTTAATATACGAGGGTTGGAACTTTAATAGTGGCAACTATTTATTTACAAGGAATACAAAAGTGATTCATGTCACCATGTTTTACAGTCCTTCAATATAGTCGCCAGCATTGTATACAACCCGTTTCCAACGATGTGGAAGTCGCAGAATATCTGTAGCAGCGCCTGATTTGTTGATAGTTTGCATGGACCGGTCTACTGCCGCAAGAATCTTAGGAACAGTTTGGAAGCGAGTGCCACGAAGTGGTTCCTTCATCTTAGGAATTAAGTCATAGTCACAAGGGCTTAGATTTGGGGAGTATGGTGGATGGTAAAGCACTTCCCAGCCCCATCGCTTGAACAAATCAGTCACAGCTTGCGCTGCGTGCGGCCGAGCATTGTCATGCAAAATGAGAGGGGCGTTTTGCAGAAAGTGTGGCCGGCAACAGCTTGCAGGTCTGACACTCGGACGACCTGGCCGCAGCATGTCTGCCACGTTTTGGCGTCCTTCATTGAATGCTTTCACCCATCTTGCTACGGTTCTGTAAAGCAATGCAGATTTCCCGCAAGCTTCTTGAAGCCCTTGATGACACTGTCGTGTTGTACGACCTCTGGCACATTCAATTTTTATCCAACATCGTTGTTCTTGTTTTGAAAACATCCTGACAACACTTACTTTAGACCGCGAGCTAATACAAGGATCCGTTCTTCGCGTCACTCCGCATGCGCATGACGTAGGCAGGACGAGTCTTTTTGCGGAGATGTAAAGTAGGTATCTAGTTCACGTGTGGTATACGCGATATTCTTTGGTTTTGTTGCGTAGCGTGTTTTCAGCTGTGTTGCCACTATTAAAGTTCCAACCCTCGTAGATATTTTGAGTTTTTATGTATTTTTGCCTTGTCACGAAGTGAGAACTGAATTATTTGAATGAGAAATACTGGATCGTCTGTGAAAAACTTTTTTTTATTATTATTATTATTTCTTTTATACATTGTTTTAGATTTATTATAGTATTTGAATAGAACATGCCGTAACGATTGGATAATTTGTAAGATGATATACATAATTTTTGTGCATTCTGAGTTATAAAATGAACGAGATGTAACACTGTTAAGTGAACCTAGCGCCAAAGTATCGCTGTGGTAAACAAATATAATGAATTTTAATGCCTGCATTTATTCTATTGTGGTTTATGCGCTTTCAGCAAAGTAGAATTAATTCAATCCAATAAGTTTAAATGAAATGCAAGAAAAAATTAGTATAATTTAATATTCCGTACTACAAAGAAGTCATGTGGTGTACACATCAGATTTTTTTTTTTTGTCTGAAAATCGAGAGTGGAAAATGAGAATAATTTAATTTCCGAATAATGCTTTGACAGTAGGAACATAAGTGAAATTAGTCATGGAGCAACTACTAATAACTATCTCAGTATAATTTCTTTAAAAGAAACCTGCATTCCAATAAGAATGCATAGTAATATTAACATTACAGTGCCTGGCAGATATCAAGCTGATATCTTATGGTAGTTGAGCCAAGTGTGGCATGTCCAGTACAGTTACCTTGTAAAGCTCAGCGACAACTCACATGTATGATTCTTGATCATAATTACCAAGAAGCACATTGGAGGAACAAAGGAGAAAGGGCAACTTTGAAAGATCAAACTTATCAGCAGTACATAAGGCTATAATGAGGAGAAATGTAAATGGACCTAAGGTAAAATCTTAGTTTGGGAAGTTTCTAAAGTGTGAGATCGCTTTCTACTTCTGTTTAGCTTGAGTAAAAATTTGCACAAAATATGTTCCAAATAGTAAATGGAAGGCAAATTAAAATGGATGACAAAAATAATACAAAAATGTAAATACAAACTAAATTTTATTGAACAAAAATTAAAATAATCAAGAGATTACAGTTTACCAATAAACTAGTCCTCAGAGCAGAAAACTATGTACAATAGAGGAAGGGGGGGATTATGCAAATATTTTCAAAATGTTCAGAACCTAGTGTTAAAAACCTAGGAAAATATATGAGGAAATACAGTAATTTTTATTTCTCTTCTTTTACATTTAAGAAAATGTATTCTTAGGATATCCAGATTTGAAATTATTATAAAATACAGGGGAGGGGGGCATTCCTTTTAGAGACAGAAAAATGAAACATTTTCTTTTGATTTTCTCCTGCCTTTTTTTATAATTGTAGAGTGGTTGTAGCAGATGTGAACTGAAACCGTTAGATGTAATGGCCTTTACTACTACAATAATGTAAGAATTTTTTCATTTGAATAAAAAACAAAGAATTAATTAAAAAAATCATGCAGTGAATTTTCAATCATTCATTTATTCACATTTCTGTTGAAAAAGTAAAATAAGTGGCACAGGGCAGTGAATGCTGTTATGAGGTTGCTATTTGAGATAGGAAAAGTATTTTAAAATAAGCTTTCAAGGTTTTAGATTCTTGCATAAGAACTAATTTAATTCCTCCCTCTTCCCAAACATACACAATTGATATGACTGCCAACATTCTGAGATCAAATCTGAACTTACTAAATAATGGAATTAATTCATTAGATGTGGTTATCAGTTTTGTGCTTTATTTTTCCAAGGATAGGGCATTTAAATCCCAAGATTCTGCTAATTTTTTTTTAATTCGAAATTTTAATGCTCGAGCTACGCACGGTTCCTGCATCATGGTTCAGGTCGTAATATGAACACCTTCTTTGATGATGATCGGTGTCTCTTTATGTTTTTTTCTTTGTTTTTGTTGTACTCCAAATAATAAATAGGTTTTCTCACCCGTTCATGTCCTTTCTTGACTTTTGTGTCATCACTACCGCACCAGGAAAGCATTTCCGACTATGTATTGCTATGTAATTTCCCACTGTGTAGGTGTACTTTATCTCTCCGGTGACAGTTTGTCACTGCTGTACTGATACACCTTGTATGTTTCATTTTTGCATTAGAAAGTATAATTTACGTAAACATATATTGTTTATATATTTCATTTTTGCATTAGAAAATAGAATTTATGTCAATGTATACTGTTTGAGCTGTACTTTTTTTTTTTAAGGAAGTTCAGAGAAATTTGGAAATTGCTAATTTGAAAAAAATGAGAGCTGCTGAGTTAGAAATGAATAGACAGGTAAGAAACAGTTTTATGCATTTATATTAATTACTGTTTCATCATAGGGCTGTTCTCTGTTTTGTATAATTATACTGTTAAATATATATATATTAATATATAGTTGTATTTGGGTGTATAGTAAGGACAAAAACGTTTTTCAGAGGTTATTGCTTAAATAGAAAGAAAACTCCTCATTTTGAAAGTCGTCTTTTTATGCAGTTTTGAGAAGTATTCATTTAACTGCTTTAATTATTTAAGCATTTTAAATGTTATGTCAAAGCAAGGGATTGTGATTTTTCACTGCCCTCCCCCCTCAAAAAAAAACAATTATTAAGGTAGATCATCGATT
Source organism: Stegodyphus mimosarum (assembly GCA_000611955.2). Lineage (NCBI taxonomy): Eukaryota > Metazoa > Arthropoda > Arachnida > Araneae > Eresidae > Stegodyphus > Stegodyphus mimosarum. Next base: position 37,024 of record KK112718.1, on the reverse strand, counting down.
AAGTGCTTCAGTGTGCACTGTAAGACAACCAACACTGAAGAAGTGAGGTTAATAAATATGAAAAATTATATATATTGTTAAGTACACGTATGAAAATAATGCCCCATTTGAATTGTAACACTCTAATACACGAGTATAATTTATAAAAGATTACATCTATTATACTTTATTCCAGCACTTCTAATCATCCTTCACCGACTCAACCTCTTACTGAAAAAACTTTTTTTTACACTCGGCTTAGGTTTATTACAGTGCTCTCTATGGGAGTTCTCAGCATCCATTCATCGCAGATTGACTTATTAATCACATTTTTGTTTCAGAAGATTCAGGAATTCTGTTTGAGAAGAAAGTATTTGGGGTTTTTATTTGTATAATTTTGTTTCTCTTCCTAGTTCCAAAATATTACTACTGTTATCTTCAGAATACATATTTTGAGTTCAAAGATTGTGAGCTGTTTACCAAAAAAAAGGTGCAATAAATAAATGCCAGCCTTAAAAAACAAGCAAAATTGTTGGGTAGAGGCGAGCGAACATTTTTCTTATGCGCATGCGTATGAACTATTGTGGCGCAGTTGTCTCTTCCCCGACGCATTCGTCTTGCGAGCCTGCGAACATGATGACTTCGTAATGCTGTGTGATGTTAAATATAATTTGCTGTGTGCTCTTTTTATTCTTTTTTCGTGTAATAAAGTGTCTTGTCCGAAATCGATGGATTTTTTACTCTCAATATGGACCTCTGAACAACAAATGGTAGCAGAAATCCGTGGTTATATCAAGAAGAACTCGATGCAAAATACCAAATAGAAATCGAAACTGTCTCAGTGAAAGCCAGAAATGGAGAAGTGGAACGTTCCCGAATTAACTGGAGAGAACTATTTTATTTGGGCATTGAAAATGAAAGCTGCCTTATCATTGAAAAGACTTGACTCAGTAATTTCGAGTAGAAAACCAGAAAACTTAGACGAGAAAGATGAAAGACTGTGGAATGAGAAAAACGCTGACGCCGTAGCATATATAAAACTTTCTCATATCAGATCAACAGGCGCTTCAGTTCTCAGCAGAAGAGAATGCAAAAATACTTTGGGAGAAAATAAAGTCAACATTTACGGGACAAACCGAAGATCGAAAAATAGATGCCGGTAATGAGTTAAAAAATTTAGAAATGAAGTTGCATGAGTCGGCTAATGATTATATCGCAAGAGCGAGAGGAATAGCAACTAAGTGTCAATCGCTAGGACTAGAAGTATCTCCGCGGGAATTGGTGTTTTACACAGTCCGTGGACTTCGTGGAATATTCTCTCGAATTAGAGAAATTTTAAAAACCCAGCGTGAAAAAACAATTGACGAAGTACTCGAAATACTGCGCGAGGAAGAGTCTACACACAGTTCAGCGAACGGGAAACGACCTGATGGAACCAACGCTGAGGCGTTCGTATCAAGAAGAAATAAAAATCATAATCCAAGAATTTGTTACATTTGCCGACGTCCTGGTCACATCGCGAAAGATTGCTACTACAGAAACAAGAGTCCAAAAAGTGGGTTATCCAAAGGTAACAAAGAAAGAAAGAAATCGCAACCTACAAGTGTGAACGTTTCATCTCGTTCTGATGAAAGAGAAAGTGATTTCGCTCTTCAACTTACGCGTGAAAAAAATGATGAATGTGACAAAATTTGGTTGTTGGATAGTGGTGCAACTGGACACATGGCGAAGGACTCCTTTTGGTTTCAGAATATTATATCAGAGGTGAGGGAGATTTACCAGGCAGGTAAACATTCAAAAATATTTTCAGAGGGTATTGGTACTGTTAAAGCAAAAACTATAAGTACAAAATATTCTAGTTCTGTTAATTTAACTATTAGTAATGTTAGTTATGTTCCTGATTTAAGAAATAACTTATTGTCACTCACTGCATTAATGGATAAAGGATGTAAAATTGAATCAAGGAATAACTCTGTATTAGTTTTTAGTAGGTGTAATCAGTTACTTTTTAAAGCATTCAAGAATAATGGTAGGCTTGAAGTTAATTTAGAACCATATTATAATTCTGAATGTTGCATTGCTAATGATTGTACTGGTAATAATTACGAACTTTGGCATAGTAGATTGTGCCATTTAAATCCAAAGTATATGCTTAAGATGAAGGAATACATTGATATTAATGATGTAAGTGATTTTAAGTGTGAAACTTGTGACATAAGTAAAATAACTAGAAAAAGTCATCCAAATATTGACATTAATCAGAGTTCAGAAATTTTAGAACTAATTCATTCGGATCTGTGTGGTCCTGTTCAAACTGAATCAATTGGTGGGTCTAAATATTTTATGATCTTAGTGGATGATTTTTCTGGAATGTATTTTACTTATTTTCTTAAAAGTAAAAATGAAGTATTTGATACATTTTCTAAATTTAAAGCTAAGTATGAAAATTTAACTGGTAAAAGAATTAAACGTTTGAGAACAGACAATGGTTTAGAATTTGTAAATGAACAATTAGATAATTATCTTGCTAATTCTGGTATTTTTCATGAAAAAACAATTCCATATAACAGTGAAAGTAATGGGAAAGCTGAACGGGCAAACAGAGTTCTTTTGGAAAGAGCTAGGACATTACTATATGAGAGTGAGCTTCCGGTAAAATTCTGGGCAGAAGCAATTAATTTTAGTACTCAAGTATCAAATTTAACACCTCGGAAAGGGAAAGAAAAAATTCCTATAGAAATGTGGACTGGTAAAAAACCCAAATTAAACTATCTTAAAAAATTTGGATGTGTGGCATACTTTCACATTCCGAAAATAATGCGAAACAAATTTGATATACCCGGAAAAAGAGGGATAATGTTAGGATATGCTAGAGAAAGAAAAGGATATCGTATTTATGATATAGCAAGTAATAAAATAATTGAAGAACGATCGGTTAAATTTAACGAATCTTTAAAAGGTAGTAATTATATGGGGAAAAATAAAACCATAGAAACTTGGGATATTGAAAAATTAAAAGGAATATCGTGGAAGGAAAACGAAGTAGATCAGAAAACAAAAAGTGAAAAACCACACCTCGAATTGGTTGTTACGGAAAATACTCAAACAAGCGAATATGCTGACTCATCGCATTTCGAAATCGGCGACATGAGCCGTTGTAGTGGGGGCGATGATAGGGGAAAGACATCTGACAGCTATGAAAAAAATAATCAAAATGGAGATGAAATACCATTAAGACGATCCGAGAGGCTCAAATCTAAACAACTGGCGTCAAATATAATCAGTAATGTTCCGAACGATTTTTCAGACGCAAAACATAGTGCTAATTGGTATGCCTGGAAATCGGCAATGGAAAATGAATTAGATTCATTACATAAACACGAAGTGTGGGAAATAGTAGAAAGGCCTGAAAAAACAAAATTAGTAAAAAGTAAATGGGTGTATACTTTGAAGGAAGGAGACTCTGGGGAAGTAAAATATAAAGCGCGATTAGTAGCGGCTGGCTTTAATCAAATAAAAAATAAGGATTACACCGAATCATATTCACCAGTTGTTAACATTGAATGTTTTAGATTATTGCTTGCACTTTCAGCTAAATTAAATTTGACTGTTAAATTTTATGATGTAAAAACAGCATATTTGTACAGTGACTTGAAGGAGGATGTATATATGACTCCTCCACCTGGTTATGAAAAACTGATTGGACAAGGAAAAGTATGCAAATTAAAGAAAAGTATTTATGGGTTGCCTCAATCGGGTAGAAATTGGTATATGAAAATAAAAACCGAATTAGAAAAACTTGGATTGGTACAATTAGCATCTGATAATTGTATATTCATTTATAATGATACCAAAAACATTTTTATACTATGTTTGTATGTTGATGATTTAGCTGTATTCTGTAATAATGAAGAAATGCTTAAAAATACTGTTTCTAAAATTAAAAATGTATTTGAGTTACATGAAAATATTAATTCAAAATTTTTGGGAATGCAAATAGAAAAACTTGAAAATGGTATATGTTTGTCTCAAACAGAATATATTGAATCCTTATTGACTAAACACAATCTAGAAAATTGTAAAGCAGTAAAAACGCCAATCGTTAAAGGGGCAGATAAAGGTTTTTCATGTACAAATGAAAAGATTGATACAACTTTATATCAGGAATTAATTGGGGAACTTTTATATTTAGCGAATAGAACGCGTCCTGATATATCATTTGTAACAACTTATTTGTCACAATTTAATCGTGCACCAGAAAAAGGGCATTATCTTTTGGCTAAAAGGGTATTAAGGTATTTAAAAGGTACAAAAAATAAAAAACTTTTCTATAGCAATGATTTTGGAGTTTTAAATGCATATGCTGATGCTAGCTGGGGAAATGCAGAAAATGGTAAGTCATTTTCTGGTGGTACTATTTTACTAGGTGATTCATTGATTTCTTGGAAATGTCGTAAGCAAAGAAGTGTTAGTCTCTCTACTTGTGAAGCAGAATTATTTTCTATTTCTGAAATTTGTAAGGATATTATTTGGACTGTAAATTTATTATCAGAATTAAAATGTAAACAATTTTTGAATGGTGCAGTGACTTTGAATACAGACAGTCAAGCTGCTATCCAGTGGATCAACTGTGCCAGATCATCTACGAAATCCAGACACATGAACTTACGTTTCCATTTTATGAAGGATTTAATAAAGGACAGTGTCGTTAAGTTGGAATATTCACAAACTGATAATATGATTGCAGATTTTCTTACTAAAAGTGTCAGTGAAGAAAAATTAATGTACACATTAAAAGTAATTTCCTTAATTTCTTAATGTAATGTATTATATATTGTTATTTTGTACTTCATTTTTGTATTGAAAAAATATTGCTCGCAGGAGGGGTGTGTTGGGTAGAGGCGAGCGAACATTTTTCTTATGCGCATGCGTATGAACTATTGTGGCGCAGTTGTCTCTTCCCCGACGCATTCGTCTTGCGAGCCTGCGAACATGATGACTTCGTAATGCTGTGTGATGTTAAATATAATTTGCTGTGTGCTCTTTTTATTCTTTTTTCGTGTAATAAAGTGTCTTGTCCGAAATCGATGGATTTTTTACTCTCAATATGGACCTCTGAACAACAAAAATTAATCTTTAGTTGATATTAATTTCAAATAAGAAAACATATTGCATCTTCTTTCAACATCCGGAAGTTTATTCATTTGAAATTCATGTCAAATTACAATTGAATGTTACCTATTTTAAAATATATAACAGTACTTGATTTTAAACAATTATTTTTTAGCTTTTATAATTAGCAAACATAAAGCCATGATCTTTCCTTCCATAGTTGCTTGAAGAAACTTTTCAAAATGACATTAAGAATACCATTTATGATTTTGATTATTATTAGATGTATTTGAGTATGATTTTATTGTAATAAATCAAGCAAAAAATAAAGAAAAAGCTACTTTTGAAGTATATGAACTTCGAGAGATTTAAGTTTCAAGGCTTCAGGTTACTGGTGTGTTGTTGTTGCTAATGTTCACTTGTCTGACCTATAGTCAGCCCAAGCCCATGAAATTCCTTGTGGCAAGAAGTGCAAGTTTATGCCTGTCGTTGGCAACTGTTTTGAACGCCTTACAGGTGACAGTGCAATTTAGCTCAGTTCCATCTCCATCAGAATTGATCACTATATCAAAATTGTCACTATAATAGCATTAAATCCATCATTTAGTGCTAATATAGTGACATTGTCCACATTTATTTTTGACTTATTTCACTGCCCACCGAATTTTTTGCTTTCAAAAATTTGCTTCTGGAGGCACTACAGTTGGTATCATAAGATAGAACAGTGTTTTTCAAACTGTGTTCTGTAAACAATTACCAAGCATTTGTGAAAAATTATAAAATTAAGGTTAAAAAAAATGAAACGGTTCCTGCTTTTATGTATTTAGTACAATTTAAACAGCTCTTAAAAAAATTTTTTTTAGCTTTATGAGAATTGATAATTTGAACACTCAGACACATTGAAGTAATTGGAAACTAAAAACATTTTAATATTTTTTATATTATTTACTTATTTTAATTAGTTTTATATGTCTTTTTACTTCCTTGTATGAAGTAAAGGGGGAAGTGAAAATTGTATCGTATTTCAACAAAAACATCCATTTTGACCGGTCTCGAATTTATTTGAACAATGTTTTTGCATGACATCTGTATGTACGGACAGAGTAAAGGACTCTTTTTCCAAAAACGGATTGTAAAATGGATTCAGCAGAGATTTTTGTGATGTCTGTGCGTACATTTATATGTATCTTGCATAACTCAAAGACAGCCTCAGAACTTTGAAATTTTGTATATGAGGCTTCTATAACATGCAGTTGTACACTTCCCTTTTCAGTTGCAATCGGCTGTACCAGAAGTATATATATACTACTCTCTTACCCGTCTCGGTGAGCTCAGTTTTTTTATTCTTATATGTCAGTAAATTATTCATTTTTTTGCTTATTTAAAACTGCTTAACACAGCTACTTCCAATACTTACTTATAAAAATTATTGAATTATGTTGTTATGATCCAATTAAGGTTTTTATGCCTTTAGTTAATCTGCATGCCATAGTTGTAGAATATCAACAATACAGAATTATCAACAGTTTATATCAAAATATCAAACAATTTAAAAGTTTTTGTAAAGTTGTTTAAATATCAAAATATTTAAAAGCTGTTTAGGTGCTACCAAGCTTCATGAAGCCGTTTGTTTACATTTGAAACTCTTAGTAGAATAGTGAATTAAGCCAGTTTGTGCACCAACTTCAGAGTCTTTTTGCTGAGTGGAACCAAAAGTAATCATTCAGGTTTGTGCACCGAAAAATCTGTCTTGATGCCCACTGGCCAAATTGCTTGTTTTTGCATAGAAAGTCTAATTGTCTAATTTTAATTGTAAAAAAAAAATTTTAACCATGTTTAACTATATTTGGTGTTTATGGTTTTCCGTGTTTTATAATTTTTAATGAAGATGTTTAGAGTATTTTATGTATTTTTTGCCTTGCTGTGAAGTAAGAACTGAATTAATAATTAAATGAGAAATATGTCTCTAATGAAATTTGACGAAGTAAGTTTTAAAAAAATGTGTATAATTTCATGGGCTGTTCCAAGGAAGTCATGTTGTGTCCATATCGGGTTTTTTATGTGAATAATTAATAATCATTTCTTTTAGAGGTATTATATAAAAATTGGAGTAAATGTTTATTTTATTTATCTAATACATCTGCATTATCCTTTTTTATAGCAAAGAACCCAAATTTACTCTAGTGTTCTGCGATGAGAAAAGTTTGGGAAACATCGTGATAGAGCATAGTCCTGTACTTTTAGATAACTACAATTCCAGATTTCTGCTTCTGTTATCTTTTGGTGTTTAAGGACCTTAAACACCAAACAACCTGGCAACTGAAATGAGCTCTGAAAAACATACAAGAATCACTGAAATCCTTTGCTATAATTAAACCACTGTCGATCAGCCTTTTGTCCTTAAAAATATTTTTCATGATAAAATTTCCTTGCAAAAGGTACTGACATAAAAAAAGTGCTGTCTGTAAATGATTTCAAACTATAGATTACTTGTCTTTAATGGGTACATTAGAAACGTACTGTGGTAAAATATGGTGACTAATCACTGGCTAGGTAGATAGGAGGACTGGATACTGGTAGCTTGACCCAGAATCAAATTTCTGCAAATGGGTGGCAGCATGGGCATATTCATGGTTTTCTCATATGTAACAAAAATACAAACTAATTACTTGAGCTAATTAATTAGTTTCCTTTATCAAATCCTTCTGAAAGTCATCCCTCCCCTTAGAAAAATATTACCAAAATTAGATAACTCTAAATCCATGGAACTTATGGAGCAAATGATGAAACTTAAATAAAACTGACGAATAGTGATTTTGTTATAGCAAAGCGTTTGAGTGATTCTTATGTATTTTTCAGTGCTCATTTGAATTTCCAATTAGAATAGTGTCTCACAAAATAGTGGAGCTTCAACTGGGTCCAGTGTAATGGAGCAGTCCGTTGATGCTATTGTTGCGCATCAGAGAGTTTGGATGTCTTTCTCAACCCCAACATGCTATCTTCAATCAGCCTGGCTTAAATTGATTCTTTTTCACATATTTAATTTATCGAAAGGCCAGGCTCAAATATTAACAGAAAGTTAATAGGGATGGGAACTGTTATAAAATGGTGCAAACATATGTACTTTTTCCCTAAGAAGCAGCAAGAGTTAATTTTGAAATTCCCATTTCCAGAAAGGGGACTTTTATATACCAAAATTACATAGACATAACATGCGGCTTTGGAATACTGACACTGTCCTGAAGAATGGAGATTGTTCATAGATTCCTGGAAAACAAATCTAAAAGCAGTCCTCCTTTTTTAATGAACATAAATATCTGTCGCTGAAGGTAAGTTTACCATTAGGGTAATTTAGGCAATTGCCTAATGGTGTTAATATATAGGAGTGCCTGCATTGCGTAGAAATTCAGGAAAGATAAATAGTTACACCTTTTCAATGATTTAATTTTAGGAAAAGGCCATTTAATTTATTTATTAAATATATGATATGCATTAAAAAAAGATTCAAAATTCAGGTAGCAGCAGGTATGTCAGAAATATATTTAATTTCATTAAAACTGCAATAATTCATAATTATGAATTTTACTTTAATTTATTAATGTATTCATGATTATAATAATTATTAATGTAATTTAGTTAAATTTATTTTAAATCATGTTAGTTAAATCCATTATTAAAACTGAAATAAAGCTTCAGTTTATTAAGAAGTCCATTTATTGCTTTTAAGGGATCAAGTGCTATAAACAGATAAAAAAAAATAAAAATTTTATTCACTTTTATTTTAAAAATTAAATTTTGTATCAAGTATTTGAAATAAACCTCAAGCAAATTTTAAGTTTCGAAGTTATAGTAAAACAGTTATATTCTTGTGCTATTTAAAGAGCCAGATGGTTTGCTTACTTTTTCATTTCAGAAAATGTTGGTAGCTGAAGATTTTTTTCAACTTTTCTGATTTGGAAAATATTGCACTGTAAATTTTTTAATTATGTTCCTTATCAGAGAAGAAAATAATAATTTAATTTCTGTTTCCATTTTATATTGTTTATTTAAAGAATATTTTTTTCACATTATGAATCAGTAATATTTAAAGAATAAATAGGTTGAAAAATTTCTGTATAAGGTGCAGATTGTTACGAACTGTGCTTGTTTAGAAAATCCACTATGACAGGTATGTGAAACAATGTTTCTGAAATTAATAGGAAATATATATAGTGTTACAAAATGTCTAGGTGCGATAAGATAGCTTTCCACAAAGCAGGTGCAGGGTTGCCATATTTGGTGAGAAATCATGCATTTGGCGACAAAATTGGCAATATGCTTTAGACGCATGGAGAAACTTCTAGAACGAATTGTTACTGGTTTAGCCCAGAATGTTTTCGAACACAAGCTATATAAACCCTGCTGGTATGCGGAGAGTCAGCGCGTAGTCTAGTGCCAAGTTGGTCGTCGCATACGTCGAAAGAGTTTCTTAGTGTATCGCGAAGCAGTGCATCGTCAAGTTTTATCTTAGAGTGTGTTGAGCTTCGAGAATGACCGAACCAAGTCGGGAGCTGTACTCTGTCATATCGTCGAGTGCATTGCGAGTTCTAACGTGGATAGTCTCGAGAGTACGTGGAGTTCCGAGAACGACCGAACAGAGTCGAGAGCTGTACTCTGGTGCTTTGCCGTGAAGCTGTCTTACTGCGCTTACTCATTTCATAACAGTATATATATGCTATGTGCACTCTTGGAATGAGATATGCAGCCATGAAATGTCTCTATGTCATTATGGGTCTTCCCAATCAGTTTTAAAAAAAATCTTATAATGCAGAAGTTGCTAGCAAGTTTAGAAACAGCATCTCAGTAATCTATGAAATCAATAGCTAAGAAAAATGTCATTAACTTCTACTTTTTATTTTTGGCAGGAAGAATTGTACTTTGCAAGTATACAATCGGATTGGCAAGAAAGTAATTTCGGTTTTTTTAGTGTGAAATAAAACTCAATTTTTTTCTCTACAAAAATATGAACTTTAATCAATCAAATATCCTCCATTCTGCTCAATGACTTTTCGCCACTTTTCTGGTAACTTCACGATTCCGTGCTCATGGAAATTCTGGTCTTTATCAACAAAAAGCTCAACGAACTACGATTTGAGGTCATCATTATAACTGACATTTAGATTCAAAGACAAGCTGTTTAGCTCTTTGCTCCATGCTTCAGCCAAGGAGTTAATGTTGTTCTTTGCAAATGTTTTGCGCCATCAAATTTCTTCATGCGTGTATCATTTCAACACCATTTGTGGTTTTTCAATGTGCTGATGAATTTGCAGAGGAAAAAAGTTTCAAAATTTTTTTACTGTAACCACAACCATGAGAGCTCTGTTGTGTTAAATCATCATAATCTCAATTGCATACCTTCAAATAACAATATCTGAAATTTCATTTTGATTGATTCAGGGCTAGGGGTTCATATATGAGAAGTTTTTTATGACCACCCTGTGTTTATTCATGCAATACCTATAGCAGTCTTCATTTTTCCAAAGAATACAAGAGTGGCTTTCGAAGTATATCTGATGGCTTTCTTTCTGTGCAGTTTTTACTCTTTGAAATTGTTCAGGTACAGAATTGGGATTTCTTTAATAACTGTTGGACATAAAATCACTTCCTTAGTATATTTTTTAAATTTGTCTTAGTTTTCGACTGTAAGAGGAACCTTCAACAGTCATCAGCCCCTTACTGAAACTTTATTTACATTGGCCTAACCGGTTTTTATATCTTTTTTCCTCATTTTCAATTAATATTGAAAAAAGACATTCCTTGTTATAGTAATTTAGAAACCCATACTTTAATTAAGTGAAACGATGAATTTTCAGTTACCTTCTACTAACTAGTGTTCATACAGAGTTGCAAAAGCTGATAAACATTATTCTTTTGATTTCTACATTGATAGAATTTCTGTTGTTAACAAAAACTTCGCTTTAAAAAATTAGAATAAGTACCTTTTTCATGGTATTCTGCTTTTGGGGTATTTTCTTTGTATGTAAAGTTAATGACTGGCGGTTTTTCCCTTTCTGATTAATAATGTTTGTTATTTTCACTCTGAAACTTTAACAGCATGCGTTCACAGTCTTTTTGAATTTCTTATTAGGAATATTTCCCTTCAGATGTAGTAAAAACAGCCTTTGATCCACAATTTATTAAAATGGGACATTTGGAAAGAAGAATAAAGTTCAAGGTAGCAAATGCTATATGTAATTTCGCATTACAGGCTGTTACCAGATATTTTTATTCCATAATTTTTTTAATCGAAATCATTATAAAAATTTATCTTCTGTGCATGTACATCTTACCATCAAAAATAGCTCCCATGGGATAGATGCATTCATGTTACCAACAGTATAAAATATAAAAACTTCCATGCAGTCATTTGAACCCACTTGGAAGTAGCTGTGTTAAGCAGTTTTTAGGCTCGACCGTCTGTAGCCTTTCAGTCTGGAAGCTGTTGTAATTCGATTCAGTTGGTTAATTGGCCAAGTGATCAAAAACGGATTACTGCACTCATGTGCAAAATGAAGAGAATTTGCTATTATAACGAATTTCTGAAAAGTTAATGGATAGATTTTAAGGAAATTTGGTATGAATATACATTTATGGCACAGAAAGAAATGTACCATTCAAGAAGTAATTTTATGTATGCATGATTATCAGTAAAGCTCACAGTGCAGGGATGCCCAAAATCTACATTGATATATTGAACTGAAAATGCGTCTGGTATGGGGTATGGTCCCCTCTCACATCCAGACAGGTTGCCCAGCATGACCACATACTGGGCTAGAGGTAGTTGAGGACTCCCTATGGCACTTGATTGCACTCCTGCAACAAAGCAGTTTTTCACTGTGGTATAGATCTGGGAAGGTTTTAGCAAGATAAAATTGCCCTACCAAACGCATCTAAGCATGCTTTATAGGGTTTGGGTCAGGAGATCTGGCTGGCCAATACATGCAGTGAATATCCGCACTTTGTGGGTAATTGTTGACTGGCTGAGCCCTATGTGGATGAGCATTCTCTTCCATTAACCAGAATCTAGGATGCCCCTGATAAATTGAACAACGGAGCTCTAAGATCTCTGTGTACCTTGTGGCAGTCAGAGGCCTTTCTGAAATACATGCAGGGACATGCTGCCATTCAACATAATGCCTGCCCAAACCATTACACCTCCACAACAATAATGATCCTTTTCCCAATTGAATGAGAGATGAATCATGTTCCAGGCTCTCTCCAGATACAGGTATTCCAAAAATGAATGTCCAGTCTGAATATAGACTCATCTGTAAAAAGCACAGTGCTTCACTGAAATCTGGCCATGGCCTATCCTAAGTGTGTTCTCATGTGAGCTGCACTGAGTGGGTCTTCTATCATACAGCTCTGTCTCATGAAGCCTTTTGTGCAACTGTAGACTGTGAAATTTGGGTTCCACTAGCAGTACACAGCTCACGTGACAGTAACAATATTAAGTGCTGACAATATAGATCCATCTTTTCCTGGGCAAACAGCAGTTGGTAGGATTAAAAAAGTGTAAGAATCAGCTCGCTAAAAAATAAATTGGTTAAATAAGGGGGAAATAAATTAATTATTAACAGTGATATATTGCCTAAATAAATATTAGCATTAATTGTTAATAGCCAATTCGCCAAACTAAACATACTTTAAAAAGCGGTTCTGCCGAATCAGTGTGGACCAACTGAATATCATTGTATTAGACAGCTGAAGTTATGCACTGCATATGTAATGTAGATGGGATACACATCACTACAGAATTGAGAGTGATAGAAAATCTGTAATGTGCATGTATTTAAAAAGTTCTATTGCATGCAATATGTGTTCTTTAATATGCTCATTTTAACAAGTAACTTAACTCCTCTAGGATAATATTCAGGTTGAAAAAAAGAAGACCATTAAAGGTATGTTCTATATATTTTCTTATCAGTTTCTTCAACAATTCTGAATATATGTTCAAAGTAGAACACTTCATATTTTGTTAATTAGGTTATCCAGATTTAGAAGAACTTGAGAAAGATGCTGGAGAGAGCTTTGATCCAGAAAAGTACAAATTTAAATAGCAATTTGTTGTCTAAAGCCTGTGTATTTATTGTAATTTAATATTTATAATAATAAATGGGAAAACAATATTGTAGTAATCTGAATTTTTTGTTTGTATATTCTTGAAATTATTTTCAGTTTTAAACATGATTTTTGGTATTACAGTATATATTTCATCGTAAATAAAAAAAAATACGTATTGGAAGGGGGAAAATGAAAATATGAAAAAAAAGTAAATCATTAATTTTTCATTTCTTAAATTTAATTACTCAATTGTAGTGACTTTTCTTCCAAAATGTAGCAACAGGTCTAGCGATTGAAGAAATTCATGTTTCATATAATAGAGCAACAAATACTGAAAAAAAATATATATTAATTTAAATCTGAAAACAAAAATGTGAATCAGTTTCCCTCAAAAATTCAATGAATGCATCTCAGCCTTCAGGCACATAGCCTATCTGTGCATTGCCAATACAGCAATTCTAATAACCATATAAATGAAATGATAGAATATTTAATTCCAAAGATGTACAGCTAAGGAACAAAACTTCTTGGTTATATTGCATAAATAAGAATGAATCAAAATGCTTTTAAATACTTGCAATAAAAAAAGTATTTTGTAAAAGATAACATCATAGTCACTGCCTTAGATGAGTGGCAAAATTAAATTATTTTTTATAATTTAGTGCATCTAATAGCTATTGCTATTCCAAAGAAAGTTTAGGTAAGAGTTTTATACGGATTTCATAAAATGTAGGAAGTAACTGAATTTAATGAAGGGAAATTTTTTTTTAATTTAAGCTTCACTTTATAAAAAAACAATATTTTTTCCCCTTTTCCATGGAAATATTTTCAAAGTAAACCTGCCAGATTATTTTGAAAATGGTCAGCCCATTCATGTTATATAATAATATTTAAGTGCTCTGATTTCTAAAATAATTCACTGCACTGCACTGATTCATAACTAACATAATTCACTGTACTGCACTAATCGTTCAGATTCCATTTTATTTGCTAAAATTTTGTTAGCTTCAGAATTGCTTTCTAAAACAGTTTCTGACGTCTTTTATCGCAGTGGCGTACAGCAAAATCTCAGTTCGTTCCTGAAGGCCACTCATCAACCAAAATGTTCGTAAGCTGAAAGAGGAATTAATGTAAAAGCAATGACTACGTTCCTGAACCACAGTTCATTGCATATTTACACTTTCGTGTACGGGTCTGCTGAAAGTATTTTGTGCACAAGTCCGATGAGAATCGTTAAATATAAAAACGCGTAAGCAAAATATTAAACAAGTAAAATAGATGAAAATTTAATTTTACTTTACCTGTGCAAAAGAGACATAATAACTGGAAAATGATGAGAAAAATGTTATTGCTTGGATCGAAATTTTCTTCCATTTAAGCATCAGATTAACTCTCTTTCTGGGCATCTCTTTCATCTTTCCTTTGTCTCTAAGCATCACTCCACTCGTCTAAGAGTCAGTAGACCTCTTTTGCTCTCAAAATTTGTCCAGTGTGATTTGTTGTTGCCTACGTTTTAAAATATTCCTAAATTGATTCATGGCATTATCACTGAAAATGTGTATGTTGTAGTTTGCTTTTGCTTTCTGATGGTGATATCTTTATGTGAAAACGTTGCATCTTACCCCATTTTGCCCAAATTTCGTGTATCAGAGAACGTGGGTGATTTTTTTTTTTCTTCTGAAGACATTTTTTCCACATTTGCCTTTTGTTGCTGCTTCTGAAGTTGTTCTGATTCTTTCCTGTTGAACTCGTTTTAATGGTTCTTTAATAACTTCTCCATGTCTTCATTGTTAACCTCCTAACCTATAGTTTTGTCTAGAGACACAATAGATCATAGATAACAAAAAAAGGTTCCCGCCTGTTACCTAGTCTAGCAATAATTTCTTCCAGGTTGTAGTCGTGATTCTATAAATCACTTGCTGCCAGGATTTGTTCATAAGAGTTAAAGGGACTTGGTAACTTTTGAATGATTGTTTTTTTATTTAAGAAATTTCGTCTATTTTTTATGAATAGTTTTAAATGGTTTCGTTTGACAAAATGATTTTAAGCTTAAAAATTTTTTTAATTTAAACTATTTGAAGAAAAATTTAACAATTAAGATATTTATCTCTTGTAGTTTTCAAAGTCCTTGCCCCAATTTTTGTACTGTGTTTGTTAGAATATTTTTTTATAACTCCGTGGATTGATTTTTCGAATAATGAATTAGTTTCTGAGGAAAAAATGAAAAGCATATTTATATGTAAAAGCTTCGAAAAGAAATATGCTTATATTTTTATCTCCAGTATTTTTTATCTATAATGAAAGTATCACTTAAAGTTTGAAATTCTGAATTTTGTTTCGTAATCCAGTTTAAAAGGATTTTTAAATGTAAACTTTTCAGACAACGTCTGATATCTAGATATGACATCCCAAAACTTAAGTGCTTAAGGAGAAATTAAATTTAAAAAAACATTCTTAAGGAGAAATCTTTCTGATAGTCTTTTTGACATGCACAAATATTATGCCAATCCGCTCTGCCTTTATATTCTAAGATAAAAGGCTTTGATAATATCTGACATTTTGAAATAATTATCCAATTCACAGCATTTTCAAAATTTCTAATCAAACTTTTAGATAATTTATCTGTTCTTGAAACGTCTGTCCAATTCATATATCAATTTATAAAATTTTAGTTAATGTAACACAATAGCGATTTTTGGAGGAGTTCTTAAAGCAAAGAATCAGCATAATATTCATAAATTTTCAGGATTAATTTCGAAGCATCAAATATCAAACCTTCTTCGGCTGCAGAAATGCAAATGACGAAAAACAAGCTAGTGATAAGATAAGGGTCAAGCTACTGAAGCCCTCTATTGATAAAAAATAAAAACCATTATAAAATAGTTTCCTTAAAAGCTGATGGTAAACATGGATTGCAATCTTTAACCAGAAGTGAAAGATTTTTATGAATGTGAAACGCCTCTAGAAAATATATTTTGGCAACGGAAGTTGTTTATTGAATAATTTTGGCTGCAGTAAAGTGGAAAATTTGATTTTCTGATCAACACTTTATTTATGTGTTCCCCCCCCCAATATATGCCTCATGTTCCTTAGCGCAAAATTTTGAGTCTGTCTTGGTTTGACCACTGTAAATTAAAGCGCACTGGCAAGAAATCCTGTATTTACTCCAGAAGTTCATATCTGGAATGGAGTCCTTGAGTATGGGATACATTATCACCATGCGAAGATTACCGATACCTACTAGATGCAACTTTTTAAGTACGATTCAGATTCAAACGACAGCTTGACCGCGCCGTGGAATGTGCGGTGGACGTTTTGAACATCTTTTTGTGTAAACATGCGCAAAAACCGATGTTCATGTTTCCAATAAAGTTTTATTTTTTCTTGTATCTGATAAGACATCGTACTTTTCTTCCGCACTTATCTCGAAAACTATCGGTCGTAGAAGTAAGTTCGCTGGACTTTTTGTATGTATTCCAAGAGAAGAATCTGACTGTGCAGAGTTTGAAGCTCTTGATGGGCACCGTGTCTATAAAATAAAATCTAAGGGAAGACAAGAACGTATCTTAAAAATAAGTCATTTATTCAAAGCCTGGGTTGACATCACTTCCCTAATCAAAGGCGCATCGTAAACTAGCTAGATTCTCAGTAAACAGAAGCCCCTCGAACCACGTTACAAACTAATCATTTGGGAAATTTTTTAATAGAGATTGCAAAGTTGATAAGAAGTGCAATCTCTCCTCCACCTCTGGACTACCGTCCTTGAATAGGTCTGCTGGTTCTGTATTCATTGCAATTTTAAACGAATGGGGGGTTGTCCTTACTAAGCATGTGTTCTTGCAGGAATATAATATGGGGAGAGTACTCGATTTTAAAATCCTTAAATCCATTAATAATGAAATTAATAATCCATTACCATTCCATGTAATTACATACAAAGATTCATATAAATTCTTAGGCATGATCTTCATTTCTATTTGAAATGGAAATGTCCTCTAAAAGGGAGAACAGAAACAATTTATCTGTGGTGTTTTCGATAGCTTGGAATTCAGGCATTTTAGCTGAAATCTGTTTTACAATGCTAATAACAAAGTAACCATTAAACACTTAATTGAATTCTTTCACATATTAATAATATTAAATACACCAAGTTCTGCAACGCCAGACTAGTTTGCACACTGTTTTTCAACGCATTGCCATTGGACAGACCTGGGGTCGTGATGGTAAATGTAATGCCTGTACTTACTGCTTTTATTCTGTGGATTACAAGGACTTGCAGGTTTAGTACTAATATCTTTAGTAGTTTGATTGGTTGAAAACTTAGGGCATCCATGAGAGTTCACTGTAATTCTTGTTTGTAAATAATTACAACGCATAGCGTTATCCATTATTTTTGCGCCACAATCCTTATGTTTTTGAGGACCTGCGCACTTGACACAACACGATTGTAATTTGTATGCATCAGAGGAGTGCATGAAGTGCTAGTAATTATGACATTGCAGAACCTTATATGCCGAACAATAGCAGATACGTTTATAACAAAACCACGTGGCACTTCTTTTCCAGGTCCGGCGTTAACTGTCCAAAAGCCTGTATTTGTTGAATCGAGGAGTTCAGGTCTTGTTTAATAATCTCGATGCACAGGAACAATTGAGCATAGTCATCAACACAATAAAAATCCTTGGTCAGTAAATTACGCCGTTTATCAGCATAGGTCCTAATAGCAAAAGCAATGTCGTTATTCGAAAATTTCTCCATGAGGTGAGATGGCCCGTTGGCCTCGTCATCCTTCGTCGGAAACGGAGAAAACTCATTCCCATCCATGGCGCGCAGAATGCAAGATCCGGAAGTGTTACAAAGCAGAACCTTCTATCTAGCGAATACAGAGTCTGCAGACGTAAAGAAGATGCCACTAAAGAGAATTGTCTGGTGTTATTATGAAAAGAAATTTCGTATCCAAAAAATAACATCTTCCTCTGTCTTCATCCTATGTTCTCCTTTATACAAATAGAGTAAAATTAATTTAAGCTTTCATCTATTTTATCTGTTTAATACTTGTTTACTTTTTCTGTTTACTGAACTGAATTTCATCGGTTTGGAGTTATGAACTTGTGTGCAAAGTGTAAATAAGTAATAATCTGGTGTCCAGGAGCGAATTAATTCCTATGGGTAAACCTCTTTCGGCTTTCGAACATGACGAACAGCGAAAGGTTCAAGAACCAAATTCTTCAGAAACGAATTAGGTTCGTGAACCGAAGTTTTACTATACTGCTCTGCGATAAGAATGATATTAGAAGCTTTTAGAAAGCAATTCTGAAGCTAATATTTCAGCAGATTAAATGGAATCTGAAGAATTAGTTTAGTTCATCACGTAGGTAATCACTCTTAAATATTAATATATAATATGAATGATCATTTTCGAAATGATCAGGCAGGTTTATTTCGAAAATATTGTTTTCAATGAAGTGAAGCTTAAATTTAAAAATTTGTTCCTTCATTAAATTCAGCTAATTCCTACGTTTTAGGAAATCGGTATAAAATCTTACCTACGTTTTCTTTGGAATATCAAGAGCTATTGCAGGCTTTCAGAAACGAATTTAATTCGTGAATTGAGGTTTCACTGTATTGTGAACTAGATTTTTTAAGCAACCTCTTCGCGTCTTAAATCATCTATTGAACCATTCAAATTTAAATTAATTTTGCGTATCGATAATTATTTAATTAAAAATGGAAATGATAATGCTGATAAAACCAAAAATCCATGTTAATAAGTGATTCAAAAGAGCTCAACGAAGACAATCTAACAAATTGACAACATTTTATTTCGTCAGTCTTGTTTTTTCTTGCTTCTTGTGTAGTGTACAAAAAAAAAATTGTTACACATAATTATTATCACTTTAATATGTAGTTGAATCTGATTCCAGTAGTCTTAGAACTTTTTGTCTAGTACAGCGATTCTCAACCGGTGTTAAGCGTGCCGCTGGTGGGACGCAAGAGAAAAATAGGTGGTACGCAAGGAAACAAAGTATTTTAAGTATGAAATTCAAAAATTAAATATCCCTACATTCTATTTAAGTTTTTGATCTAACGGTTGTAAATTTATGCGATCTAAGCTTTGTTCAAGGTCAGTAGCCGCTCATAGGCTTTAGCAAAATAATCCATTTTTATTTTCACAAATATCCTTTTAGCCATAGACAACAAAATGTGTCATAAATGATGTTTTTAAAAGGAATAATAGGAATGGATATTGTATTTATTAGGAAATATAAAGTTCCTACAAAAAGATAATAGTATCTCATTAATTCTTTTATTAGAGTTCATCCATTTAGTAGCATGTCTTCACTTTATGTCGCCACCATTTCCAGGCTGATATTGTTTTATTTTCAATTAGAATAATTTTTTACGCGATTTGCTGTCTTAACAGTACGTATTTTGTCGTCTTGTTGCTTTGTTTTCCTAACTTTTCTATGCGATTTGAGAATATCGTCGTTTGATTTTGAAGAACTCGTAATATATGGTGCATTTAAATATTTGTGAAAAAATAATGAAACAAGCCTAGATTTTTAAATGGAAAAACAAAGGCTAGGATTGGCTAAGCGGAAAAGTGGTGATTCACGGGGGATGGATCCAGGACAAACTTCTAGCACTAAGAATATTGAAAAGAAAAGAAAAATTGTTTATAGAAAATGTAATGAAAGTTATTTACCATTTGGATTTACTTGGAATGTAGACGAAATGTATCTTCAACCTAAGTGTGTTGTTTGCAGTGAGCTGTTATCCAATCAAAGTATGAAACCATCGTTTCGTAAAGACATCTTGAATTTAAGCATGGCAATTTAAAATATAAATCTGAAAAATGTTTTAAGAGGAAACTATTAGAGTTCAAATAATAATAATAATGAAGAATAAAATCTAATAATGAATAACTAATAATGAAGTAATAAAAGGTTTTAGCTAATTCAAGTGAAAAAGCTTTGGAAGCTAGTTGCTTAGTAAGCCTAAAAATTGCCAAGACTGGGCAGGCTTCCGTTGTATGTTAATTATTTTGTTTAATTATGAATCTACTATAGTTGGTAGCTTCTAAACTTGTTTTTCCCGGGTTGTTACTCATGCCGTTACATTTTGCAATGGGTTAGTTGAAATTTTCAGAATGCAGTTTATCGAATACGCTTATTGTTATTCACAATTCGTTGTGAATAAAATAAATGAAATAATTAATATTTTCTCTCACAGAACGTTATTTTTATGGTGTACCGGATGATCGAAAAGTCACGCACATCAAATTTTCAGAAACTGTAGAAATTCCAAAATAGACACTAAGGGCAAATTTTTCAGTGAATGATACCCTTATGCTGTTACAGGAACTACAAAATTTACCTTGGTGTCTGCATTTCTCTTTTATTTAAATGTGCTGGGCCGTAGATTTAACTTTTTTCGCTCGTCACTGATTCATTTACATCTCCACCGAAAGTTAAAATACGACCCTGCTTTGAACTGTATGTATGTTACGGTGAAACACCGAAATCTGGAGAATGTCGACATTCACCGGTGAATGTCAACATTCACATAGTCGCTTGGTGTATGTCCGAAATGTTTTCCAAATACTCTTATTTCTGACTTACACCAGTGAATGTCGACATTCACCATGTACTAATGGTGAATGTTGAATATATGAGAATATTATATTTTCTTCTCCGTAATTCAGTCGCAAAAAAAAAAACACACAAGTACTTAAAACACACAATACATTCAAAATGAGAAAGGAAAATAATAGAAGTTAAAAAACTTTCTTAATTATACAGTACGTAGTAAATGAGAAAATAAAATAATAGCAATAAAAAACTTACTAAATTATGTGATTCAAATCTGATTAATTGCAACAACTTAAACTATTATGAGACTTTGAATTGCACAAGAGGCCCTTGCTTTTACAACTGCATTTATGGGAAACAGCCAGTCGACTCTCTTTTCTACCTATACCAGAGCATATCTGTGATTGTCCACATACACCGTTGAGGGTCCGAATGTACAAGAATGCAATGTTATATTCGATCTTTCACCGACGTATTTGGTGAATGTTGGCATTCTCCGGTGAAAGTCGACATTCTCCAATTTCGGTCTTTCACAGTAACATGTATACTCCACAATTTCAAGCAACTGACTTGGGATCTTTTTAAATTTGCATTTGAGCATGCGTCACAATTCAGAAACTCCTACATTTAAAAATCAAAATATTTTCCAAACTTAATATTTAACTTACGCTAGAATTTAAAATAAATTTTGAAATCTTTCCAGAATTATAAGCCATCTTTCACACTTAAACTATAATCAGGGGTTAATTTCCAAAAGTAGAAGCGCCGGAGTCCTATGGAAGACCGCCAGAAAAGAGGAACAAGAGCAAATGAATAAATAAAATGACTATTAAAATCATTAATAAATTTAAAACTGAATAGGTAATGAGTATCAGATTAATTGATTTATTACTCACTATTTTATTGGTAATTATTATTTAATTAATTCATGATTATTTTTATTTACTAAACTAACTGAAGATTAAAGTAATTGAATAATTAAAATTATATAAAATGGGAAGAAATAAATTAAAATTTAATAAGCGATTTTTAATATAATTTTATATCTGAAAATAAAATTTTCCAGATCAAATTTCTACTGAAATAATTGTTCAGTTACATAAAAAAAAGTGCCGGAACCTTCTTACTTAGGGCTCCATCTAGAATTAGAATTTATCCCCAAAACTAAGAAGTACCGGAGCTGGGTTCCAGCGCAATTTAAGCTCTGACTATAATATTTAATTTCAGGCATTTCCATTGCTTTAAAAATTTCTACAACACATGCATGTGACTTCGCCTTAACTTCAGTTAAAAAAATAACGAAAATTAGCTTTTAGTTTATAATCCATTGCCTTTCTTGCTGTTCGGCTCCCACAGGCGTCGTCGATACTAATCCTAGAACAGTGGCGTAGCTAGGGTGAGGCAAGAGGGAACATCTGTGCCCGGGCGCAGCAGCATTCAGGGGGCGCCAAATTGATACTACAAATTTTAGAATGAAATGTTTCCCATTCTAGGAATGCAGAAAGGGGCACAAAATCTTTAGTTGTCCCCGCGCGCTGAAAACCCTTGCTACGCCTCTGTCCTAGAAACCTGTGTCTTGTACCTTCTCTATTCCCTCTATCGATGATTTCCATAGCCGCTCCGAGACCACACTCCTTGAAAGCTCCGATTTGAGCGATGAAGTCTTGATATCACACAAATCCTTCGCTGCTGCGGCTTGAGCGTGTTGATCCAGCGTCGGCAAAGTAGTGGCTAGGCCTCTGATTCCACCTTCCTTTTCCCGCTTGTTTGCCCGAGGCTACAGCTCTGTGAGCTTTCTTGACGTTGTTAATTGGTCCCTTCATCAGCTTGCCTTTTAGTTCCTTTTCCCAGGCCGGATGATGTTTCTTGGCCGTGTCTTGTTTTTTGGCCTTGTTACCGGACTACCATCTCTTCATTGGGCTTTGTATCTGGTCCTCTCATATCACTTTTCTTGCCACGCTGCTTTTTTCGGCAGCCATAATGTTCCTAGGCCTTCACTTCATATTTTTACCTAGCTCCTTATTCTCTCCTTTCGTTTTTTGAAACTTCTTTGAAACAGCCACTTTTTAATCGACCATTTTCTACACTACCTCATCTTTTCTATTGACAAGACGTTAGTTTCCCTTAAATTTCTTATCAGTTGCTCTTGTTCAGCCTTGCCTATCACCTCTGTCTGCTTTCCAAGTTGTACCTCTGTCTGAATTCCTATTCCTTTGAACAATGGCATATACTCTCTCTCTCTGGTTTCACCTCCTGAAAAAAAAAACTTATCTAAGGGAGTCATTACCTTTCGGCTCAGAATAATTCTACCACTTACTTTTCCGTTGTTTCATGTTTTTCGGGCCGCAGTGCGTACGCTAATTCTTCAATGCACAAATCTCAGCTATTATAATATTTTCTCACATAGCAACGAAATATCTGTACTATATTTCTGTTTACGCGCTCCGCAATATTTGCTTGATGTCTATATGGGGTCATTTTCATGTGTTTTATGCCCAGAGCTGTTCACAGCTTTTCAAAAATATTGCTTATAAATTGTGCCCCATTATCAGAAAATATTTTTACTGGAACTCCGTATTTTTAAATATACTTTTTAAAGCGCGTTTATTATGGCTTTAGCTGAAGCCTGACATAATGATATTAGTTTCCCACCACTTAGAAGAATGATTAACAATCATTTACAAATAGCGTGCTTTATTTACTTGTGTTCTAGGCTAAGGACCTAAAAAGTTTACTTTTAAAATTCGTTTGCGAAACTAGATTTTA
Organism: Stegodyphus mimosarum; assembly: GCA_000611955.2. NCBI lineage: Eukaryota > Metazoa > Arthropoda > Arachnida > Araneae > Eresidae > Stegodyphus > Stegodyphus mimosarum. Next base: position 13,472 of record KK112718.1, on the reverse strand, counting down.
TACTAGTTAAAAAAACCAGCCGGTGCGAAATTTACGTATTTAAACTTCTGGTACGTGTCTCTGTTCTGAATTCATTGGCGTGCAAGTTGTTGCAACCTGGAGAGAAAACAGCTTCTCTCACGCTCTGTGCTGCTTTCCGCACCCCCCATATGTGCTGAAATTGGATTGCTGTGTAACTCGTGCAAAACTTGTAATACCAAAACAGTTGGGATAACCGGCCTTAATTCTAAGCTTTCATTTGTTGTTTTTCTGTAAAAGAAAACATAATCGATTTTTTCATAATTTGTGGTCCTATCCTTAATTCCTATTTCTTTCACTGCTTGAAACTTTTCGGAATCTTTCAAATATGCTTAAATCAATGAGAATTCTGGATCGCGCTGCTATTCCTTCATCAGCGTTTCCTTAGAATCTAAAGTGGCGTAAGTTAAAATGTTGCTTTTTACTTTAACGCGATTTTCGTCTAACTTAATTCTTGACATAGCTTCTGCCATTTTCTCTTCCGAACGGTATTGGAATTTAAAACTGTACTCTTGCTTTTTTTTCAATAGCAATCAACTGTATTCTTTATTGTACGCACATACAGGGCTTCCGATTTAGTCAAGGAATAACTTCTTTCCACCGCAATCATAGCTCCACTAGAGTGCGCTCTCGGTTGCCTCTCTTGCATCAAAACTACTTCCATAGAAAAATCAGATGCATCCATGTAAATTTGTAATGTCTATATACTTTACGAGCTTTCAAAACAAGGGCTGTGATAAATGCCTATTTTAGACTCTCGAAGGCCTCTTCAGACCATTTAAACGTGCTTTTTTAATATTTAAACACCAAAAGGGACCCGGCAATGTCTGAAAAATTTTTGATAAACGTTCTATAATATGAGCATAATCCAAGGAACGGTGCTAAATGCTTTGGCAATGTTTGAAGTGGAAACATTTTTCACCGCAAGAATTTTTGACTCGTCACTTGTAATGCTTTCTTGAGTGATCTTAAATACCTTAATTCTTTACAAGCAAATTTATATTTCTCGATATTTAATTTTCGTCCCGCATCGTTTAATAAAAAAAATAGTTCACACAGGGCCATTACATGCTCTTCTAGTGATTCTGAGGATACAACTATATATATTTTTTTTCCTAGGATCGGGCAAGGAATGATATCCATCACCCGCTTTCCTGGACTGCCCAGTAATACAAATGGCAAGCTTAAAAACGCATAAGTCCCTGATTTCGTGACAAAGGCGGTGTTACTAGCATCTTCCGACCTCACAGCTATTTGAAAATACCTGCTGCTCAGGTCTAACGTTGTCACTGAATCGTGTACTTTTTTCCCTGCGGATTATTCCGTTTATAGTAAATGGGTACTAAATAATTTTATTCTACTTACGGTAGTCAACAGCAAATCTCCAATGTCAAAAATCTGTGTCTGGATATTCATTTTTCTTTCTGCACAGTATTCGCGTATGCGCTTGATACTGGAATAATAATTTCGTTTTCTAATGTATTTTTATGCGTTTCTGAATGATTCCTTATTTAAGAGCATGATATCTATAAGGCTTTTATCTACAAGAAACATCTGTCCTGCTCTAATCTCGTGTGTTATGACTTAAGTCAGGCTAGGTTTACCGCTAAATAAATCTGACAATTCCTCTAGGGCACTGAATATTTCTTATTTATCGCCGCCAAGATTTTCTAACTCAACGTTTGGAGTCGACTTAGGCTGTGTACTTATTTCCTCTATTGTTAGTACTATCGTGCCATCTTTAAAGTTAAATTGTGACTTATTTTCCTGCAAGAAATCTACCCTCAACATAACGTCAACTTGTAAGCCTTTTAAACCAAAAATACCATCTTTTGAGTTTTATTTTTAACTTTTCTGTTTAATATTATTGTTAGGATAAATTAGTGTCACTTTTGCAGAATGAAACTCGGCAATGTAAAAAAAAAAAACAAGTGAGCACCAAACGATATATATTGGCGAAAGAGGATTGTACTTACGTTCTCTTGATTCGCCAGCTCCAGATCTTCGGCTCTGCTTCAGTATCCTGCCTTGCGTTACTTTAATCACGTTCTCACCCAACAGATGGCAGCACCTTTGCTGCTTGTTTCAACCTGTAAGTCGCTTTTTCCGAAGCAAACAGCTTAATTTTTCTTTCTTTGAACTGTACCTCATTAAAGAAATCACGTTTACGGACTTTTTCATATGTCAGGCCCTATGCGGACTCTTTCAGGAATCTGGAAAGAGCAGGGATAGGAATTTCCCTCTGCATGCCAGAATAATAACAAGAGTATCAAAGTACTTATGTTCAGAGGCCAGAAGTCTTAAAAAGATTTTGTGCTAACGTTGTATTTGTGTTTCATTTTTTTCAGCATGTTACCTTCTTTTATGCAATATACTCCTGATAATATTGCCTAATAGATAAGCTTAATGCTATTTAAAACTTATAAGTAAATCTCTTGTGAGTTCTGTACTTCAACACCTAAATGTTTGTAAAGCCTATTAACATTGATTTGTATTCTATTTTTGTTCTATCAGAGCTAAGCAAAATCTCTAATTTTTTAAATAAAGATTTCTTAGTTATTCTAACTTATCAGTCTTTAATAAATCTGTGCTAAATATATGATAGTGTACTGCAGCGCCTTAACTGTTTTAAATACACGACATATCAATGACTATGAGACTGAGTAATTTAATAAGTTTGAGAAGTTGTCCTTTTGGAAATGCTTCTAAAAGTTGAAATTATAAAATAGAAATCATATGTTGTCGTAAGATTCCAGCGACAAAAAATTAAAGCATTTTTGTTGCTGAAAATACTGGTTACAAAGTTTAAAATTATAATTGTAACAAATGATAATGTCTATTCTAAAAGAATCAGTTTATGCAGAAAAGTTAACAGACGATAATTATTTGATTTGAAAATTTAAAATAGAGCAACTTCTAATAAAAGAATGCTTAGTTAATGTTGTGTTCGAAAAAAAACCAGAAACTGATTATGATATATGGTTAAAAAACCGCCGTAAAGCCAAAGCTTTAATATTCCTAAACATTTCAGGTTAGCAAATTATCCACATTTTACACAGTAAATGTGCTGAAGAAGTATGGAAGAAGTTAAAATCTGTTCACGAACGTGTAAATTTAACAAATAAATTTTTCTTTGCATAATGAAACTCGGCAATGTCAAAAAAACAAGCGAGCGCCAAACGATATATATTGGCGAGAGAGGATTCTATCGTGAAATTATTTCCAGAAAATTACTTTCTGTTTCTGTTAAATATAAGGAAAGTTCTAAAATGCAAGAACACATCAAGGAAGTACTAGAATTGGCTGAAAAGCTACCTAGTATTGGCGAAGAAATTAAAGAAAATAATTTAATAGCAATTTTAATTTGCTCTTTACCAAATTCTTACAACTCGTTCATAACCGTAATAGAGGGTAAATCAGAAACTGAATTGCCGCTAAAAAATGTTAAAAATAAATTAATAGATGAGTATTGTAGACGTGTGGAAACTAAGCAAACTCAAAAATGTTATTCAGTTGCTTTTAAACAGTAAAAGCGAAGATAAATCAAAATATAATGTTACACGATATTGTACTTATTGCAAAAGAAATAATCATACAAGAAATGACTGTTTTCATTTAAAACGCAATACAAGGACCTTCCCCAAAATAGATGTAGATAACAGCAGATTGAGAAAATATTCTAAAAATTATAAAAGTAATGCATGCCAAATGGCAAACGCTCTAAACGTAGAAAAGATAAAAATAAAACAAGATACAGGGGGAAAAAGTCGTAAGAAAAGTATCGAGACAAAAAATTCGCAAATTCAGTTAAATGAAATTCTAATGGTGGAACATCAACATAAGTCAAAAATATAAGAATGGGTTACCGACTCAGGAGCCTTAACTCATATGACGACTGATAAGAGCATTTTTTTCTCAGTTAAACGACTCGAATAAAGAGATAATAGCTGTAGCAAATGGTGCTAAATTAAATATCTGTGGTGTTGGTGAAGGTTATTTTAAAATTCAAAATCTTAATTAATCAAATAGCACGATAAGGTATTCTCTCCCTCCTTTCTGCATGCCTTCGTGATATAATGGCCAACACACTTGGCTCGCATTCGAGAGGTTCGAGTCTTGGCGAGGACATTGGTCATTTTTCACGTCTCCTGCTTCGAAATAACCTAAGTGTCTCTACAGTGGCGCCTGAACTAAAAAAGGTGGTGGATGATGATGCTCCACCACCACGATTTGGCGAATGGGCACTCTAATCCCCAGTCGCTCTTTAAAAGGGGGAAGTATATAAGGTATCTCTCCCGCCTTCTTAGCATGCCTTCGTGGTGTAATGGTAAGCACGCTCGACGCGTATTCGAGAGGACCTAGGTTCGAGTCCCGGCGAGGGCATTGCTCATTTTTCATGACTTCTGCTTCAAAAAACATCCAAATGACACTACAACGCAAATAAAATTAGAAAATGTATTGCATGTACCAGATTTAGATAGCAACTTACTTTCTGTTCAATTGTGTACGAACAAAGGTTGTATTGTTACATTTGATAGTAATAAGTGTACTATTAAACGAAATAATGTACTTATAGCTCACGGCAACGCACAATAAGGCTTATATAAATTGACCGTAAGCTCATTTGATGTGTGGGCCAATGGAAAGTAACAGCTTAGAAGGGAAAAAATATTTTCTAGCTTTCATTGATGACTGTTGGCGGTATACTCATATTTATTTTATTGCTTCCAAAGATGAAATATTGGATAAACTTAAACAGTATGTTGCATCGACAACAAATAAATTTAGAAAGAAAATTAAAGTTTTCAGATCTGACAACGGTACCGAATATTGTAATGAAACTATTAAAAATTATTTAAAGAAACTTGGTATTTTTTATCAAACTTCCGTTTCTTATTACCCAGCACAGAATGGCGTCGCAGAAAGAAAAAAAAACGTTCTTTAACAGAATGACAAAAGCTATGCTATTAAATTCAAAATTACCGAAAGGTTTCTGGGTTGAAGCAGCAGCTACTGCCGCATAACTTCAAACTAGGTTACCAACTAAAGCCACCGATGAAACACCGTTTGAATTATGGAATGGTAATTTATGTCATTTACGAGTATTTGGCTGTAAAGCATATTATTTTGTGAACAAACAAAAGCGGCGAAAATTAGACAACAAAGCGCAAGAAGGAATATTCGTAGGCTACGATTTACAAAGCAAAGGATACAGGATATATGCAGGTGGAAGTTAATAGTTAGTAGAACTGTTAAATTTTCAGAAAACGCGCCAGTATCTCACAAACATGTAGAAAATAATACCGAAGATTTAGAATTAATACATTTTGATATCTTGAAAAGTGCTGAAGAAAATAATGAAGAAACGCCTCTTGCTGATGGTTGTATAGAAGATTCAAAAGGATCTGAAGAATTAATTAAATGTGAAGAAGAAAATGTAGAACGAAGAGTTTCTAGAAGAACAACTAAAGGTATTCCACCAGACAGATTCTCCTATACAGCAGAAGACGAAAGATCAACACCTCGAGATAAAGATCCAGAAAGTGTTTTGAAGAAATTTTAAGTTTACCAAAACGAGACTAAGAAGCTTGGATCAAGGCGATCGAAAAAGAAATAATTTCTCTAAAAGAAAACGAAACTTATCAACTTACAGATTTACCATCAGGAAAGCATGCAGTAAATGGGTGTTTAAAACCAAATACGATGAAACTGTTAAGAAGATAAAACACAAAGCAAGATTAGTAGCCAGAGGATTTACTCAAAAATATGGCAATGATTATGATGAAAATTTTCACCAGTTATGAATCACACTACAATAAGAGTTTTTCAGCATGGGTAGCTTATAATACAGCAAAAATTCATCAACTAGATATTAGAACAGCATTTCTGCATGGTAAGTTAAATGAAGAAATATACATGGAACAAGCAAAAGGATTCGTAGTTCCAGAAGATAAAAATAAATTTCGTAAATTAAGGAAGGTAATTTATGATCTTAAACAAGCAGCTAGGTGCTGGAATGAGGAAACTGAAAATACACTGAAGAATACTGGGTTCAATCAAAGCAAAGCAGATTCGTGTCTTTTCTCAAAAGGGGATTGTGATGAAAGAATTCATGTAATTGTGTATGTTGATGATATTCTAATCAGTTCTAAAGAAGAAGGGCGAATTCTTTAAGTAATTAACGATTTTAAGAAACGCTATCAAATAACCCATCTAGGGGAAGTAAATATTTCTTAGGCATGGAAATAAATCGAAATGAAGATGGAAGTTATCTCTTATCAGAGAAAAATAAAATAAATCAGCTTGTTAAGCAATTTCAACTTGAAGAAGCAAAACCTACTAGCACGCCAATGGAAGCAATTATTATAGTCTAAATAAGGAAGAAAATCTTGTACCTTCAAATGGTAAATTTCGCCAAGCCATCAAAATCTTTTATATATATCGTTTATCACAAGACCAAATATCACAGCTTTAACTCACATACTTAGCAGAAGATGTAATAATCCACGTCAAAAAGACTAGAACATTAGGTATTTGAATACAACAAAACATCTATCTCTACATATTTCGTCGAGTGAAGAACCTGGTCTTGCAGTTTATTCAGACGCTGATTGGGGACAAGATATTGAAGACAAAAAAATTCACATCAGGAAGTGTAATTTTATTAGGCAGAAACTGTATTTCGTGGTTTTTAAGAAAACAAACATGCCTTTCTTTATCCTTAGCAGAAGTTGAATATATTTCCCTGTCACAAGCAGAGCAAGAATTATTGTAACTGTTAAAATTAACAGAGGATTTAAATCTACCGCAGACTTTACCGATAAATGTTTTTGAAGATAATCATCAGTCAACAATGAAACTTGTAGAATCTGAAACGCACAGTTCGTGTACAAAACACATCGACACAAAGTCTCATATATGCGACTTGCATAAAAAAAGAATTATAAAACTGTCTATCTTTCAACAGAGCAAAATGGTTACAGATATTATGACTAAACCTATTCCTAATGCTAAACTTAGTTTTGCAGGGATTAATTACAACTGGTATGAGTTGAGTTTCATTAGGAAAACAGGGGCAATGTTAGAATAAATTAGTGTCACTGTTTGCAAAATGAAACTCGGCAACGTCAAAAAACAAACGAATGCCAAACGATATACAGTGGCTCCCAAATGTGTTCGTACACTTATGATTTTCATTGAAATAGGGCTCTATCCATTAATTAAAAGTAAACTTTCTGAATGAGATTTTAATAATAAGATCTATAATCTATTCGTAACAAACTTACATGAAATATTTTTAAAATATAGCGAAACTTTATTTTAAAGAAATTAATAACAAAAAAATAACAAACATTTTATCTCTTATTAAGTCTTTGTACACTGAAATATTTTTGGATCAAATCAAAATTAGAATTATCGTTTGCCTCTCTTTTTAATTTTTGCATTGTGGTGGCATTTAAAAAATCGTTTGCTTTAATTTTTTATTGTTTATTTCATAATATTCTATTTATTATTGACAAATGGATCGCAGTCGTAAAGAAATTACAAACAGCATTCGAAAATTGATAATTTTTCACCATAGTAGTGGTAAATTAGTTCGAAATATCGCTAAATTAGTTAATTTATCCCATTCTACAGTGCAGTATGTGATAGAACGCTTTAAAGAAGAAAATCGGATTGAAAACAAGGTAAGAAAAGGTCGATCACCTTTTCTTACCTTGTTTTTTTTTATTCAAAAAGTTTCAAGTTGACTGAACGTGATGAGAAATTTATTATCAGAAAATTTGTGAAAAACCCACGTTTGAGTGTTGAAAAAGTTTCTGCAGAATTTAATGCAAAGTTTTCTACTTCAATTTCACCTGAAACTGTTCGACGAGTTCTCAGAGAAGCTTGATTACATGGGCATTCTGCCCGTAAAAAATTTTTTGCTAGAGAGAAAAACAGAAAACTTAGGCTTTCATTCGCAAAATCAATAATAAATACACCCGAAACGTACTGGAATAATGTCCTATTTGCTGGCGAAAGCAAATTTAACATTATTGGTTCCGATGGTCGAATAACTCTATGGAGAAGAAAAATGAGGAAGTTCATTCTAAGAAATTAATTGGAACAGTTAGCATGGCGGTAGAGGTGTTGTTGCGTGGGGGTGCATGGAAGCATCAGGACTAGGTAATTTGGTATTTATGGAATGCATAATGAATAATTCTCTTTATTTAAATATTTTAAGAGACAATTTAAAATTATCAGCCCAAAATTTGGGTACTGGAAACAACTTTATTTTCAATCATGATAATGATCCTAAGCATACGGCTCTCAAGGTTCGCCTGTGGTGTCTCTATAATTGTTCACAAGTTTTGAAAACACCACCTCAGTCGCCAGATTTAAACCCCATAGAACACATTTGGAAAGAACTGGAGGTTAGAGTGCGAAAACACGACATCAAAACGAAAAGCGAACTCAAAACAGTCCTGATGGAAGAATGGATGAACATTGATACAGAAATTACAAAAAAACTAGTAAAATCTATTCCCAGACGTTTAAAACCTGTTGTGGATGCTAAAGGATATCCTACTAAATATTAATTTAATGAAAAATGAAAATATTCACTAATATGTCAAGATTTTATTTTGAAGTGTACGAAGACTTTTGTGAGATAAAATATTTGTCATCTTTTTATTATTAATTTCTTAAAGTTTGGCTATATTTAAAAAATATTTCATGTAATTTTGTTACGAGTAGATTATAGACCTTATTATTAAAATCTCATTCAGAAAGTTTACTTTTAATTAATAGATAGAGCACTATTTCAATGAAAATCATAAGTGTATGAACACTTTTGGGATCCACTGTATATTGGACACAGAGGATTCTACTTACGTTCAGAGGCCAAGAAGTACTAAAAAGATTTTGTGCTAACGTTGTATTTGTGCTAACGTTGTATTTGTGCTTCGTTCTTTTCAGCATGTTACCTTTTATGGAATATACTCCTGATAAAGTCTGATGCTATTTAAAACTTGTAAATGAATCTCTTGTAAGTTCTACATTTCAACATCTCGATTTAAATGTTTGTAAAGACTGTTAACTCTGATTTGTATTCTATTTGTGTTCTGTCTAAGCAAATTCTCTAACTTGTTAAATGAAGATTTCGTAGTTATTCTAACTTTATAAGGTTTCACCTTCAATCTCTTAATCTTCTTGCTAAACATACGCTGTGAAACCCTACGTGCAGGACAGTGAGCAAATCTAGGCTATGTCCTTTAGTGTTGAAGAACTGCAAAGTCAGAAGGAGGGTTTAAAGGACCCTTTAATTCAAATAATTACAACTCTCCAACTTGAGAGTAAGCCACTACTTGGGCTGAACTAAAATAATATGAAATAAAGTTTGTTAACAATTCAAATACCTAAGTTTAACCTTAAGTAGGACGCCGAGGGAAGCCTAACTCTCAGTGAAATGCAATAATGCGTATTTCACGAGCAGGAACTAGTAATTGCAATTGCCTATGAAGGCGAACTTTCACTAGACAGAGGAAATCTTTGCGCGCACAGCCTTACGGCGATAAATCCAAGACTCTGTCTGTTCTCCTCGTTAACTCCTGCCTTTTAAACTGCTATCAGATATATGCGATTTGCATAAATATCTCGCTCGCGCTACATTATGGCAGCAACTGAAACTTTGAGATATCGATAGGAAAGTTCAAACTAAAAATAACTTGGTTAGTTAAAATAATGAATGCTACATAGTTGCTCCCAGAATTTAGTAGTCTGAAACTAACTAGCCTAAAATCGGCTTTTAGTGAAGATGCTAAATTCTAAATCTACATTTTCCTTCCTATACACCGTCCTTTACAATTGTAAGTTTTAAATTTAGTTGAAATCTCTGTTTGTGTCTTAGATATTTTAACATAGAATAATCTTTACATCCTTTTTCTTCTTCACATCAAAAAGATCCATCAGGAATTTGGCTTGACTGACATTAGTCTGGTTCTTTCCAATCTGGAAGTAAATAAGTCTTAATTGCATATTATAAGTACATTTCACCTGAAAAGTACCCCATTTCCTTCCTCTGATGACTTTCGTAATGAGTTTTATTCGCGCTTTAGGTATTCGCGTTTTTTAATTTTTATTAGCGCTTTTCACAAAAGCATTCATTTCACACTTATTCACTTTTAAAACTTCCCCCTTGTTCTCTGGCCAAATGTGGTGTTTGTGAAAAACACGCAGTTTTACTTTGTCCAGTGTTCACACTACCACCTGACTTCAATTCTATTGGGGTTAATTCTTCGACTTTCAAGACCTCGGACCTCCCCTAAAACAAATCTGAAATGCCCTGAGGTTCTAACATAAAATGAACTTTAAACTTTTGTGTGAAACCAGAGAACACTGCATACAACATTCAAACATTTTCAATTGCATTTCATACATATAATTCATTCTTTCAATCTTCATTTCAAATTTTCTTTAAATGCTCATTGCGTTAAATAACAATTATATATTCAATTTCTAATTTAACACGCTTTTACATTACATTTTATTTTAACTTGCGTATCCTTTACGCTTTTCCAAAATATTCAATATTCACAATACCAGTGCTTAAGGCTTACATACAATCATGCATTACATAGAAAACAGTTTTACATTAAATACATTCATTATTTATACATAGAAATACAATACAACAGTTTTGCTATACAACTTACGTACTAGTTGTTTTTAATTAACACAATTCAATTTCTTATTTACAGAGAGTCTTTTGACTAAAATCAATGAATAACGTGTTCTGGATTACAAAGAACAATTCTCGAATAGTCTCACAGTTTCTCAACTGAAAACTCGAATTTCCTTCGCTGTATGTTTAACTTGTTCCTTCAAGCGTGTCCTTTACGCTTTCGGCATCCCGATAACCGGCCTTTAACTCGGGTAACTTCCCTTTTAAATCTGTAACTTGCACTTAAATCAGAAACATAACTGTGTGGATTTAAAAAGAAAATAGGGAATCTACGTATCTTTCTGCCAGTCTGTTAGGCGTTTGTTTGTCCATTCCTGGAAGACTGGATATACTGTAGCTTGGGCAATTCGTTGTCTGCTGCTCCTAGATTGAAACTCTGGGGCTGCCTTTCGTTTGGCCGATCTCCTTTCCTCCAGAAATACCTTGTTGGGACGAATGGTGGGTGGCGCTTTCCGTTTTTGCGGAAACCCCCGCTCCCTCTCCAGAATGGCTCGTTCCTGCTCCTGCACTCGTAGGCTCCTTCGTTGTGGATTGGCACCTTCGGTGGCTCGCTTCTCGATGTTCGGTTCCCTCCGTAGTGGTGGAGCTTTCGTAGTATTTTCCTCTGGAGGTTTCTTCCTTACTCGCTTTTGTTGCTGAGACTGCTGCTTAGCGTTTTTCCGTTTTTTTTTCTGGGGTGGTCTTTTCTTCGGCTGCGGCTTCCTCTCTTCTGGTAACCTCCTTTTCAAACTGGGTTCTTTTGTTGTTGAGGGACCTGATTGGGGCTCTTCAATCTTAGAAAAATTCTGTGAGGCTGGACCCTGTAAAAAGTCTTTCAAGATATTATTATTAGCTCTTTGATAATAATGTTTTATTTGGTCGAAATTTGCCACAGTCTCTTCTCCCTTCTCATTCTTTAAATATGCACGGCATTCAATTATTCGCGTGATTTCAAAAGGCCCATGCCATCTTGGGCAAAATTTTGCGACCGAATCTTTTGCTGCGCACGAAAGTGCGTGTGTCTGTTTCAACACCTCCTCCCCCACTTTATATTCTACGATACGCCTTTTCTGATCATAATATTGCTTCTGTCTCTTTTGCGCTTCCCGGGAGCACTTTTCTGCTTCTTTTAACATTTTTTCTATTTTACCAATTTGAAATTCCGGCGCTCTATCTTTCACATAAAATAATTTCTCTAAAGGGGTCATTATCTTCCTGCCCAAAAACAATTCGGCGGGGAATTTCTTCGTTGTCTCGTGCTTAGCCGTTCTGAGGCCGAATGCGATTTCTTCAACGCAGACATCCCAGTTAGAATGGTGCTTTTGCACATAATTTCGATTCAATTTTATAATATTCTTATTTACTCGTTCCGCTATATTTGATTGTGGGTGGTAGGGTACCATTTTCATATGCTTAATGCCCAACTTGTCACACATCATTTTAAATGTACTGCTTACAAACTGGGGACCATTATCGCTAATTACCCTCGCTGGACATCCATATCTTAAAATACATTTGTTCAAAAACGAATCTGCAACGACTTTTGCTGAAGCCCGCTTAAGTGGTGTCAACTCAACCCATTTACTGAAATGATCCACAATGAAGAATAAAAACCATGCCTTATTTACATGACTCCTTAGGTAGGGGCCTAAGAGATCAATACCAATTATTTCATTGGGGAACCTAGACTTAATACTAGTTAATAACCCGGCCGGGCGGAAATTTACGTCATTATTTATCTGACAAGTGTGACAAGTCTGGCAGTAATTTTTAACTATCTTTTGTAATTGCGGAAAATATACCGCCTCGCGTACGCGTTGTATTGTTTTTCTAATTCCAAAATGGCCCGAGACAGGCGAATCGTGGAGCTCTTGCAAGATACTTAAAATTAATTTGGCCGGGATGACTGGTCTGTATTCACTATTTTGATTCGTAACTTTAGTATAAAATAAGAGACCATCAATGATTTCATAGTTCTGTGCTCTGCTTCGTATTGCATTAATGTCTATATGCTGGAAGTTATCTGGGTCTTTTAAATAATTATAAATATTTCCGAATTCGGGATCCCTAGCAATTTCTTCTATTACAGTCTCTCGAGAGTCAATGACCTTTGCCTGAAGCATCGCAATTTTTATTTTCTCGCCGCTCTCGTCTAACTTTATTCTGGATAATGCGTCGGCCACTACATTGTCTTTTCCCGGTGTGTGTTTGATAATGAGATTAAATTCTTACAACTTTAGGGTCCACCGAATTAAGCGTGGCGAAAGATTCTTTCCTGAAAATAATCTGGTAACTGCCGCGTGATCTGAATATACTGTTACGGGAGAACTCCCAAATTATACACAAAATTTTTGAACAGCTGAGAGAACTGCTAAAGTTTCACGCTCTGTTGCCAATTAATTTCTTTGCATATCATTCAATGTACGATTAAAAAAAGCAATCACTTTTCTATCCTGTGTTAATACCGCTCCGATTGCATAATTTTGTTGGAGCTTTTAATTCTTAAGAGTTTGTGTATAGGTTTATAGTTCAATACCACATGATAAGTCAATATTGGGATAAACAATTCTAAATAACATGTATGTGCAAAGTTTGTGACAACATGATAAACACAATATATACTGTAAAACTAGTGTTCAAATCAATCGTAAATAGTGACCAAGAGCTCCAACAGAATAATTACTGTTGCGTTGTGTTAACATAAAGTCAGGTCCAGTGTTCTAAATTAAAGTGAAAACATTACAAGAAA
>KK112717.1:11835-26845 GCA_000611955.2 Stegodyphus mimosarum | reverse complement strand
CTGAATAAATTCAATTAAAAATATTATCTATGCCTGAACTTCATTTTTGTAATACCATCCTAACAAGAAAATAGATCAGTAAGTAGATGAATTATTATTTAAACATGAAGTAATTAATTAATAAAATTATTAATAAGTTTGAGAATAAAATCAACTTTATAATTGTATCCAGCAGAATCAAATATTTTACATTTATAATAGTTGGACATATCTGAAAGAAGATAAGTGACATTTTATTTACGTTTTGCTAACAGTTAGCTTTATTTTTTTTAATAGTTCATTTTTTCACATACTTGCTCAGTCTAGAGGTTTATAAATAGCAAGTAGATTTTATGTCAAGAGCCACAGATTAAAATGAACAGTAAGATCATAATCACCATGATTCATAACAAAAGATCGCCCTGTACCCGCTGCTGCTTACCTAGAAAGAGATCTGCTGATTAGAACAAACCTAAAAGGCTTGATGTAGACACGGTTGGCAATAAGAATGAGTAGAACGCGCGGAAGAATGCAGAAGAATAAGTTTTACATGAATTTTTGCGTTTTTGTGTTTTATCTTGAGACCAAGGTAAGGATTAATAAAAGGCAATAACTCACTTTAATATGCAGAGATAATTTTTAAGGTAAGCAGTCAGTTATAAATAATTAAATTAGGTAGTTAGATAACCTTAGTTATTATGGATTTACATGGCCAATATAAAATTTTATTTATTTTTTAAACAATATTTGTTAAAAAAGCCCCATTAAAATCACAATATAATAAAATTTCGCAGTTTAAAATACATGTAATTTATGACACTGATTCTTAACAATATTAGGATAATTACACATTAAAAGCTACAAAACATTTATGTTTTGTAATAACAAAACTCAACCAAATATTTATGGCAATACGCAAACCAGTGTTCTCACTACTTTCTGCGTGCTTTATCTCCTAATTGTCAACCTCTCTGCTATATAGCTATGAGGGTTTACTTGATCTGGTAAAATTTAAATAGTCCAACCTCCCAACAGACGTTAAGCAAATTATCGCTATGTTTGAAAGTAACTACAATGTCAGACAAAGGTTTAAATAAGCCTCTTATTTAAAGAGAAATTAGAATATAAAGGCATGTTCTGATGCTAACAAAATCAATTGCAGTTCGTGGTGATGTAATTAAACAAGAACAATCAAATTCAAACTAAAAATGTGGACTAGTGGTCAAAGACTATACAATTTAATTTTAATTTAAGCTGGCTCAGTAACTCTATCATATGAGGAAAAGGGAAACTATATTAAAGGCTGAAATCATGAACAACTGGGTAATTTATATAATAATAACAGTGCATATATTTGAAGAATAATTTTCTTTATGTATTCAGTTTCTTTTTTCAACGCATTTCCTTTTCATTTTAGAATTTTTGGATTTAATTAAGGGTTTCTGTTATTCCAAAATAACTAAATGCACTTAGAATGCATAGAAAAGGCTGCTAATTTTATTTATTTAGCAATATCAAAACTCAGAAGAAATATGAAATATATATGGTAAGGGCTGGTTATAGAGCTGATGTGGTAGAATTTTTAGAATTTAGTGACAAACTGAGCAACAAAAAACTAAAAATGTTATAACTTTTAGAATTCTGTAATAGTGAAAAAAAAAGGAAAACTGTAAAATTAATTTTATAGAGAAAACTGATGCATATTCTGAGAATTCCGAATATTCTGAGACAATTACATGGGAAGAACTCTTACTATCAAAAACTTAAGAAGACATTTTTAATTAATTACATAGCAAATTTTGTTTTTTGTAAGAACTGTTTTGTAAATTTATTTTGCTTTATAGCATTACACCTTGTTTATTTCTCAGATTCAAAATATTGTATAATAAGTTGTTACAATGGAACTTTAAAATATGACAGCAAAAAATAAAAATATTTATTTTGATGTTATTTTTCAAATATAATTTCAATATATTATCATTATTTTAATAAAATTTATCAATGTTACAATTAGTTAAAGAAAATCAACTAAATAATCTAAAAGAAAATCAACGAAAAATTCCCAGATCTCGGTATTAAAAATTTTCTATAAAAACTGATATAAAATCGCCAAAATGTTGATAAGTCACCAAATTTAGAACCGTTAAATAAAAGAATTCAGATCACCAAAAGCGAAAAGTTGTTTAAGAGCTCTTCATTAGAAAAAACAAATTTCGAAATGCTTATGTGTCACTTCTTGCTTAGAAACTCGAGTATCCCACCATTTATATTAGAAATAGGAACAAATTATAATCCATTCAAAAGATAACCATATATATCAGTGAATTGCCAAAAATATTCCTCCAAATGCTAATTCACACTCAAAATGGCAGTCGTAAAAACAGACAGACAGTTCAGATGATTAAAATTAAGGACCTTCTGCCAATTTTGGCTGAAATTAAAGAGTTTTAGACCAAAAATCAATTCCAAAAAACCTAAGGACTCTTAAGGACTGTACGAACCCTGGAAATGTTAAATTATAAAAACAGCTGTTACTGGATATAAGAAACAAGTTAAATTTTTTTGCCAAACAACTGGAATCAAACCTAAAGTAACCGAGTACAGTTTGTAATTCTTCATTGTATAGCTGCCAAAGACAAACCTTTCACAGATAGCAAATACATAAAAGACACATTTTTAAAAAATGTTAAAAAAACTATTCAGTGATTAACCAAATGTACAAACAATATTATCCAAAATTCAAGAAATAACAGCTTCTGTGCAAACTACTGAAAGACAAATAACTCAAATGGCAGAAAATGTAACAAAACAAAAGCAAAAATACCAGTATCTATTAATACTTCCCAAATGTTAAAGCACTTGCAAATACATCGGCCATAGACAAACCTATGTTGAAGCACTTGAAGATGTATTTTCCAAAAGATGCAAAAACTTTGAAACTAAGGCCAAAGCACATATGCATACATTTTCTTCCTCTTATGCTGAAGGAATAGTTAATTTTATGTTGTTTATTTTTATGCTAATAAATACCTTTAAGTGATGTATGATTAATATATAATAAAACTCTAAATCTGCATTCTTGCCCTCTATTTCCTAACTCTGCATGCAGTGCTGCAGGAATCAAATTGTTTAAAATATTTCCTACTGTGCAACATCCTGAATAATATTGGTAGATTGGTTTGGCACACCACAGCTACAAAGCTATCAACCCCTGGGACAGAAATTGCAAGGGAAATTCAGAAAACCTAATATCCCTCTCCATGTAAAATTAAATTTTCTATATGATTTTTTAATTAAAAATCAAAAAATTTATGTGCCCTTTAAAAAAAAATTATTATGCATCAAAAGTGTCACAGTGGTGGTCAGTAGAGGCCATACGCATAGCATATGGCAAGCAGTTGCTTGCCCAACTTTGTGTCTACGTGGATTGTCTCGCATACCACTGTTATTTCTTGATGAAGAATCTCCGGTGTAACCAACTTCCTATACTATACAATGTACTTCACAGTCCCCTCAAGGCCATTTTGATTCACTATCTTATGTCATATATAAGTTAATACACTGATGACAGCACTGATATTTGTTGAGCAAACACAATACTAAGTATTGCAATGATAATAAATTCAACTTCAAAAGTGATACCATCTGTTAAAATGTGCATACACTTTTCCAAGAGACTCAATACTTTGACTTTTCATAAAAATTTAAATGCATATTAATTTGAAGATATAAAAATGTTATTTAGTTAAAGCTTTCACATATCTATAAAAGAAAAGGTAAAAAAGTTATTAAAAAATTAAACACTGCCTTTGTTATTATTTGTTAATTACTTTTGTTATTATTTGTTGGTAAATGTTATTATTTCTAAAAATAATAGCATTTTAAAATAGGTCTAGAATGAGCTGAAGAAATAAATTTTATAGGATCAGTAGTAACATTAATGAAAACTCAAATACCAGAATAGAAATGGATATTTTTGAAAAAAAAAAAACAAGTAGTTTCCATGCATTTCAAAACTGAAATAATGGATATGAGCAGAAGAAAATAACTGCAACTGAATCTTAACTGGAAAAATTTACATACATAAAATTTCATAGATCAATAGAAAGCTTAAAATACAACTGGTAAAAACTACAACACAATTCTGATTTGAATGTTCACGCTAAAATGAGTCCCAGAAAAATTGAATGGATGTGCTTTGGCCTTAGCTCAACATACAATTGTATTACACCTTAAAAAACCCAACACTGCATTCTTTGAGATTTTTCAGTGCTCGCACAAATAGTAATCTTAAATTTTAAAACTAAAGCTGAGGATTTGCTCTATTTTTCTAGAAGACTTCTAGTGACATTTTATATATTATTGGAATTATTCTCTGCTTTTTTCCCAGAATTATATTAACTGCTATCACACTGCAGCTGTGAAATACACATTCTCCCCTGTTTTTTGTTAATATGCGCAAAACATTTTCATGCAAAAACATCAAGTATAATATTAAACGTTGTAATTAATTTAAAATTATGTAAATTCGATTCCACAAAACATATCTTTGAGTCATGTTTTGAACAAAAATTTGACATGGAATTTGAATAATTAACAGTCAGTTTCTTCAAATGTTCATAACAGTATATTACACCAATTAAACAAAAACATTATAGCAGAAGTGAAAGGCAGATAAAATAACAATAACAAATAACAAACAAAAAACAAAAACATTATAGCAGAAGTGAAAGGCAGATATATAAAATCAAATACTTTTTAAGGGTATTAAACCTGCATATATATATAGTAATATATAAATACACTTACTTTGCCCTTTTCTTCCCTAGGCTTCATTTCATTTTGCTTCACTTTTTCTATGGCATCATGCAATTCAGTTTGTAACTGAATAGTTCTTTGCTCTAAATCATTACATGTTGCAGTTAGATCATTGATAGTTGATAACTTCTCTTCAATTTCAGATTTCAATTCTTCATTTTCTTTTAGCACAGCAGATAAATCAACTGGCATATTTTCTGCCTCTTGGGAATGGCTTAAACTTCTACTTTTTGTTAGAAGAGACTCTAACTTCTCATTAGAAACATATTTGCTTTCACTTGCATTCAAGGATGATACTGCTTGCATATGACCGTGCATGTCCTATAAAAATTAAACATATTCTAAAGAATTCAAAATGTTATCAAACTCAATTTCTGTTACATAAAGATAATAAATAATCATTAGAACACTAAAAAAACAACCAGAATTACATGAATAATAACTACAATGCTGGTACAGTGGCATATAACAGTGATTTCAAACTGAAATTGCACATTAGTAGAATGCTCGATATAAAAACAGCTGATGAACATAATTTCTTATTCTTCTTTTCCCCAGTGACCAAAAAATGAAAATTTTTTATCACCAAAAGAAAAAATATTTTTAATTTTGATCACTAGTTGTTTATCAAAAACATACAAACAATAGTAAAGATAGCACAAAAGAAAAAATTCAAGCTTGTATTTATTTCTTATCTGAAATCTAAAGGTTGATATGCAAGAAATTTCTTTAATTCGAATATACTGACAGGTAAATATTTTTAACAACTATACAGTAACTCCTCGAGTTACATTAAGTGATACTTTCTGTAAACTTTTACGTAACTTGAATTTTATGCAAAATGAATTTGTAAACTGCTTAAGTGTTACTTTGTAAATTTAATAATGTTTATTATTATTATACAAATGTGTATATGTACAGAGAAAGGGATCAAAATTTCTTTATTTGTGCTTTCATGTCAGATAGTTTGTCACTGCTGGTCTATATATTGCAGGGGTTTTATGCCAGAAGGGGAATTTCATAGTTTCAGAGTAGGAATGAAGTCAGCCCTTTATTTACCTGTTATGGATTTAATTTTAGTTTAAGAATATAAAAATTACTTTTATTCAAGTTTTGGTATTCATCAACATTTTCTATACTTTTGTTTAATTTATAAAAGACACTGAAAATACACTAAATTAAATAAATGCACACTTATTTTTCAAGTTTGGGTCAAGAGGGGAGGGGGAATGACCACTTAGCAGCAGTGAAAAAAGGTGCATATGGCAAAAAAATGTGAGAACCACTGATAGATAAGGGCCCACAATGTCCCCGAACAACTTTACACTATTATTGTGTTTATTACCCTGTAAGAGGCAGTGTTGTAAATTTTTTGTTGTGTTAATGATATATATATCGAATTTTTTCCAAGAATTTGCTTTGGTTTAATGGTCCAAGAAACCTCACATCACAACAGAGTTAAAGTGGGACAGCCTGAAAGTTAATGTTTGATGTGGGATACTGCATGACAAAATATTTAGACCATTTTTCTTCAATGAACAAAAAATAACATCCAAAGTTTACCTTGATACATTGATTAATTATATTTACATACAATAGGAGGACCATCAAACCAGATGTTATTTGTTGAGATTATGTAGCTTGTGACAAAAACTTTGAACCTGCTTGTGAAACTGTGATTAATAGTCCATTAGTGCATTTAAGTTGTTCCATTCTCAAACAACAAGCTGTCGAAATTATTCAGGGACTTTATGAACACCCTTCGTATTATTTTATAAATGAAATACAATGCAACAATATTTATTCAGATGTAAAAAGTATGAAATATTAAAAGAATAATTAAAACAAACTGAAATAACACTTTTCAAATAAAAAGTGTTTGACAGGACTCAGTTTGAATGGTTTTAATTTCAATGTTACAGCTTTTGCTGATTTATGTACCAGTGAATTTACATAATTTTCATATTATATACACCATGGGTTACTCTAAACTAAAGAAGTTGAAAAGACACGCGAGAATCCCAACTTAAAGATGTAAGTTTTAAAAAAATTACACAAAGTTTCGAATATACTCAGAAAACCAAAGCATGTACCAACTGGACTGAATGCAGATTCTTAATGAATCAAGGTGTTCTCTACTGATACGTCCCTGACTCTGATTCAGAAGAAGCCCAGTTAGTCATTCCAAATGCCGAGCATAAATATACCATAGGGATATACCACTTAGGGATATACCATACGTCCACACTAACACCTTTTCAAAGACATGTGCACATATGCACTTCTCCCATTGTTCCGCTCAGGAAGAGAGGTCGATACCAAAAGTTACTTTGGATTCCTGAATTAATCAACAACTTATAGTTTCGAACAATGCTTCAAAAAGAGGTCCACTTGCCCAGGAAACCAAAAAAACTGAGACTAGAGACAATATTATAACAGCTGCCAAATCTTCCACTTCTGTCTCCTTGCCGGCTTGCTTGTATCATCGGCGGAGCCAGAGGGGGAGTTTGTAACCAATCCTTTAACATAAACTGTTGGACTAACTGTAACAACGAGGGTGCTCTCTGGTGAGTAGCCAGAGAAATACTCTGGTAAAAGCCAAGTGATGTCCCTGATAGGTTGTATCAGACTCTTGCTCTATAATTTTCGCATGTTAAATGTAACGTCCGTATGTAACTTAAGCCTGTTAATAAATTATTGTTACACTATAAGGACTCTTTTATGACCCCAATAAAAACGACCCCCATAGTGCTTATTAATTTATACACTAGTTATTTTTATCATTATTACATACATGCTATACTCTTTTAAAAGCATTAGTGTAATTCTTTGGCAAAAAGACTGTTGACACAATTCTTTATGTTATTATTATTATTATTGTAAATCCTGAATCATGAAATTTTCAAGAATTTTGCAATTTACTCTGCAATTACAAAGCAAAGTTTAATGTTCTCACAACAAATTACTATTCCATTTGCATTTAACGTATTTATTCTAACTAAAATAAAATTTTCATATTTAAAAGAAGAATCAATTAAATACTACTTCAGAATTAAATGCTACTTAAGAAGCTTTCTTTCTTACTTAGGGAAACCTATTTTTATCAAAATTTACCACTGACTTGGTCTAGAGAAATTTTTGCAGACTGAACAATAGAACAAAATTCAATAATTAGCACGTTAATAAAGAAAGAACTGACTTTAATAATTATTTTATTAAAGTATTGTCCTTTATATTAGCTATATTGCTAAATTTAATATGCATAAAATCTAAGAATCAGTATTACATTTTTCTTTTATATTTACAAAAATATAAACACACCTCATATATCATGTAACCTGAGCAAACTAAAGAAACGTGATTGTAAGGTTCCAAAGAATTATGAGAACCGCCAAATAGGCAAATTTCGCCAAATGTGGAACTTGGCGATGAAACGTGTAAAAGAACTAAAAAAAAAAGGACAGGACAGTGGGCGTTGGAGACTGGTGTGTGTATGGATCGGCATAGTTACCGAAGTTAAAATTGTACCCTTATTTTCATTTATGTTATATTTATTGTGTGTGTGTATAATAAAAGCACGTTCGTGTAAATCTCAGTGATCATTCAGGTGCTATTCAATCACTTATTAGGAATATTCAAGTTCTCACTTTTTGGAAACAGAAGGTCTATTCAAAACGAAAGTGGAGTGTTCGTTTTTCAAGTTAATGTGTTATAATTCCATTATTTCAAAAGTGTCAAGGTGTAGTGTGATTAGTGATCGGCCACTCATCGAGTTTCTTATAGTATAAATTCAATGCTGTAGAGTGATAAGTTAAAACCGAAAGCAATTGTGATCATCTTTATCAGGACACATTGTAAGTGTAAACTAGGAAGGAAACCTTATTGTGATACTGATGAAGAAATTACAGGATTACAAATAGATACATGCACTGACCTCTTGAGAACTTTCATCTTTACTTCTGCTAGGTTCAAAACTGCTATCACAAATTTCAGGTGGCATGGGCATTAACTGTAATACATTAAAAGGTAACTGAAAAAAAACTATATTCATTTTTTAAATATATATTTCAAAGTTCATAATTTATTTCTACATAAAGAAATTCACAATTCACAACTGTCATGTATCCCAAAGTTTGCCTATAGCATCTAAAATTCATGTCAAGTTTAGATGCTATAGCAAACTAAATGGTCAGTGAAAAGTAAGTTAGAAACATTAAAAGTTTAGATTTAGTTAATGAAACTAACAGAAATATATGGGATGATTAAAAATCATTATAAAATAATCTGCTTTATTTCTCTGTATTTTAGATGTTGATAACCACCAGATAGGCACATCAAGAGGACAGCCACTATTTATACATTTTTTGGCTCCTACTGTGGGATTACATACACTTTATTCCCTTCAGCACTGCACAGCAACAAGGCAGAATGTAAATTTCCCAACAGCTTTGCTTAAAATTTTTCAGTCTCTTCAAAACAGAATTCAGGATTACATAATAAAAAATTCAAGCAAAACTGAATTATCTTTTTAGGTGCCACATTAAACATATTGTTGCGAAAAATTCGGCGGTTGCGCCTGTATGTAAGCTTTCCGGCATAGCACTAGGGTTGCCATAAAATAGTGTATGGTAGGGTTGCCAGATTGGCGACTTTATCGCCCATTTGGCGACCAGATTGGCGATATCCCATGGTCCAATCGGGAAGCTTCTAGAATAACTTCCTGTCGAGATATTTCTCGAAACCTGTGGAACTTAAAGAAAAGCTATATAAACCCTTGCGTTTCTGAGAGCAGGCAGATTGCTAGATTGTGAAGTATTGTGAAGCAGTGTGATTAGTTGTGAGAGGATTGTGAGAATCACTGCTTACTGTGAGTGCTAAGCTACGCGAGAATTTTGTGAACGGAAAGCAATCGAGATAGTGCTTTGCCGTGAAGCTACCTTTACAGTATAGCTTGACAGTGTATTGGTGATTGTTCCACGGTGTTTATTAGAAGTTTAGTGTTGCCGTGAAGCTACCTTTACAGTTACAGCCTGAAGCTGTGTTGCTGGTTGTTTCAGCGTATTTATTGTAGATTTTCGACGCTTTTAAAGGTGATTTTGGAACTGTGCTGTAAATAGTGATTCTTGTAAATAAATTGTGCTTTTTATTGTTCTGCATCGTGTTTTCATCGGATACTCTCAAATCCACGAACCCGTAAAACGCAACAATATTGTTAATGCCAAATTAATCAATAAATTAGATTTTATAAAACAAGAGAATCAATCTACTTTATCTCTGGCTCTATTACGTTTGTCATATGGAACTGAATATAAAAATATTTACTTCAAAAACTAATAACTCAATTTCTAATTAGAACTTTTGCATCTTTTAATTATTCTAAAAGCAAATCCAATGGAATACTGACTTGCAACTTATGAAAGAACTTTTAAATTGAGTTAATTACACTAATTTTTTTAACTGAGACAAAATATTTGAAACTATTGCAAAATTTTTTATTGAAGTTGTTAAATTAATAGAAAGAAATGATGTTTAAATTCTTCTACAATTCACTATGTACAAATTCTAATTTCAAAATCTTATTTATGATAAAGGAACAAAAGTAAAACACCTAAACCGTACATGCCTGAGTATGATCTAAAAATTTTTATTTGACATTCTTCTATACAATAATGGAGGTAATATGAGATGAGGCAACACCCAGTTTCACATGGGCAGTATGAAGAGAGATAATATAATCAAAATCTGAAAAATACCAGGCTTATGTGCAAAGACCTGATATTTTGCTAGTTTAAAAATTCTACAAACAAATATTTACTTGATTTAGAGATGCTTTAAAATTTTCTATTGCAGCAGCAAGGTCTTCTCGGTTTTCATTGTTTGCAGCTGTTACTGCAGACTGAACAATAAGACGAAGTTCTTTAGGAATCATTTCAACATCATTGCGATATTTACACACAAGCCCTTGGATTGCCATACTGCTTTTTTTAACTTTTTCTGTCAATACTTGAACTTGATTTTCAAATTCTTCTGCTTTGGAATTAGCAACCTAAAACAAAAAAGGCATTTTTATAAAAAGAATAAGTGATTTTTAAAGCAGAAGACAAGAAATAGTAAATATATAAAAATTAACTTGCTAAGGAAATGTTTTTATTAAACATTCATTTAATCTTTTTCCTTAGGTCTTGACAATTTTCAATGACAGAAAGTTAAAAGATCAGATGATCAAAATTGTGGAAATTCTAATAGAACTAGACATAATCTAAAAGGAAAACACAGTTTGGGGAAATGTTTTAGCCACTAAACGGGTATATATATGATTTCCATGGACCTTTTGATTTATAATGTAAATATGAGACAGTTAGACTTGTAGAATTCACCATATGCAGATGCTCTAGAGCATTTATTCTCAACCGGTGGTATGCAAGCGAAAATTAAGCAGCCCGAAAAGAAACAAAGTATTTTTAAGTATTAAATTCAAAAATTAAATACCTCAACATCCTGTTTAAGTTTTTCTCACACACTTGAAAGTTTATTCGATCTGACATTTGTTCAAGGTCTATAACCACTCATAGACTCTATCAAATTAATCCGTTTTTATTTTCACAAATATTCTTTTAGCCACAGACATAACAAAATTTGTAATAAATGATGTTTTTAAAAGGGAAATGAATGTTGTATTTAACAGGAAATAAAAATAAGTTCATGTAAAAAGATAATAGTATCTCATTAATTCTTTTAGAATTAATTGATTTCTTAGCATGTCTACACTTTACATCGTCACTTTTACGACATCACACTTTATGTTATATAATTTGAAAATAAAAGAAGAATTAGCATCAATCTTAAAAATCACTATTTTTTATTAATAAATAATTTCAATTATGTATTTTCCTGAGGATTATGAAGAAGAAAATTGGATTAAAAATCCATATTGTTCAAATGCACCTGAAATTTTATCTCGTGAAGAAAAAGAACAGTTGATAGAAATTTCCTGTAATCAAACTCTAACTGAAGCTTTCAAAGCTAACAAACTTATTAACTTTTGGTTGAACCAGGGAAAAAAAAAGAACTAAAAGACATTTCAAATAAAGCTATTAAATTTGTATTGCTTTTTTGCACAACCTTTTTGTGGGAACAAGGATTTTCTTCCATGTTATGTTTGAAAAATAAATAGAGAACAAAGTTAAAAGTGGATCCTAATTTATGGATAAAACTAAGTGATATAAGATCAGGCATAAAGAAGTTTTTCTCTCTTAAACAGACCCAAATTTTGCTCTAAAATTTAGATTTAAAGTATTATAACTGATTTCTGTTGATAAATTGAAAAATAATCATTGTAGAATGTAGTGGCGGTACTAAAGTTTTTCACTTTTTGTTTAGATGTTACATGTTAGTCAAAAGCTTGAGAACTGCTGCTCTACAGTGCTTTGCTGTCAGTTTCATATGCTAAGATAACACTTTACAGCACTAAACTGTAAAACCAGTAGAATATGAGTCCTTTAATGATACAGTTTTCCTTTGTAACAATTATGTGAAAGAATTGTTTTCTATATCTTGACTTACAATTAGATATGCATTAGACATAAATGGTACAATTCAGCAGTCTTTCATGAATTTTCTGTTTGATACTTGAGATGATACCTGTTTGATATTAAGACCATTTCATTTGATAACTATTAATTATTCCTTTGCCTACTAAATAATTGGTCTCATCAGCTTCCTCAAGACTGCAGCTTGCATTATTACCTGTTGTACTATATATCATATAGCTGCCTCAATCTGTTATTTTTCAGCCTGAGAGGCAATTAATGTCCGTTGATGTTTCATTCTGATGAAGCAGTCATGCTCCAGTAACATATCAAACATAATGCATCTCTATTGTGCTAAAAAATGAGTATTCATTGCTTCAAATAATTAAAAATTCTACTTTTAGAACCAATTTTATTTACAGCAATTCAACCATTCATAAGGCTAAAATCATAACCAAATAATTTGAAGAAGGGATTGAATGAACTCAACCAGCCGGCACCCAGCCGTACACTCAGGGAACACAAACATTGAGAAAACCACTGGTCAGAAGCCAGACCAAACTGACCCAAATCTGCCACAGAACTATTTGCCTGCTACAGTGAGAATACTAACAGACATCTACCAGAACTTTGCACAATATTTCGCCTCTAATGTTAGAAGCTATGATAGCAGCAAATGGTGTATCTGCATTAAAATGACATTGGTGTATCTGCATTAAAATGACATCACACTAATTCCGCTAAACAATTTTCTATGGGTGTCCAGTCATTAAAGGCAACATACTATGTTTTGCATAAGTGTACATACATACACTTACATAATTAATAGCTCACTGAAAAGTTTGCCATTTCTTCTGGCTTTGTGAATATCATGCATCAAAATGTCTTTGACCTGCAGTTAGACAGCTATGACGTTCAGTACTGGTCACAGTGAAGCACTTGGCTAGCTGTAACTAGCTGCAAATGACAAAGACATTTCTGCAGAAACAGAGTTGGGGGTTTATATTAAACTTACAAAATGTGGTAATGAAGCACCCAAAATGCTATGGCATGGATATGGGGTGAAATGGCTACGCTTCCGCATTTCAACAGTGAAGCCACTTCACAGGAAACAGTATGCAAATGATCAATAAAGCATGTTCTCGCAGACAATTAACACAAATCAATATAGCCAACTTATGTGCTGACAGTGAACAATGCCAATTACAACCTAGAAGGACATTTTCATGCAGCCATGAGGATGAATTTTGCTCAATAATGCCTGACTGCATGTTGCTGTTATAGATTGGCAGCACTACCTAAAAGCAATCGTACAAAACTAGAATACCCCTATACAGCACAAACTAGCAATAAGTGATTTCTGATTGTCTTCAACATGACTGCATGGAAAGAGGTTAAAAATATCACAGTCTCACTGCTAAAAGGGATGACATAAAACAGACTATTTCGTGTTCTTGAATCATTTATAAATTTCTGTATATATATAATTCAATGTGAAGGATTTTATAGATGGGGGAAAAGTACAGGATCCAACATAGAATCAACTGATTCTAAATAAAATTATCACATTAAACTTTTCAATCATCCTACATGTATGTGTAAACTAATAAGCATACATATATATATATATACACACATACACACTCTGAACGGGGGGAACTGGTACACCCATATAATACTTGGTAGAACTGGCATAACCAACGGCATATGTAGTAAGCATTGCTATTTAAAAGCTCATTTGCATTCTAGTCTTCCTGGCTCTTTAGCACACGTTATATATATAAACATAGACACACATGTACACATGCAACATTCTATATTTTTATATTAGAAATTTTGACATCCCTCAGTCAAAAGCCTAATTATAAAAGCTTGTCAGTGCAATTTGTCATATGCTGACTATGTAATAAATAAAAGGCATCATCACGCATATGCTTCTAAATTTTATAATGGCTAATCATAAATATTCAGAATTTAGAAACTATAAATTTTCCAGATTTTAATTAAAAGCCAAATTATTCATCCAAATGAATTAAAAAATAGAAGTCAATTTACATAAATACAATGTTGTTTTGTTATATTAAAAATATTCATCATTTGAATTAGAATCGTATTATAATGAAATCAATCAAAAGCTTTACGTTATATAACTTTTAATGAAATTTAAAATATTTTAATGGCTAAATACTCTACCTCCAAACAAAGTACAACTATTAATACAAGATAAATGAATGTTCATACTTCTACTTCTTTATCTTTTTCAGAAAGTAGGCCTTTTAGATATTCTGATTCTTTCAGAAGATTTTCTTTTTCACCCTCTAGTAATTCAAGATCTTGTAGCGATGGACCCTGCAAAATGTTTTGAATATGTATCAAAAGGAATTATTATGTACTGAAAAAATGATTTTTGAACATGACACGTACAACATTACAGAATGATGTAATAACTATATGTGTGCACAGAACATTCTGAATTCATAGCCTTTCATCAGAAAAATCCTAATTATTTATTAATGCCAAAACTAAAAGACATTAAAAAAAAATTATCTATCTCAGAAATAAGTATGCATTGTTCATAAATTTTATTTTTCTACCGTGTTCTCAGTAAATTAAATGAAAAAAAATTATGACTTTTTCTCTTTAAAACAATGCTCAGAAGATAAATTACACATGCCAAAATGAAT
>KK112717.1:0-11719 GCA_000611955.2 Stegodyphus mimosarum | reverse complement strand
TCACTTAAAATTTTTACAGTTTTCTCTAAAATGCTAAACAGTTATGTATGGAAGTACTTGAAATATATGCATATAAAAAAGTATATGATCTGGCATCTATTAGGGACATAAAAAACATACCAACGGCATTCCCCATTAAAAGTTCAGAATTATATAAACAATAAAGAAAAACAAAAGCCAGTAAAGTAATAAAAACAAAATATTAGCTATAGAATAATAAATGTATGGGATGCACTCAAAAACTCTAAAGTCAAAAGCAATAGCATTCCCTTCCTCCTTTAAACAATATTTTTATTTGAATTTTGGTATTTATCAAAATATGCTACACTTTTTGTTGTTTAGTTAATAAAACACATTAAAAATAATCTAAATCTAAATCATTACAAATGTATTTTTCATGTTTTGGAAAGGAGGGGGGAAATTAACTTCTAGCAGTGGCATGGGAGTTGAGAACAGAAAAAGGATCTCTGGAAAACACAGAGATGAAGTCAAATACAGAAATCTACAAGAATTCTCTTCACAATACAAAAGAAACTCCCAAAATGCAAGTGGTACAAGAAGTTTGCAGGAGAGAAATGGGAGAGGGAAAAAAATCTGTTTACACATCTCCAGATGGTTATGAGATTTAGTGCTTACAAGGGATGTTGTACTTTTCATTAACTTGCTCCATAACCTCTTCACTTCTGCTTGACTGCCCCCCCCCCTTTTTTTTGTGAGGCACACTATCATTCTCCATAAACTGCTGGTGTAAATTATATATTGAAGGGCTAAATCAGGGGTTCCTAGCAAGAATGATAGGGAGTTTCATGTTCTCAAAGAAGGGAAGGCAATGTTTAACCTCCAACTAGTAACTAAAGTTGCAAGAAAATCTCATGGCAAAGAACAGCAAAAATGTAGTTCAGAGGCGTAGCTAGAGGGGCATCTGACTCGGCACAGCATTCAGAGGGTACCAAATTGATGTTCAGAAAGAAATGTTTTCCATTCTTGACAAACAGGAGGAGGGCACAAAATCTTCAGTTGTTCCTAGGCTCTGAAAAACCATAACTGCAGCTCTGATGTAGGTGAAATTATGTGACACAAAATGGTTGAAAAAGTTGAAATTTAGGCATCATAGTCAAATCACTCAGTTGAAACATTTTTCGATTTATATACAATAAATGTAACAATAGTTCATATAAAGCACATAAGCAAAAATATTTTCAAATTTATATGCATCTTTCTAGATGCAACACTTTTTTTTTTTTTAAGATTCAGTTTTAAGTCTCACATATTATTTAGACTTACAGCACTTGAAAAAATCTGATGTGGCCAGCACATGACCTCCTGTCAATTTCATACTTTAAACAGCAGTAAGCTTTAAGTAAAGTATAACTTCCGACTGATCATTAGTAAACAAAATCTAGTTAAAAGTCTGTAATATTACACTGTGTATTATATTTTATTAGGTATAATTGGCCATATGAAAAAACTACTTTTTCTCGGATGCATTGTATATGCATATAGAAGTTTTAAATACCAAATCTGAGAAATTTTAGATTATATCATAATATATTTTTTGATGAAAATCTATTCAGAGCTTCAAGTAAATTGTGACTTCTGGTTTATCCATTTTAGTCAAAAATTAATATGCTTTTCCCATTGCTATAAAAGTTTTTAATATGAAAATTGCAAAGTTTTGGATTACATTTTAATTTTTAGTTTCGCACTGAAAACTGTTATGGGCTTGTACGGTTTATCCTAAGTTATAACAGTTACTTTAAGTTTGTCACACTTTCCTGCCTCTCCTAATTTCAGCTTACAATTTTCTACCACAATGTATTTTCAGAAACACGCTTAATGCAAATGAGTATGAGTAGTATTTAAGTCGATGTTTCACTGACTTTGTTAGAAAGCCAGAGTTTCAGACTAGCGCGTGTTTGCCTTTGGGCTACATCTCTCTCTCTAAGCTATTGCTATGCTCAGCCATACTTCAGGTAATTAATAACTTCAACTACTAATAGGGGACAACTACTTAGAATCCTGATAGCTCTGGCTATATCTTTTTAGTTACACATTAGTTAAGCTTTAATTCTTATTACTTTAAGGTTCAAGCCCAAGTGGAGGCTTTGCTATACGCTCTGAGATAGAAGTTGGCTGCATTAATCCTATTTTGAGAAATAAAGGATAATTAACCCTTCTTGACTGTTACATCTCTGTTCACATGCTCAAGTGATTATTTGCTTATCAGTGTAAGAGGTTCCCACATTTAACTGCAAAATAAAAGGGTGGAACCCCACAGGAATAAGTGAAGTACCATTTTTGGTTTTTCATTATAAATTATTATAGGGTTTTATGTAAGAAAAGAGAACACACAGACAAACAAAATGTGTTGCGGGAATCCTTATTCATTTCCTGAAAATTCGATACCAAATTTTTTTAACAAAAACATTACCTCAGTTGCATATTTATATAGACTGAGGAGGGAGGTATAATGGGAAAAACATAGGAGATGGCTCTCTGTCCCATGTGAGATGAGGAAATGCAGGAATGAAAATCAAGAACCACATCTAAATGGTGGATTTTTTTTTAGTATTTAGTACACAAATTCTTTTTTGTATTTCTATAATTGACTTTACTTCAATGATATAATGGGAACTTTTCCACAAAATAAGCATCACAATCTATGGGTTAAATAAAAATTGTATCTGAAAGTGCAAAAAACATTTAAATTTAAATTTAAAAAAAAAAAAACTTCATTAAGATGTTATATATCCTTAAAAAAAAAAAAAACTTTATGGGAAGACAAAAGTGTAAAGACATTTTTAAAACAGCTTATAAAGCAATGTGCAAAATAAAATGCACGGTCAAAAACACAAGATGTTATCTTTTCAAGAATCACATACGGAAATTATAATCAGATTACATACAACATAAATTTCAGAAATTCATTCTTTTATACTCATGCTCTAGCCTGTACTTATTCTGAATTCTTTGAATAATTTCCAGTTCTTACAATATGAAAACTCCGTTTGATTATTCAATGAGAATGGAAATAAACTAACACTTTCAGCAAAATATTTACTTAAAAAATTACCAAAACAATAGATGAAACTAATGCATAAAGAAAACATAGAATAAGACACTGTCTAAATTATAAAATGACAGCAACACAGCATAAAATTTTGTGTAAACATACCTCAGCAAATGAAGAAAATTGTGCTTGTAATTGAACATATTCATCCTGCAACTCTTTCAAATCAGATGCATATTTCTCAGCTTGGTCCCTTTAAAAATTATCAATATACAGAATAAGAAAAACAACTAATTTACAAACAACTGAAAACAGTAATATTTACTAAGGAAAATATATATTGAAATTTACAATGCATCTTGAAGAAGCTTGTTCTTTTCATTCAATTCATTGCGCAAACTTTCTGTTTCTACTTTTAGATCCACAGCCTAAACAGGGAAAAATACAAGAAGGTTTTAATCAACCGAAAAATTAAAAATTAATAAATTTTAAAAAAGGGGAGAGCAAAACAGCATTATATTTATCACTGAAGTAATCAATTTTTAAAACATAACACATAAAAAGGCCATAAACCTGTTAATAGTGAAAATAAAAAAAGAGAGAAAGGGGCTAGAAAAAGAAAATGAGTCCATAGCATAGCAAATTTTAATCCATAATTATGTTAAATTTATGTACTTTGTCATCACAAATTATTAGAAAACATTTTTACTTCTGAAGGTTTAATAGAATATTTTTAATGCATCAAGGGAAGTAAGCAAAATTTATTCTAATGAAAAACCATTGCTAGGAGTATAATCAAAGCTATTTTAAATTTATCTTTTGGAAGAGAGGAATACTATTAAACTAAAGGACTGTAGTTTGGTAGGTCAGTAGCCTCAAACTGGCAGCTTGCTAGTCACATGCAGTCCCAGAAGCAATTTTATGTGGCCTGCAAAGCCATTTCAATTACATATTTGTTGCAAATTTGATGCTGCAAAGATTTCAAGATCT
Source organism: Stegodyphus mimosarum (assembly GCA_000611955.2). Lineage (NCBI taxonomy): Eukaryota > Metazoa > Arthropoda > Arachnida > Araneae > Eresidae > Stegodyphus > Stegodyphus mimosarum. Next base: position 7,719 of record KK112717.1, on the reverse strand, counting down.
TAGCTATTTGAAGTCTGAGCTTATATTATTTTCATTTCTATTAAAAACAAACATGAATAATGCAGCAGAAAATCTCTAAATAGCACTAATAATAAAATTACAGTGTGATTATAAATCTTATTCAAAGCTTTGAAGCTAGAGATTTTATTAACTTTCATTCATACTTTTAAAAAATAAGTTTTGCACTAAGAATAAACATTTTGTTTGAGAATACATTTATACACGAACAGCTTTTCTTTACAGTTTAAAATTAATAACCAAAAACCCAATTCATTAATGAACATTAGCAATCTGTGATGATGATAATTTCTTTCTAAGGCTACAAATTTTATCAAAGTTCAAATGCCATCGATCGTCAAACTGCAGTGAGAAATTAAGAAGTTCATAACTGTTTACATACAATCATATGAACTTTTTTTTTACGTGTAAAATTTAATGAATTACAAAAAGAGACTAAATTATCAATCTTTATCCTAAAGTTTTGTCCACAAGGTAAATTTTCTCTGGAAGCTTGAATAGTTTTCATCATTTGTTTACTTTCAGTCTAAATTAAAGTAAGTTATTTAATGATTAATTAAACACGTCAGAATTAAAACATGTCAGAATTATCTGAAAGAAATATCAGTTTAAGAATTCAGTATTTAGCTTTCGGTATATTTGAATTACAAGATGTAACTAACAAAAATGTTTTGCAATTACCAAACTTTAGATTTCAAATAGAAAACCAATATAAATTTGATTTCTTTTTGTTTGTTTTGTTTTGTTTTGTTTTGTTTTGTTTGCAATGTTCTTATTATTATTTGTATAAGTTTAGATAAATATTTAGTAAGCGAAACTTAAAATTTATTTTAAATAATATTTATTTTGCTAAAAAAAAAATTCCGACCCATCAACTTTGTTAGGATTGTACATCTGGCCCATGTATAATTTGAGACTTATGTTACAGGTAACTCTAAATTAATGAGCTTGAGCAGAGTCAGGACAAGGGTGAGGCACTTGCCTCAGGTGAATCATTAGAAGAAATAACATTGAAATACAAAATGCCTAACTAGCTATGCAAATTCAAAAATTACTTTAATTATGTCTTTAAATTTGTCGGTTGTTATTATGGGAAATATGCTTCAGCAAACTTAAATTAATAAAACAATAGGAAGAACTGCAACAAAATCTGGAAATTAATGCAATGTGTATTTCAACGTTATTTCTTATTTATCAAAAAAGGATTTTTAGTCTAAAGGGGCAATTTTCCCGGAAGGGCTATTAATTTCGTTTTGGCACTTTGCGTTGATTCACTGTAAGCATCGTTTCACTTTTCAAATTGTAACCACCAAATATTATCACCCTGTATCATATTTAAAGAAATCAAATAATGAAGAATCTGCATAAATGTATGTATGTTTATAGCCCTGTGATAAAACAGTGGTACCTAGAGCCATTAAATTTTGAATAACATAGTCCTCTTGCAAATATGGCCATCTAGAAGACCAAATTAGAAATTTTGAATTCGCTTTATTATCGGTTTCCTATTTTGTAAAACTTTTAACGAATTTTTTATTAACAGACTCAAGGATTTCAAAGCCAACAATGGCAACGTACAGAAAAAACATTTTTATCTCCTTCACATGAGACTATGTATTGGAAATTCTAATGGTATGCTCATTTAAAAATTATTTTCCGATATTGCTCTTGAACTGAATTTTATGGTTTAAGTGTGAAGAACATGATATTTAATAAATAAAGGTAACACATAAAATGTTAAAAAACGCCCCTTTAACATTTCCATTTGAAAGTTATAAATAATTGGCTATATTATTTTTCTGAATTTATAAAGCTACAATTAAAAAATGTTTTAAGAATTATGATATTTTGATTTAATACATTTACTTTTTTTTAATACAAATATAGGTATTTTGATATATATACAGGGGCTTGCATTTACCTTTTTGCCTCAGGCGAAAAAATATCTTGGCACCGCTCTAAGCTTGACAGTCATTTTGGAAGCTTGGAAGCTAATATTTCTTTAAAAAAAGCTTATTTTGTACTTTTAAAGTAAAAAAAAAGCTTGTTTATGAATATAAATAGAACATAAATGGAAGTGCTCTTTCACTAAATAATTTTCATTGATGCAAACAAATATTACATGACTTGAATATTTTATCCCAAAATAGAAATTTTTGAATTCTTGACTTTCACCCGAGAAAGTGTTTTGCTTAATTTTTCTATTTTACTAGCAAGACCAAACTGCTAGTGATTTATAAATATAAATAATACCAACCTCATAATTTTGCATTTTTAGAAGAGTATAAATACTTTAAAAGTATACTTATGAAAATACCAAAGTTTAGCCTTTCTTTTATTGTAACAATTAAGCAAAAAATTATTCTACTAATCTAAATCTGTACATACCACATGAACATTGCTAGCATTCTTATCATCAGAATCGGGAGCATTGATCCTACGATAGTGTTTAGCTACATCTTCTTCTATTAAATATATCCGCAACTTTAACTCAAAATTTTCTTTTTTCAATTCATCTATTGTCTGCAAAGAAGATTTATTATTACATATATTATAATCACATCAAAAGTAAAATCTCAACCAAAAATATACAGAAGTGCAAAACGTCTTGAATGTTAGTAGAATAAAACATATGTAAAAAGAAATCATAAAATTTATAGAACTAGGGGGGGAGAAAACCAATAATAATAGCAAATTGCATAATGCTATCTTGCACAATTTTTCAGCAACATGACTGCATTACTTTATATGCAATATATTTTTCTTGTGTTATGTTCTTTATCACTTCATCTTCAAAATCAGAGCTTATACTAATTCAATCGAGAACAATTTTTATTTCATTCCCAATTTAAGAACAGAAATAATGAATTAACTACAAAATAATAAAATTCCATAGATTAAAGCTCTGTTGGGTGAAATAGTTCCTATGAAGAAATAAAATATTCCCATAGAATTTTCAAAATGAATTGTGATAGATATAAAAAAAATTTTCGAATAAGATTTAATTACTTAATTAAATATCAGTGCATTTCACGTATATATCATTTAATTTTGTGGCGTTAAATTTCAGCGCTGTACTTATTATGTAAATACTTAAATTAAACAGATATGTAATTAAACTTAAAACCTTTAATTTCAAAACTTTATTATTAAGCAATAGTATATAATGTAGTGCTATTTTACAAAATAATTCCAGTTTCAGACTAATAATGTCTCAATAAAACTGTAACTTTCCTTACCAAATGCATACAGGTTTATTCAATAAACGATTTAAAAAAAAAAAATTAAAAACATTGATGAATATGTTGGAACAGAATATTATTCAAATGATCTATACTCTAAACTGTTAATTTGATATTTAAAATTCTGCATTTGATTTCTCAAGCCAATTTTTAGAAGTGAATTTTATTTAGCACTTCTTGAAAGAAATTATATACTTTATATTATTATTATATTGTAGAAATTAAATATATTTCCAAGTATAAAAATTCTGAATTCTTATCTTACAGTTTTACTTTCAATATTCTGACAGCACAGCATTTAAAATATATATTTTAATTATAATTATGGTTTGAATTAGTTTATTATGCTATTTTAATTTATTATATTTTAATCATAATCATGGTTTTATTGGTTTATTATGCTAAATTTAACCGAATAGTGCAATAGTCTTAAAACATTAAAAAGATATTCAGCTATTCAAAACATACACAAAAACATTCAGCACACATACAGGAAATGTTTCAAGTGCTGGAAGTAAAAAACAAATCGACATATCAAAAATACCTACAGAATGTTCTTCAGAAGCTTTAAATACAGATAGTACTTTAAAGATAAATTTATATATACCTGTTCATATTCCCTTACAGTACGTGTGAGAGTCCCCTGAATAGGCGATAAATGACCTAGAATAAAATATACATGCATTAATACACCCGATATGAAATAGATACACCCAAATAGCAATTGATATAAAGTGAAATCCATAACAATAAAACCATGCCTGTTTGAGATGATGAACCAACATCCATTGCATCTGGCAGATGAAGAGGAGAGGAACTGGAAAGAAAAAAATCATTTTAAAAACTACCAATGTTTAGCACAAAGTCCATATTTATAAGAAACCAACAATTATTTTATGGAGAGAATGGGGGAAGAGAGAGGAGTACAGAATTATTTTTAACAAATTTTTTAAAAAAATCAGAATGGGCAAATTATTTTGAACTCATGATGAAAACTGGTTAAAAAATTTAAGGCAGCAAGTTTTTGCAACCAGAACTACATTTTCTTGAATTAACTTTTTAAATTGTACCTGCATATTAAAAGTAAGACTTTTTTTTAGGATGCTTAAACAGTGCTTTTAAAGCATGGCCTAAATAATGCTTCTTATAACTTGCAGCAGAAATTCATTTTCTTGTACTGCAGCAATTTACTATAATCCTTTATTTATACTTCTTTATGTGAATTTTTATCTATTCCAAAGAATCTCCTCCATCAAAGACAGTGTAATCTCATTAATCATGAATATAATATCTATTAGCCTTTCATGCAGGTTAATATTTCAGTAACAGCAATAAAAAAATTTTAAATGCTAGAATATAAATCAGCCATTATTAAAAATTTTCTATGAAAGAGACAATAAAAGAAATCGTAAGAACAATAATCCATAAATTAAAAAGTTGCTGAACTCTTCACAAACTGAAAGCAATCTGGAAATGAGGTTGAGGTTTCATTCACCTAATTACTGATTTATCAGTAAAATAACCTGAAATATATTTTCCATGCAGCTATAAATAAATTTTATCCAATATTTAAATACATAAACAAATTAATCTATTCTATGTAACAAAATACATCTTAACGTCTTCGATAAGCACTCGATGAAAGCTTTTTCTACAAAGCACAAAAACGAAGCCGGTGGAACAAATAAAGAGGCGTGAGTTCCTCCAGCAGCAACGACCAATGTAACTTCAATGAAATCTCCATCATCTTCCATTGTCGACGGGATAATACGTAAGTACCAAGATATATTAATAACTAGGCAAAGGAAGTTTAAAAAAAAGGGAGGGCAAAGAAAATGTTATGAAGAAAAGTTGGTAATAAATGCTTAGAAAATAACTGAGGCAATGATATTATCCTCTCTTAATAAAACTTAAACTATGCAAATCCCATGTTTTGCCAGATGATTTCCACATTAATCTTTCTGACTACTTTTTATTCCATCTGAAGTGTTTTAATGTATTTCATAGATTTTCAAAGCATTTTATGAAAACTTAACTAACGTTTAATTCCTAATTAGTTGCAATTAATTTTTATTCAAATTTATAAATGGTATAACACTGATTTTATTTTTATCGTATTTAAAAGCATTTTGGTAGATAAAATATATCTTTCTCTGTTCAAATTTTCATCTTTTACAAAAATGGAAGGAAAATTACAAAATTCAAAACTTAAAATTATCCAGGACTTAAATCAAATTTATCAATTTGCAGCTTCTCCGAAATCGCGTCACCATGTTAAGTGAAGACTCCCGAGTTTTTTCATGTTCCAAAGTTGCAGATTTAGAGTAGCCTTAATTTTAGAAAAATGCTGTGTTGTATGTATTTCCAAAAATATAAAAATGGGTGTCTTTTCTAAAAGCAGCAAAAATATTTCGCAAGTCAATACTGCTCTGCTGTAAAGTATTTTTTGCACTTTGTTAACAAAATTAATCTCATTTAAAATTGGATTAAGATCAATTTTAAATTTCAAGCTGAGGTATTCTTCTAATGCTCACGACTGCAATTTTTCAGAAAGATTATATGCAACTATTTAATAATTTCATGCACGAAATTTCAGCAAGTTCATAATTCAAATACTATTTTAAGAAGCTAAAATGCATAAGGAAAATCGCATTTGACAAGTATTAGAAATCCTTTGAATGTTGATACTTTCAATCTGAGTAATTTAATTTTTAAAGAAAATTTTATTATTGATGCAAATTTTTATTAACATAATTCCAAAAGATGATAACTGAAAGTTAGAACTTGAACAGAAATTTTGTGGTTTACTTTTTGGTACATATTACCTTGGGGTCACTTGTTTTTCTCTTACACGTAAAGAATAAAATACACGAAATAAAAAATAAATGAATAAACAAATAAATCTGAAAGCTTTCAGATTTTATATTATGCCCAAAGGGGCGTTTTTTTTTTTCACGGGGAATTCAAAATGAGATTTGGAAAGTGATACAGACATTCAAAGTCATTCGACACAAAATACCGTTAGACATTGTAAGGTCTTTGCGTTGCTGCGCTACCAACATAATATCAGTAAGAAATGTAAAGAAATCTCACACATAAAATATCCGCGCTTGAAGATGCACCCGATGCTAATGTTAATAGAACGCTTTGAAATCATTGAATTTGTTAATCAAAAACTCGTCAAAGTTTCACAAATATGAAATAGATAATAAAACAAATTCCAAATTTGGGCTTCCAGATGCCCACATTCAAGTGGAGGACTACGTTATTCAAAATTTGATGTCTCTAGGTAGTCCTGTTCCCCCCCCCCCAAAAATGCAAGAAAGAAACATACATTCATGCAGATTCTTTATTATTTAATTTCTTTAAATATAATGCAAGACTCTAATATTTGGTGTCAACACTTTGAAAAGTACGTCAGACTTTTATAGTGATCCAACGCAAAATGCCAAAACGAAATTAATAGCAAAATATATATATATATATCCTTACACTATGCAAGCAAATCGACATACGATTGCTGCTTTTAAAATAATTGGCGACCTCAAAATTAACGATTCTCCCCATAAATTCATCTGTTCTCCCAAATTCGAGATCCTTCTATGTTATACAACGCTACGTGAAAAGGGCAACTAAAACTAAAAGTAGCCAATCACAGATTAGCTGTACTTATACATCAGATTTAGTATAAATACTCTTGGCACAATAACTATGTCTTTATTCTTCATTCCTTTCCCTAGCTTCCGCCGCTGCTAAAGTACCTTTCATGCTCTGCCTTGTTCGTCTAAAATGATGTCGCCTCCGTTAACCTGTGTATATAAGAAATATCATAATTGTTATGATTAAAGAGTATATTGTCTACGAGGAACTATTCTAGTGTGCCTGGAAATCTGGAAATAAAGATGATAATTGGCTGAACTTTGTTTGCTATCAATACCTCCTTCCCGTCTTTGCCACTCTGCGATCACGACTGCCAGCTTTTTAAGTACCCGGATTCCTCCTACGCATTAGATCATTACATATATATATATATATATATGTGTGTGTGTGTGTGTGTGTAGTGATTTAATGCATAGTTATATATATATTGTTGCGAAAAATTCGGCGGTTGCGCCCGTATGTAAGCTTTCCGGCATAGCACAAGGGTTACCATAAAATAGTGTATGGGAGGATTGCCAGATTGGCGACTTTATCGCCCATTTGGCGACCAAATTGGCGATATCCCATGGTCCAATCGGGAAGCTTCTAGAATAACTTCCTGTCGAGATATTTCTCGAAACGTGTGGAACCTAAAGAAAAGCTATATAAACCCCTTCGTTTCTGAGAGCCAGAGTGTGATTAAGTGTGTGATTAATTGTGATTAGTTGTGAAGCAGTGTGAGCGTTGTGATAGTTGTGAGAATAGCTGCGTACTGTGAGTGCTAAGCTACGCGAGAGTTTTGTGAACGGAAAGCGATCGA
>KK112716.1:547417-644775 GCA_000611955.2 Stegodyphus mimosarum | reverse complement strand
TTTTTTTTTTTTTTTTTTTTTTTTTTTTTTGTTTGTTTTTTCCCTTTTCCTTTTGAAAAATTAGTCATATGATGCTTTTAAATAGTTATTTTTCTGTTCGTTGTAAACTATTATTTTAAAATTTATTTTAAAGTCGGTAACACAGTGTAGTCCTCGTATTCACAGCTCTGTTGAGCTAGCTATAAGTTCGTAGCCACCTCTCCAAAATCAACAATTCCACAGATTACCCAAATAATCTGGAACAGATAGGCTCATCTCAGAGAGAGAGAGAGATCAATGTATCTTGTAACCTGTCTTATTGTATATGTGATAAATATAATGCGTTTGTAAACATAGTGTAACATATAGACTGCAAAAGCTATGCCCTTACGTCTGCATGCAAGATAAAATCGAATAATAAGAATGAAATTTTAGAGTATAATTTTATTCAAATGGTACGATGCTTGCATAATATGGTGAACCCTCTCATGGCTACCATCTCTGAAAGTGATAATATTTCTGAGCATCTTAATATACTTTAATACTGAGCGTCACCTCTCTCAAACGACCACTTCCAGACTGGGGTGAAAAAAGAAAAAAAAATTTAGGAGACTGCTCACAGCCATCTTGAAAAGCAGACAAGAGCGCAGACGTCGAGTTTAAAGCTATTTCAGTGAGATGGATTTATTAAAGTATTTATTTATTTATTTAATTTTTGAAGAAATGACATACGTGCAGCAGCTATACAAACTGCCGGATTTGGAAGCGAAAGGAGGCATTAATCAGTGTTGGGCTGGCAAACGTTTTCAGTAATGCGTTAAAGACGTTTATACAAAACTTCTGATAAAGTCGTTTTCTATCGACTATAACAAACTGATGCGCTAGCATACGATTTTTTTTTCATACATAAAAAGAACCAAGTTTTCCACAGATGATCACTTCTGAAAGCGGCCGGTGCCATTGAGAACGTACATAAACATCGATATTGAACGCCATGTATGAAAACTGGACAAGGAAAGGGTTTTCCTTGTACATGTTACGCGTCTCTGTTTGCAGATAAACACATTAAATTCTAACGGCTGCATGATTTATAATTTCTCGTTTATTTTCAGAACAAATCTATTGACTAAACAGAAGTCTTTTAACTCCCTCCCCCAATATTTATAAAGATTTTTCAAAGAAGTAGAGAAATGGAAACACTGATTTGAAATACTTGGTAAGTGTACATTAAACGTTTCATATATGCAACTTCTTTTTTTTAAGTAACAGCGGAAAAGAGAAAAGAAAATGAGTACCCCCTCTCCCAAATTGTAATACTTTAGCAGTTGTCAAAGAAAAGTTAATAGTGGGGGAAGAAATCACGGAGAAAGGGAGTTAAGAGAGGGGAGACGCATTTTGCTTTAGTAACACCACAGCACACGTGGCCCACTCCTCAATAAATATACACATAAAACGCCAAAGCGGTCCCTCTTCCCCCCGAAAAAAAAATAATAACTATCCAGGGAATCGCTATGGTGCGGAATCGGCCACAAAACTCTGCTTGTTCTTTGAGAGCATTATTTCCGAGTGAATGGAAGTTCAGTACACACGATGAATGAAAACATTTTTGTCGCTCTAACAGGATGGAGGCAATGGAAAGATAGTGGGGAGGGGGACATCCTTTCTTGAGATCTTGAACACACACATCGTTGCAGCAGTCGTGTTTGTGTAGCTCTAAGTGCATCCAACCTGAACCCTCATCCTTGGGATTCCAATACTTTTTTTCCTACTTAAATAATACAAAAATAAGCTTTCTTTACAGTTTCAAATTGTTTATTGATATGTTGTGAAAATGCTGTTTACGTGTAACTGCATGCATATAAATACTACGACGAACTTTTTTTTCACTACGAAAGCGTGAATGTCATAACAAATTCAGCATTCTGATAGATATGAACTTCAGGATATTCACTTCACAAAACAATTCAAAATTACTTAAAATAGATAATGATAAAACAACATACACATATCTCCCGAAATAAGTCTGAATGCAAGTCAATTGTTTATTGAAAAACTAGAAGTCAAAATTTTTGTTATTTTTGTTGGCTTTGAGAAGCATCAGCGTTTTGATTAAATATATAATTCTTAATTGCTCTGACATAAACATGTTTGCGATATATCGAAATTCGTGTTTCAAACGTTTCACGTAGAATTTGCGTATAACATTGTGTTCTGGAATCGGTTTACACGTATTTTAATTATATATACGTATATATAGGGTGGTCATAAAAAATTCCCTAATATATGAACCCCTAATGGCTTATCTGCTCAAACAATCGAAATGAAATTTTTGACATTATTATCTGAAACCTAAACCTAAATCTAAACTCAACTTATAAACCGTATCGCCAATACTAAGAATAGTATTGGCGATACGGTTTATAAGTTTAGTACTTATAAACCATATAGATACGGTTAAGAATAGTATTGGCTATACGGTTTGATAGTGACTTACTTTTACCGCAAAGCGGTGAAAGTAAGTCACTATCAAAGAACCATATAAACTAATTAACCCCCCAAATTGATCAGCGTGTTGAAAAACCATAAATGGCGTTAAAACGATGCAGTCACGGCGAAAATTGGCGGGCAGAACATTTGCAAAGAACAGCAATGTAAAGAACCAGTGATAACACAGAACAGGAAAAAAAATTTGAATGGAATTACAAGTTTTGAACACATCCACCTTCGCAGACGATAGCACGTTACATGCGGGAGATTGTTGACAACAATGACAACTATAGCATCGCAGTAGGAATCTGTATAACTTCACGTTTTATGGAATCATTCAATTTTGCAGATTTCGTGGATTTATAATTAAGAAATAAATAAATTAAAATAAAAACTTAAAAACTAATCTGAAGGGGTTCAGATTTTAACGTTCGCTCAGAAGGGCTCTTTTAAAGTTTAATATGGTTTATCAATAGAGATTACCGATAAACAGGACTCAGGCGAAATAGCAAAACATTTTGTAGGATAATAGATGAATATACATTTAGACTGAAAGTTATACATAATCTGCATATTTGAAAAGGGAAAAAAATATGTATCACTTAATTCTATAGAAATATTTAATGTTTTAATTAGCTATATCATGAATTAAATGCATTTTTATCTAACTAAATCAGATTCAAAAGTAATAATAATAATAATAATATTCTTAAAAACCGACGAAAATAGCGAACCGACGCAAAATGCCAAAACGAAATTAATAGCCCTTCTGGACAATTGTCCCTTTGGGCTAAAAATTTGAAGGTTTTCAGGTTTTATATAACGCCCTACGGCGTTTTTTTTTTTTTTTTTTACAGACACATACACGTTTCGAGAGCATTTGCTGCGCTAACGCCAGGTTGGGCTAAAAATATGTTGAGGGCATATCTTTAGAATTTTCGCATTTCCGATAAACAGTCTCGCGTGCTGGAGATAAAAATGTTTTATTCCCTTCAGTGTTGCCACTGCTTGCTTTGAAATCGTTGAGTTTTCAATCAAAAATTTGTTAAAGTTTTACAAAATATGAAATAGACAATAAAACAAATTCCAAATTTGGGCTTCCAGTTACTCGTATTAGTGAGGAGGGCTACGTTATTCAAAATTTGATGGCTCTAGATACCTTTTTTTTTTTCACAATACAAGAAACATACCTACATTCATCCAGATTCTTCATTATTTAATTTCTTTAAATATAATTCAGGGAGACAATATTTGGTGGCAACAATTTGAAAAGTGATTCAGACTTTTATAATGATTCAACGCAAAATCCCGTTTTGTTACTTAACCCTTCTGGGTTAACGCCATTTGGGTTAATAAATAAAACCTGTACGTGAAATATTGCTTTCAAGTATGCCGTTAATTTTCTACGCTATTTTATAACTTTATCACAGCTCAGATTTTAACAAATGTGAATTTCTCTGTTAATTAATATTACAGAAATAAAGGCTATCTATATTTGACAAAAATTTCTGCCAATGATTCTAATTTCCGAATTAAATTCCACAGTATCTCATAATTATAATTAATATTAAAATATTAAATTTCAGTTAAATATTTTTATTATTACGGTATTGAGAGAGAAACCGTTCAGTCTTGGAACAAAATCAGGAAGCGAATAAAAGTAATCAATACTTTAAAGGATGTCAGCAAAGCTATCTGAAACAAAGATCGCAAAGAACAAATACAAGCTCTCCTCCGTTATGCCTGGATCGGAAGGAGCATCCAATAATAAAATGGTCCACTGTCGCTCTACTAGACGACAAGTCGCGACCGAGCGGAGTCAGCGGTATTGATTTGCTGGTCGAACTGCTGTGGATTTTGAATCAAGTCAACATTTAATCGTCATGTAGGTCAACCTCTTCTAACTCTCCTTCCTTTTATTGTTAAACTTTTATTCTTCTTCGACAAAGGCCAGTTTTATAATAGATTTCGGATGAATTCGAGAAGAAAAATAGTAAAGCGGCCAACAAATAATGAAGTACATTTCTCGCCAGCTAACTTCTATCAAATGATGACTAAGCTGGGACTAAATTATTATGGTCGTCTTAGAGAAGAGGGACATAAAAATATCTTTCTAAAACGACCACCGCCGACTCCCGACAACTCGGATCTTCTGTGGAGATTATTGTCTATTCCCGTATACTTAACATCTACCTTTAACATTTTCATCCATTAAATTTTAACAAGATTATGAAACAAAAAAGGCAAGAGATGTTAAAGATGTTTATGTACACTTTCAGAAGTGGTTCCCAATATAGAGTCCGTCTTATATAATACTAATATATTACTGTTTTCATTAATTACATTAAGCATTGTATAAGCGGGGTATTTTTATTTGGAAAGCCTTTTGTTTGATGTTATGCAAAGTGTATTTTTAGACACTGAGCTGAGGAGCAGCGGAAATGCAAATCAGATTTTTAAGCTTACGATTGAAGCTTCTGTTTGGTAGTTGTTGGAGTTCCAACAGCGTAGATATTCTTTGGAAGTCTGCTCTGATGTAGCAAGATGGAATTCAAGTTTTTCTGCGCGTTTGGCGAGTCGCTGTTGCTCAGCCTACGTCACGTCTTAAGAAGAAAATAAACGAATTTGAGTTGTAATAAATAGTTTAATGTTTCTTCGAGATCTACTGAAGGCGTACAACAGAAAGTCAACAGAATACAGTCCAATAAATATCAACGACAGAACATATACCCTTCAAAAACTGTAATTTTTATTTATTTTTAAATAAAAAATTCTGTGCAACTCCAGTTTTTTTATTAGTATTCATTCGTTGAATATTTCAAACATTATGAATTTCTCAGATTTATTTGACGTTTTCAGAAAAATAATACACATAAATTATAACGCATGTAATAAATTAGTGTTACCGCACTAATATCTTGACGAAACACATAATGTTTGATCAAACAACAGTACGTATTTATTCCATTATACTAGACTTCAAGTATATTTGAAGCTTGTTTAAAAAAAAATCTATCTTTGGCATTCATTTTCATTTTCTAAAGTATCTGTATATAACTTAAAATTTGATTTGTAAATAATGTTACGTGCCTACGGTTTTGTAATTGATTATATGCACATGGAACCGATGATAGCTTGATAAAATTTATTTTCCCAAAAGAAAGCACTTTACACTTCTATAACTTTCCACAAATGCACTCGTACAGCTCTTTTCAGCATGGCAGACCACTATCAGTAATTAGCACTTACTAGTAAGAATGTTAAACAAAGCACAATGCAAAGAGCATAAAGAATGAAGCTTACGCAGAGGTCTCTAAATACTCCAAAATCTACTCTGAGGTCTCTAAATACTCAAAATCTACTCTAAAAAACTGTGAAAGTGAGGCTATGAGAGCCGGGTATAGCTACAAGTACATATAGGGATCAATTACAGTACTAATTACAGTTACACGGAGACCGGACACAAATATCACCAAATAATAGGCACAATTGGCGACTTTTGGCGCTTCCTCGCCAAATTTGCCGCAAAAATTAGTCCCCCAAACAAGTGATATCTTGCCAATTTAGCGAGATAGCCATTTACCTCACTGTTAAATACACTTGCCCTGTAACCTGATTTTTAGGTATAGTTTCGCTCTCTTCATACTTTTCATGTTACATTATACAAAAGATACTACACAAAAATTACTTACATATATACAAAATTCGAAACAGTATCTTCAAAACAGTTTTATTATAATTAATTCCACTCCCTCTTTTAATTACACTTTCTCTTTAATTCCACTCTCTCTTCAATTTGAATATAAAAACAATATGGTTTTCTATCTCAGAATGTAATCCCCCCCCCAGATTAAAAAATTTGAAAGAAGTTTTAATATTCTCCTGATAGCAAAAAAAGTATTTGCAACCTCCATTACAAATTCTAAACTTCTGGTCTTAAAAATAAATTTGCTTTTGTGTTATGTTCAGACTTTGTTTCAAGAAAGAATGCCGTAAGCACTAGTTAATGATTTCAGTTTCAGCTAAAAATTGCAACATTACCCTAAAAGTCTATATGTTCATATAACTGTTTATACAAAAAAAATTTGATAAAGTAAAAACTGATAAATCTAATACTTGTAAACCTTTCTATAAAGAAGCAATGCTTAAAATACAATGTTTACATATAATTTTCTCCTCCGAAGTTGGTCCTATTATAGATACGATATTTAATACTAATGTTCTTTTACGGTTTCAGAAATACTGTTTACCTTAAGGCGGCTCGTACACCTTAAAACCCTTAAGAACTTCGAATATGTTACAGTTGCAAGAATTGTGACAACTTATTTATTTTGAAAGCAATTACTTCCAACTTTTTACAGCTGACTGCATAATATAGCTGCTTTGGGAACTAGTAACCAGGACGTTTATGTTGCACAAATAATTTTATAATTTAATCTGCGTTGTGACAAAATTGTTTATGCGTTCACGTCATGTTTCTACCTTGCGATCACAGTTTAAAACATTCTATTGCGTAATTTAATTCCATATTTAATATATAGCTTTTATAACATTTGAAAACTGCCTTGAACCAAAAATCCTAAGAATTTCATGTTAAATTCTTATTTTATTTGGAGTTGAGTTTCTAAAATGTACTTTATTAAAAAATCTGCAATGTTTTCATACATAAATTCTTTTAATAATAAAATATTCATCAGATTTTTGGTTCATTTAAGAAAACAATGCCCATATAAAGAATTCCATCAATTTTCAAGTATGTACGATTAGCCATTTTTAAAACAGCATGCGCGCAAGGTGGAAACATGATGTGAAAGCATAAAAAATTTTGCCACAAAGCAGATTAAATTATAAAAATATTTGTGGCAACACAAACTTTTTGGTTACTAGTTCCCATAGCTATGTTATGTAGTCAGCCCTAAAAGGTTGGAAGTAATTGCTTTTAAAATAAATAAGTTAAGCCAATTTTTGCAACAATAACATATTGGAAGATCTTAAGGGTTTAAGGTGTACGAGCCCCCTTAAGGCATTATAAAAAAGGAGAAGAATATATAATATTTATAACCAGAGGTCTTAAGGATAGTTCACTCCGAAGTTTTCCTCTAAAATAACAAAAATAACAAGAAAATGGTGGGATATGAAGCCGATTTTGAAGCGCAACGTTGTTAAAAAGATTGCATAGCAGTATGCTCTTATGCTTCTTATCATCATAAATCACAATAGCTATTACGTAAAAAATTAAACATTGACGGATTCCCTCTTGTGACGTCACAGAGGCGAATCTCGAAAGGCCAGATGAGCTTGATCAGTGGCTCTTCTGTTGGAGGTCAAAACTCTTTTGGGAAAACCTGCTTCGAAGTCCATGTTTGGACATCGCCTAAATCGAGAATGGTTAACGCGCCTCTTAAGAAGGCATGCCGCAAATGAAAGACCTCTACTCTTCTTCTTGCCTGAAGTAGTCTTCATTCAACGTTTTCATAGTAAGAAAAATCCAAGTAAAAAAAGAAAAGAAAAGAAAAGAAAAACACTCTTTAGATTTTTATTCAATAAGGGCACTTTAAAGAGAAAGTTTACTTGTTTGTTAGTTCACTTTCATTAATGTGGCAAAACATTTAGATCTGAAGTGTCTACATCTGTTCCACTAAACCAAGAACGAGATAATAGTCCTTGTAATGCGAAACAAAGCATAGTAAATATCCTAAGAAACGGCGTAATTTTTTTCAACAACTGCATCTCGCTGTTATATAGGACCTCGAAGCTATATCGCTTGAATGCGATAATTTCAGAAACATGATATAATACATTCTAAATATTTTAGTATTCATTACATATGAGTTAAATCCTTTTCAGACGCTATATCTGCAACCGGAACATTCTGGTTTTATTTTAATTCTGTAATTTCATTTTTGTGAAAAACATTTCGAAAGAATAAGCAATGCCCTCGCCGTGACTCGAACCACGGACCTCTCGAATAGGCTTCGAGCGTGTTGACCACTACACCACGAAGGCATGAGAAATAATTTATAAAATGTGCCACAGTTTTTTATTTAACATATCATCTCTGTGCAGCAGTAATTTTATCTCTCTTCACTTAATTTCACCAACGAAATTGTTATTTTTAGAAACGGATTACAGTTATTTAGGGATAAAATAGAGAAAAAAATTATTACAAACTGATTACAAAACACTTATTTTAAATATAACTAATGTGTTACTTCTAATGAACTAAATATTTAACGACTCATATTTTAATATAAATTATTAGACCGAATATAAGAGCAGCCTTACGTAATGAATTTCTTGATTCGTGAACGCATTTCGTAGGACTAAAAAGCTTCAGCTGTCCAAGTGGTTGCAACTACAGTTAGAATTGAGTTTCTATCATCACAGAAATGATGTTCAAGTAATGATGTTTATTAGTAAACAACGCATTAGCTTTTTACTTGTATCGCTTCTAAGCTTTTTTAATTAAAAGTTAAAATCACTAATTATATTTTAGTTAATGTAATTCACCTATGTGTTCTTTTCAAAACATATTGATTTAAATGAGTTGTGTAATGGTAGTGATTTAAGCAAGTTGTGTAACACTGATTAAGTGGTGTAATGGTAGCACACTCGGTGCGTGTTCAAGAGGCCCAGGTTCGAGTCCCGGCGAGGGTATTGCTCATTTTTCATGCGCTCCTGCTTCAAAATACCCTAACGGCTCTACAGAGAGAGTGACTTATCAGATTTGTGAAACTTAACACGGTCAAGATCACTGGGCAGTGAACCAAAGCACTGTTTCCCACTTGCCCATTACGCAACAGACTAAGGCAGTATATCACAAAACATTTTCTTAGTTTTTAAAGAAAGTTTTTAAGAAACACTAGAATAAATTTTTGGTTTTAGTTATAATATATAACACAGATGTATTAGATAAATAAAATAAATATTTATTCCAATTTTTATATCATTCATGCAAAAATAGGTTTTGAAGATTTTAATTAAAAAGAAAGGCACCTAAAATGTTAAAACAAATATTAAAAATAAATTAATACATTTTTAATTTGCAGTGACTTCGATGTGCTCGAATTCCAGATTCTTTTAATATCAGGCAGAATAATAGAAACCTGAATTCTTATATCAATGCAACATGAAATAGGTTCATAAATTTGGGTTTTGTTGCAGTATATTGTAAAAGCTTTGTTTCACACAATCGCAAAAGAAAGTAAACTATGAACAACTCGTTTTCATAAGTTCAGATTCTCCTCTGACCAACTTATCCAAAATTCGCTTTATGCCAGAATCAGTTATCAAATCAAATAGTTTCTTCAAAACCAGCTGATTTCGAATCAGCTCACATTTGTCGTCTGAAAGGACTTCGAATTAAAGAGATGTATTAATATTGACCAAGGTATACAATAGCACTTTTAAAGATAAAAAATATATCATACTTATCCCTTGTTGGTATTAGTAAAAATTTTATATTTAATTACCGATCTCAAAAAAAAAAAAAGAAAGAAAAAGGAAAATTCCACAGAAAACTAAACTTTTTAAAACATTAAAGTGACATTGAAATACTTCCTTACTTCTGAGCTCACAACATAAAGACTAACAGAAATACATTCTACAAGCATTTTTTTGGCAATATAAGCCATTTGGTATCGTGCCACATTATTAATTATTATGCGGGAGATCTAAACCACTTTGCTTTATGATTTATTTAAAATTATTTTATAAGGTGTTTTATATTGTGTTAATACACAAAAGCAAGCAACGTTTCGTTGTTTAACCGCAATTTCAAAACCTTCTGCAAAATACTCAGTGCATCAGCGAAACATCAGTGTTCCGCAGAATACAGTTTAGGAAATACTAGACTACAGGATTATCTATTGAGAAGGTAGAGTTAAGGTTCAAAATACTAAATCCCATTTATAATATAATAGTAATTATGCTATTGTGTGAGGATGTGTATGTTGATCTAAGAAAATTATAATTTCTAAGTCGCGATCGACCAATATTTATTTTTGATCTCTGTACTGATATGTCACTTCTGTGATTCTATGGTTTACCAGACATCTACTTTAGATTTCAGATCTGTATATAATGGGATCTTGAAAGTAGAGACAAGTTAACATTTTATGAGAAGCCAAGTTAATGAGATAGCACGACTCTCGCCGAAAAGAGTTTCGTACGGAAATTCATACTAGGATCTGTTTGTTTCTATTTCGTACAACTGCCTTTGCATTTCTGCTGTTTTAATTTCACAGAGGTAAAGTAATTAATTTAGAGACTTGATTGTATGCAGAGTTTAACACATATCGAAATAAAGAAATATATTTTTTTTTAGGCTGAAGGAGCATTAGCTCAGAAGGGCTATTAATTTTGTTTTGGCATTTTGCGTCGATTCACTGTAAATGTCCGTATCATTTTTTAAACTGTTTCCAGCAAATATTATCGCCCTGTGTTATAATTAAAGAAATTAAATAAGGAAGAATCTGCATAAATGTATATATGTTTCTCGCATCGTGATAAAACAGCGGTACCTAGAACCATCAAATTTTGAATAACGTACTTTTCCTCCGAATATAGGCATCTGGAAGCCCAAATTTGGAATTTGTTTTATCACCGATATCATATTTTCTAACACTTTAAAGAATTTTTGATTAAGAAACTTAACGATTTCAAAACGAGCAATGGCAACACTGTACGAAAAAATATTGTTTTTTTATCTCCACGGCGGGAGACTGCGTATCAGAAATTCTAAAGATATACTCATTTTAAAATATTGCTGTTGAATTTTATGGTTTAAGTGAGAAGAACATGATATTTAATAAATAAAAGTAACACCGAAAACGTTAAAAATGCGCCTTTGCATGTAATATAAAATCTGAAAGTTTTTTTTTTAACTTCGAATTCGAAGCTGTCAATATCTTCGTTTTCATGTTACGTTGAAAATGGGTGGGGTACAATTTTTAAGATCACAAATTCTACATTGAAACTTTTTTCAGGAAATAAATTCCAGGCACTAGTGGAAACGGTTAGCCAAGAAGTGTGTAATAATCCAGATTACTCTCGTCGGATTCTATTACTTCAGCTACAGCAACTCGACTTTACAATGGAAAGTTTGCCCAATTTCAGCTGAGTAAGCAATTTCTGAAGTCTAATTGACCATTGAAGAGAGGACAACCCAGTCCTACATTAGTTGTCACATCTAGATGAAACCCAAGACATCGCAGCTGTAGGGAGGAGTTAAAAGTTCACCGATGCTGTCACAACGGCGAACAGCCGGACAAATATCTCTGACTATCATATTTCCATAGAAATCTTACTTTTTTGACATTTTAGTTAAAAACAAAACGAAGTAAGAAATGTTCAGTTATTTGGAAGAATCTACGTACAAGCGTGTTTGGACTGGATCTTACTGCTTCAGTACTTTAAGAATTTTATATTGCCCGGAATATTTTAACTGAGTTTTACACTTTTTTAATAGATTTTTCTTTCATAAATAGTGGTATTTTTTTATTATAAAAAGTTTTTTCATATCCTAGGAATTTATAAAAATACAAAGCTAAATGTCTGATTCATTTGACGAAAGCCAAGTACTTTCTTGACGGCTTCTCACACAATTTGAATTTTCATTTATTGTTAACTGCTACAGTGGCTCAAACAATTGAGAATATACCTTACTTGATAAATCTAACTTTTAATATGAATAACATATTACCAAGAAGCGGAAACATATTTTTATTTTTACACATAACAATTGATTTAATTTAAAGTAAAAATAAAGAACAACCAACAAAAAAATCCTAAAATGAAAATTTAAGCATTTTAAGTAAAAATATGCAGATTTTTGTCCCAAAAATTGAGAGTACATCAATGAAAAATGTGTTTAACTACCACTATATTTTTTACGTGGCTTCTATTTTAATCTAATGTTGCGTAATCTTATCTTAAACCTTTTCACTTTTGTGATGAAGTTTGTCATATGAACTTTAAACTACACTTTTAAATAGAAAATGGCTCCTCGAAGAGAAACCAGTATTGACGTAAGGAAATTCGAACTAAGATTATATAGAAAAGAAAAATCTTATCGTGAAATAGCTACGTTTGTTAATTTAATTCACATGTGTGTCCAGAAAATCATTGGAAATTTTAAAAGTAATGGATTGATTGAAAATAAAAGCGGAAGAGGAAGGAAAATTATTCTGAGTGATGTCACCGAAAGGAGAAGTTTGAAAGATATCAATATTGATCCTAAAATGAGTGCAGTCAAACTTTCTGCAAAAACTTCTGAGGCCATTGGCAGAGGTGTAAATGTTAAAACTGTGCGAAATTTAATTAGACAAGCTTGATATAAACGTAAAATTGCTAGAAAGAAACCATTCATCAGATTACAAAGTCAGACAAAGCGTTTGGAGTTTGCAAAAACTCATCAAATGAAAACGAATAACTTTTGGAAGAAATTACATTTACTGATAAAAGTAAATTCAACATTTTCTGTAGTGACAGCCGTCGCACCATATGCAGGAAGGCCAGCAACATTTTGGATCCAAAAAATTCTATAGTTAAACATGGTGGTGACTTCGTTATGGTTTGTGGTTGTGTGGCTTCAACTGGCGTAGGAAATTTAGTTTTACAGATGGGCATTATGAATCGTATAGTTTACTTGGATGTATTTTGCATTAATCTGAAAGAAAGTGCTAAAACGGTTTGTTTTGATAGAAATTTCATATTCCAGCACGGCAATGACCCCAAATACACGGCTCATAACATCAAAATGACGTGTCTTTTTCATTGTAAACAGCAGTTATACACACCACCACAGTCCCCAGACAGTGTCATATGAAATCTATGGACGACAGTCGAAACAACAGTCCAGAAACACAGAATTAAAAACAAAGCACATTCAAAATAATGTTGCAAGAAGATTGAGATAAAATATCTTCAGATACGAGGCAAACGTTGATCGAATTGCCACAACGTTTGGAAGCGATCATAAAAGCCATGAAACAAAATATTGACACTTTCTTTGTATGTGAGATATCACAAAAATTTCATTGGTGTATTCTTAATTTTTTGAGGCAAAAATCTGCATATGCTTATTTAAAATGCTTCTGAATTTTTTGGTTAATTGTTCTTTATTTTTACTTTAAATTAAACTATTTGTTATGTATAAAAATAAAAACGTCTTTGCTCTTCTTGGCAATGTATTATTTACATTGAAAGTTAGATTTATCAAATAAAAGTAAGGTGTATTCTCAATTATTTGAGCCACTGTATATAATCTTCTACTAAATTTTTTTGTTCCCTCTTTTTATTTTACTTCACAATATCATTTGAGATTTAAAACGCTGTTGTTAAGAATAACCCACATCGTTTAGTGCCGGCCATCTGCATGTTATGTTGCGAAGCACCGAGTAATTGACCATAAATGAATCTTTCCTCCTTTTAATAAGATGGTAAGGGTTCGATAGGCGCGTAGCCATGCCGCAACATAATTGAATAGCTTAAATAAGTTAGCACTGGTTCTATTTTCGCAATTCTTTTTCCAACAAAAAAAGTAAATAAATAAACTATAAAATAAAAGCGCCTTTCATCCTTTCATTCAAAGGTTCGAGGGATCAATGCCCTTGAAATAGAGGTACAGTGCCAATTAGGGTCTGGAATGCAATTCTTCACGATCCTTAAGAGTTGGTAATGAACGAGTGCTTTCAAACTAAGACCTTTTTTTTTTTAATAAATATAGCACTCTTGATAGAAAGGAGTTACGACCTGCATGCAACATATGAATACTTCATAAAAATATATCCATTGGATCGCTTTTCCTTCCAAAGTGAGAGCCGGTTTTTAAAATAATTTAAGACAAATGTTTTACGGAAATTTAAATAGTAAATGTAAACTTACGTTCAATTCCCGTCAAAAAATTAGTGACAGCATTAAACATTTTATATATATGTTTTAAATCCTGCGCAAAAATATCAGCTAGCTCTTTTACACATCATATTATTTTAAAAATATGGATATGAAATATATGTCTCCAAATATTAATAAGCTTTTGCTTCATTTCTGATTCAAATTTTCTAACTTTCTTTAAGCCAAGTAAGACATTTTAAAAATGTTTTTAAGATAGACTTTTAAATAGATAATTTTTAAAAAATACTCTTTCTTTAGAAAATATTGGCATAGCTCACGGGAGTAAAACTTTAAACTACTCAAAGATTAAACCGAAACGAAACTTACTTATTGCATTTTATGGTATTTCAACAGAAAAGCTCTAAATAATAAAGTGATACTAGAGAAATCTATATCCAGCAGGAGAAAAATTACTGTAAACATATAAAACAGTTAAACGGTAGAATGACAGTTTGCAGAAAGACTGAAACTTATTTAAAATATTTGTTTCTCAAAATACGATTTTGATCTGTGAAGAACGTTGCCTTAGATAGTGATGTTTATATCCATACTTTATGTTACCCAGAATGCTGATTACTTCCAAATGTAGGCATCACCACAGAATACACTTCATTTTATATTTACATATAAGAAACTAGGAACAACAGTTCCTTGCTTTGGCGATTAACAATTCTATATTGCGTAAGGCCACCCAGACGGTATAGTGGTTAGGGAAGCCTTTCTGCGATACCGGATTCGAATCCCAAAGAAGGCATGGATGTAAAATTGTCTGTCTCTTTATAGGAAGTAACGGTGGCGTTGTATTAGGTGCTTCCACAATAAAATGGCCACCACTTCTGGCCTTAGCAGTGGCCAATGCCATTATAGGCAAGTGCCCGTCATTGAGGAGAGGGGGAGATTGCGTAAAATAGCATTTGCATTTAAAACGGGCCCGTTGAAATTACTAATTACAAATATCGCCGAAAGTATCGTACATAGGCGTGCTGAACTTTTTATACTTAACTTACAAAAGCGTAATAAACATTTCATCGACAGCACTTTTTTTTTGTACGCAGAGATCACAGAAAAAGTTAAATTCTGTATTTACAAAATCTTTTGATCACCAGTGATGAAGTTGTTTCATAAAATTTACGCACCTTATTTAGAAAAATACTGCAACTCGATGTCCTGTCCAGGATCAATACTTAACGAAAGCCACTTTTTTCCAAATATCCTGTACGTGCGGTGTGCCAGTCAGTTATCCGTTATCAATTTAACAGGCAAAGAAAAAAGATAATGAAAAATGTCACAGTTCCATTTAAAAAAAAAAAAGAATGGTTAGCCTGCGTCTCAGTAGGTTCAAACAGCAGAAATCTTGAGTCTTGGATAATAGGCAATGCCCAATATAGTAGTTTTCAAATAAAAAGAAATACGTGTCGGTTTTAAACGAAAATGCAAACTGCTTGATAAGGATCGTTAAACAATGACTCAAACACTGCAGAGTATACAACACCCAAGTGACTTGAAAAGAAAACGGAGCTGAGATTATTATTTCGATTATTTATTAGTTTGTTGAGAACATCATACATAACATTTTATGTGTGTTTTCCGAAACATAATT
The DNA here is from genome assembly GCA_000611955.2 of Stegodyphus mimosarum. NCBI lineage: Eukaryota > Metazoa > Arthropoda > Arachnida > Araneae > Eresidae > Stegodyphus > Stegodyphus mimosarum. The sequence goes on along the minus strand of KK112716.1, from coordinate 628,814 downwards.
CGCTGGTTACCGGCGTCAGTGTCAGAAGCATTTCTCTGGAGTAGGTCTGCAGCCCCGGCGATGAAAAATTGCAATTTAGTGAAATGTATTTTCATTTACGTACGGAGACGTCATAATACACACACGCATACACACACACACACATATATAGATATATATATATACCATCAAACACATTATTCTTGTTGCTTGGTTCCAGGGAAAAAGCATCAGAGATGCACAGCGAAATCTTTTTGAGACGTATATCGCCCATGTTTCTAGAAGATTTTTGTTTCCCATGAATGACGCTTACTTTAAAGAGTTGATTCACGTTATTTTCGCAACAGGTGACCTACCGAGGGGTATCTATAACAACAAACTACAGAGGTGACCTACTCTGTATTTTTGCTTTCGGTTATTGAATATGAATCATGTAATACACCCACCTGATGATAAATCATCAGTCGAATTTTGTTGATACTGCTATGGTGCCAACACTCAGACGATAGCATGTATATAGGGTCAACTTAAACAAATAACTGTATGGAACAACATCCGCGATGCTGCCCGTCACCTTACTGTATTATGATGGCGATTTGTCAAAAATGAGGGCAAATTCTGGCCGTGTTGATGACAATCAGTGTTGTTTCATATCCGATTATAGTAGTAAAATGATAACTATTGACAAATGCGAAATACGACAGCTTCAACTGACAGATGCTAGATGGGCGCGTGCACTGTATTTTTAATGGGTACCATCCAGTGATATGGTTGGTCATCTTCAGGGTAGATCAGTGCATTTTTCCTGTCATGTTGCATAATTTAATGTTTAATCTGGTAATGTAATAAAAGTAAGTACGTATAATTTCTTGCATTTATTTATTTTTGATGCTTTTCGTGTGGTTTTGCACAGAAATGTTGTCAATTTCTTTGATTATGATGGATCACAGGCGGTACGTCAACAGACGAGTTATTTGTTGCGAGAATACAGATTTCACACTGTATTTGAACATTTTTCGTGATTATGTGCACCCAAAACATAGACAGATCATACTCGCCGTTTCATGCTCGTATTTCCACAGGATAACGTCTCTCTTTCCATGTATGATCTATGTTTTATCAGTATGATAAAATATTTAAAATGATGGATCAAAATGGTAACCATAACATTCATCAAATGTTTTCAAAAACTTGAACTACTTTCTGCAATTTTCCTCATCGTCGAGTTCTCATCTGCAGCCATATGACAAATGAATTCCCTATTATTGTTTATATTAATTGAAGGCAAATTAATTCACTTTATCATAAAAGCACCAGAAAACGATAAATGAATAATGTAAATAACAGATTACAGAGTCGGTGCTAATTATGAGGTGCAAATTTGACAATTTTGTCTTCAACACTCAATTCATTTGCACGTGAGATAAGAAATTTTATACTGTATGATATCATCTCGATTCGACAAAATTCTATCATTACTTGAAAGCAGAATGTTAGTTTTATGCTATATCATACTGTATGTTTAGAAGGTGAAGTACATCGTCTTCACTAACTGACTTAAAATTTTGTATTAGGGAAGAGATCTAATTTGTTTCAGATTGAAAAACTTATCACTACACGAAAAACTGCCCTGTAAGCTATATTTAAAGTAATATTACAGTAAGATCAAAAGCCAAAGTTATTGCAATACTAACAAAAATTACTAGGTGCTGAAATTTTATCTCATTTACCTAGAAGAAATATCTAACTTTACATTTTTAACTACGATTATTTGCAGAAGCACCTTATGCAATTATACTGTTCTACTTTTTCTTTACGCTAACTACAGTGCATTTATAAAAATCAGTAAACTCATGCATAGCAAAAAACTATCAAATGATTCATCTTTTCAACAAAATAGAATACAAATTCCCAGGATTTAGAAGATTATTTATCCCTGACAAATTCCTAGCTTTAGAGGAGGAAAAAAAGGAAGTATGAAGAATATTCCAGTTCCTGGCATTGGAGCAGAAAGAATTTTCAGGAAAATATATCATTACTCTTTTGTTACAGCGATAGGCAGCCGTTAATATAGGAGGTAGTGAATAATTTGTGGGGAATTTTACTATAACTTCAAACATTGAATGCATTCAAAAGAACTGTTAGTCAAATATAGCATTAATTAATTAATTAGAGATGAACATCTGTTAATATATGAACAATTAATCACCTTGTGGCGTTTACTTCTGAAAGAAATCACCATTTCGGGGAACATAAATAAACATCTGTATTAAACATCAGTTGTCTTACGACGAACAACCTCCACAGAAAGTCAAAATTCTCTAGAATCTTAGGCGGTTGTCTTTAACAAAGTTTATTATATCTGGTTTGATTTAATATGCCGTTAGATTAACTATTGTACGGCTCTAAACAAAGTTAGAATAAACTAAGTTCAAAATCATTGATTTCTTTCAGTTGTAAAGATAATATAATATGATAAAGTAATATATTATAGATTAATTAATGTAATCTGTGAAATATTAACTCATAAGGTTGTCGAAAGTTCTAATTTCGACATTTTAAAGTACATGAATTTTTTGCAGAAGTAAAATCTCAGAAACTGCATATTATTTACTTAATAACAGACACCAGTTGCATCAGACATCAGTCTTTTTATGCAGACCTTTTATATTCATTTTCAGATATTTTCATTGTTGCCTAGATGTTACTACCATCAAGAACGAAGGATGCCCTGCTCTTAAATGGAATCCATCGATCTACCTTGTAGGACCCTTCCGGTCTATCATCTAATTAAAAAGCTGAAATACGTGTAGAAACCACACAGGGAAGAATAAAAAGAACCCTTTATTAACTCTTTTAAAATTTACAATGCGTCGACTTGACGCTAACGCACTACGCCTCACTCCGGCGGTAACTCAAGTAAAAGAACTAAACTAAAAATTCGAAGATATTAACAAGTAGCAGAAATACGCTTCAGGGCTCAGAATATCCTGTTTCTAATGCAGCGTTGAAAGTCTAGTGGCAGAAAGTAATAGTTGTTTACGTCACGTTAACTAGCAATAAATGCCAAGCAGAAGCTGCAAAAACACAGTATTCACCCACACGCTTTACCTTTCTCTTCTAGAACTCAGTATTTAAACCTTTTCTTCTTAAGGTAGAATTTGCATTAATTCACGCGCGCTACCAAGTTTAAATATTCCGGCATTGACAATTAGGGGAAATGAAGGCTTACAGGAAAGTAGCGTAAAATTAAATTAAATTGGTTATTTAAAATAAGTACAAATCCCTACAACTTATTTCATCCACTGTTTTCCAATTCCTTGTGTATTTCTTTCTGTTTTCTTACAAGCTCAGCAATTTCCTCGCGTCTTCATTGACCCTGTTTCCAACCTGACGGAAGAAGAAAGAATCGAATCGAACAGGAAAGAATGAAAACTGATCTCTTCACCCAGAGGCCCACCCTCAGAGGAACCGACTTCAAAGGCGTCATAATATCACATGTAGCCTTCCATTATGTGATCTTTTTCACGTAATAGAGTGAAGGTCTTGGATTTAGTCCCGCCTCCTGGAGCTAAAGCGTTTTGTAACGCCACAAGAAGGTCAACCCTAATGATGCCAACTCGTCACCTGTAACATTTTTGGCCATTGATGGCAAAATGGTAATTCGATTCGCTGCCAGCGGGCAGGCCGACAGCATCACTTAGACGAGAGAGTTACAAAAGATAACTTCTGCTGAAATTATCCTCTAAATGCCGCTTTTCATCTCTGATAAAAAATCTGATGTGTGCACTACATGGCTTCCTTGTACAGAATATTAAATTATACGCAATTTTCCTGCATTTTAAACATATTGAATTATTCAATAAAATTCGTTAAGAAAGAACAAAATTCGTTAGCATTAACAGATAAAGAATTTTGAATTAAATCTACTTCGTCGATACCGCATAAACCACAATAGAATAAATGCACTCCTTAAAGTTCACTATCGTCGCTAGGTTCATTTAACAGCGTTAATCTCATTCATGTTATAACTCAGAGTGCGCAAACATTATAGCAGCTGAAGAATTACCACAAGTTCTATTCAAATACTATAATAAATCTAAAACGATGTATAAAAGAAATTAAACAAATAAAAAAGAAATAGCTTTTCACAGACGATTCAGCCCCGCTTACCTAATGCGCATGCGCTACTAATTAATTCAGTTCTTACTTCGGGGTAAGGGAAAAATACGTAAAAATTCGAAATATTTTCATTAAAAAACGAAAGGTACAGAAAAACATAAAACACCAAGTACAGTTAAAACAATTAAAAGGCAATTTTTACAGTTAAAACTACAGTTTGTACGCAAAAACAATCTAATAATGATAATTCCAGAATGAATTAAGCATAATTTAATTCGCAATAATAAAAAAAGACGTTACTTTGTTTTTGCGAAACTTAGTTTCTCTAGATTGGCAACAAATCCACTATTCTGTTAAGTATCAACTGCAAACAAATATGTCCGCTATCATAACCAAAAATTAGGCTTAGCCGCACTTAAAAAACCTTTAAATTGCCGATAATTTCACAATATTTGCATGCAGGTTAACTAAAGGCATAAAATCGTAACCGAAAGATAAGAACAACATAATTCAATCATTTTTAAAGCAAAAAATGCACAATTTACAAACATATAAGAATAAAAAAACTATACTTCCTTTTTACTTCGTGCAAGGAAGTAAAAAAGAGCTTATTGCTAATATTGACTTACAACTTTTGCTGCTTAAATTTTTGTTCTTTGCTATGGTAGTTTTAAACAAAAATTTTGGAACCTAATTTAACTGGTTGTAATTAGAGAAATAATTATCACAAAACCAATTTTCCGCCGTTTTCCCTAAATTTATAGGAATTCTTTAAATATTTCGCTAAAATTAAAAATTAACAAAGTAACAACCTTATGTTTGCCTTAAATTCTTTCAAGAACTCAACTTGAGAACTTTTGAGTTCTTAACTACACAAGGTTGTTCACACAAGGTTGTTCACATAAGGTTGCTTTGCTAATTTCGTTTCACTTTGGCGTGTTTCTCTTTTGTCTTATTTTTTGTAAATGTCAAATAAATTTGCAAATTTCGCATTTTTTGCGATTACTTTTGAATTTCTGCTGCAGCTGCCAGATTATTTCTTTAAATAATTTTAATAGTATCTTTCATTAGAATTTATAGCCGCCCAACCGGTATATTGGTTAGCGTCATGACTGCGTGCCGAAGAGCCCGTGTTCGAATCCCGAAGAAGGCATGGGTGTTTGTAAATGTATAGCGTCCGTGCAGTATGGGGCACTCCAAATATGCGGCGAGCCGAAAGTCCTCTCGAAAGGTTGGTGATGGGGAAAGAGGGGGTGGCAAATAATTGGCCCGTCCCCCCCCGGGCCGCACTCCATCAAAATTGGAGGCAGAACTGAACCAAATCGCATTGTCACTTATAGGTGCTCAACGAGCTCCTTGCCACGAGGATTACCTGGATTGAATGGAAAATGAGAAAATGTTTAGTTGACGTGACACGACATGGACTTTCTTTCCTCACAGCCGTACAAAAAAAATCTCATTTGCTTTTTTTTTAATAGCTGAATTATTCAAAACGATTGTCATCATAAATTTCTACTCTCTCGTGGTCTCGTTTTAAATAAAAAATAAATTCTATTGCTTATACTTATTACGCACTTAATCACGAAATAAGGCTGGAATTCAGCAATGATGCCCAAGCCCAATTGCGATAATGTTATCGCAGCGGCAGCTTAAAATGATATAAATAGCATTGTCTTCTGTTGACCAATAAACTATTTCCACGATGAATGTTTTGATTTAAAAAAGGGCTGCTTTTAATGTGACCAAAATCTGTACGTTTACAATACACTTGATGAGATCTTACATAAGGAATATACTCTATTGTATTTATTCCCTGTGGAATTTTGACTCGTTTATAAATTATCGGCACAAAGCTAAAATCACGAATCTGCATCATTTGCTGCCTATATTTGTCCATCATCGTTATTTTAAATTCTGCTAAACAAACTAATGCGCATTATTTACATGAAAATTATTATACAGAAGTCATAACTCGGTTTTTCTCTATCCATATGGGTACTTCTTGGTTATATTGTGTCACGGGCCACATATTCTTGCTGATAACATTTGGCGCAAGAATTTGTTTGGAAACAAAAGCTTACTGATACTTTGGCAAACCTGCGCCAAATATTCTTTCCAACAATCCGTTGATTTGTCGGTCACCTTGTCAGTAGTTCACTCTATTCATGTTTTTGCAGTTCTGTTTTCAACCATTTTTAAAAAATACTTATTTGTTCCTTGGCAAATGCTGTACACAATTCATTATTTGGATTATAACCTTCCAGTATGGTTTTTTTCTTTTAGGGGACTATTGTTTTCGTTTTGCGATTTTGCGTCGAATCACTTTGAATGTCCGTTTCACTTTTCAAATTGTTGCCACCAAATATTATCGCCCTGTGTTAGACTGAAAGAAATTAAATAATGAAAAATCTGCGTAAATGTATGCACGTTTCTTGCTTTGTGATAAAACAGCGCTATCTAGAGCCATCGAATTTTGAATAACATAATCCTACTGCGAATATGGGCATCTGGAAGCCCAAATTTGAAATATGAATTTGTTTTATTATCGATTTCATAGTTTGTAAAACTTTAATGAATTTTTGATTAACAAACTCAAGGATTTCAAAGCAAGCAATGGCAAAGTTGTACAGACAAATGAATTTTACCTCCAGCGTGAGAGACTGTGAATCGGAAATTCTAAAGATATGCTCAATTTAAAATTATTTTGCGATACTGCTCTTGAACTGAATTTAAGTGCAAAGAACATCATATTTAATAAATAAAAGTAGCACACAAAATGTTGAAAAAAAACTCCCCTTTGGACGTAATTTAAAATCTGAAACCTTTCAGATTTTTTGTTTTCTTCTACAGGCCTAGTTAGTGGCCGAGAAGTTAAAGACTATTAAATACTGATAGTTAGTCCCGGCTTCGAACCTTGGCGAAAGGGCTGACTGTATGGTTGGCTTTCAAGGTTTTCCTCACGTGCAACATAAATACAAGGCAGTTCCTTTAGAAAGACTTCCACAAAGTCCTCCTTCCCTTTAGGCAAGATTGTTTTCATATGTTCCGCCATATTCAAATAAGTTGGCCCAATTTTTAAAACGCGACACGCAACAGTAAAAATGTAAGTTTTATGAGCATTCTCCCCCCCCCCCCTCCCCCCCATATTTTTTCCTGAAATGGCTTAAGAGTTTTCTGAATTACTTTACCGTTTGTTTTCATCTTGATATTTACTTTTGATGTCAGGTTTCTTGGCGCCAAAAATCTATTGCTAAGAGTATGTGACTAGGTAAAACTGTATGTTGCATAGTTTTCCACGAAATAGTTAAAGTTCTAGACAGCTGAAACTTTTAGAAATTTCTCTACTTCACTTGTGACAACTCCGATATTTTACTGTTTTTTCTGAAATTAAATTGCTTACGAAAGCTTATTTAAAAGTTTTGGTGACTTTCGAAAAATCGAGTTACGAAGTCTGCATAATAATTTTCGAGTATTTGTTGTTACAATAGGTATTTGCTTCTTCTGTGATCAGCAAAATGCTTGTTGCTATAAAATCTCACTTCAAAATTTGTAGGAAGTTAAAAATTGGCAAAAAATCCAGTTATGAGTTTCATGTAATAATTTTCTTCCCCACATCTTTTTTTCCACGTAGTAACAACCAGACAACTTGAAAAAGGCATTTAGGGGGAAAACTAAAATCATGTTGGATTCGTGGTTTTGACATGATGCCGATGATGATTTAGAAAAATATCGCAATATAATAGCCTAGATAGCGTTATATGCAATGATATCTGGCACTGGCCCTTTTAAATAAAGTTTCTGCTTTCGAATAATATTTGTTTAAACTTTTTTTGTGAAATAAAGATTTTTTTGGTCCGAAGGGGCTTTGTCCCTGAAGGACTATTGTTTTCGTTTTGCGATTTTGCGTTGGAAACATTAAAAGTCTGAATCATTTTTCAAACTGTTGCTACAAAGTATTGCAGCCCTGTATTATATTTAAAGAAATTAAATAATGAAGAATCTGCATAAATGTACGTATATTTCTTCCAAATGTGATAAAACAACGGTACCTAAAATCATCCGATTTTGAATAACGTACGTTTCCACCCGAATATGCGCATCTGAAAGCCCGAATTTGGAAATTTTTTATTATCTATTTCATATTTTGTAAAACTTTAACGAATTTTTGATGAACAAACGAACAAACTCAAACGATTTAAAAGCGAGCAATGGCAACACTCTACGGGGGGGGGCAACCTTTTTATAAGGAACGCGGAACTGTGTATCAGAAATTCTAAAGATATACTCATTTTAAAATTATTTTGCGATATTGCTGTTGAACTCAATTTTATGGTTTAAGTGCGAAGAAAATTATATTTAACACACAAAACGTTAAAAACGCCCCTTTGGTCGTAATTTAAAATCTGAAACCTTTTAGATTTTTTATCTTTTTATTTATTATTATTATTATTATTACTGTTACTTATTTATTTATTTATTTATTTATTTTGGGTGAGGAAGAACGCGGAGTGAAAAGTTCTGGTTTTACAGTATCAGAAGAATGGAAAATAGATAGCTTCTAATAAGGTGAGTTGGGGGTGAAGAAAGAGATTTTAAAACAAAGGAAGGACGCGAAATGAAGAAAGAGATTTAATCTTCATTTCGCGTCAATACACTGACTGAGTATTTTTCCGATACTTATTTCTAAATTTTACAGTCTAAATTATAAAAACCTAATGCAGTAATGCCTTTTTTATTGAAGACTTGTTGGTGTTTAGCCTTTTTATTGAAACGATACCTTTTATGCAAAATAAGATCAATGGCAAAGACATACATGCATTTTCCCGTCAGAAATTTCAATCATTCACATCTAAAACTACGAATCTTTTAAATTACCTTAACATTTGGCTTTCCGTCTAAATTGATACATATATAGATTATTTGGTATTTATAATTTTCATATACCTAGTTCAAACAACAGCTAGATACCATGTCATAAATTTAACTTTGGAAGATTAATGATGCCTTAAGAAAAGTTGATCCATCAAACAGCCCATCGTTCAAAATGACGAATCTTTGCTACACATCATATCAAGAGTTATCTTCTACAGCTGTTGATTGATAAGACACTTTGCGAGGGAAGCTAGCTTCAAAATCTGCAGCCAGTTCAGGTAACTAGAATTACAGCACGTTTCCGACATGACTGGCGTTTGCAAGTTTTTTCTTCACAGTAAAGTATTAAGAAATGCAAGTTCTATTAACTAGAAACATTCAACTGATTATTTAACAGCAGAGTTTCATTGATAAGAAACATCTGTAATGTCTCGAACACGAATATATGTGAAAGTACAGAAAAAATGTAAAAATAAAATGATAATATAATTTAAGTACCTTGAAAGGAATATTTAAGTCTCAAGAAAAAACAAAGAATGCGTTAAATCAGAGCTAATATAACCATTTCGCAATTCCAAATTGTAAATGGAAGTATGCAACAGTAATGTAAAATAACTTTAAATGGAGGACACAAGTAGATAAATTCTGATAAAAATATTCCAATAATGTTTTGAGGATAGCTGTTACATATTGACATCTGAATATGTTTTATAAATATTACAACAATCATAGATAAAATTTAAACATTATTATCGATTTTTCTCAGTATTTTTTAATAAAGGGCAATATTATCGAATAAATTCAAAAGAACAAAATTCGAAACAATTAATTTTTAAAGCTTAGAGGTTAAAACTAATTGTCTCCCTAACTATATCTTTTCTAACTTTCCTGAGCTATGGACGACTTTACCATTTTCGAACTTTAACGTAAAATCTAAAACTCTAAAAAACACATAGAAAAGCAAACTTTTTAGAGTCATTACTTACTTACAAGCAGGAAACCTAAAAATGAGGAATGCAAAAAACGAACTAGGATTCGAACTCCGGAATTCCCGATATTAGCTGGGCGTGCTTCCAATTGCGTCACGAAAGCACGCAGTACGGAGAAAGAAAATACCTTAAAACCTAATTAAAAGTTTATTAACGCTATGACTTGCAGGTATAGTTTGTCGCATACCATTCTGTTTCAAACAGTAACTAACACCTTTTTTTTTTTGACTGAATAGCCATGTAGAATTTATCACGGAAAGGTTCACCACCACAAGCAATGAAAATCAGTTTTATCTTGTAAATCAACATTATTATTTTAATGCACTGAAAATACAACAACTTCATTAATATTCAGAATGAGTCTAGTGCTACAACAATTTGCTGACTGGGTTCAATATTTTCAATGACAAAAGATAGTTTTTCAACAACGAGCAAGCCATGAGTCGGAACCAGAAATTCTAACAACAGTTATGAAAATTCCCATGATAGAAAACATCAAGTTAACAATTGCCACTAATTGGCAGATATTATTTTTAAAATATAAACATACTGCCATAAATTGTATTTAATGTTAAAAACGGCAAAAAATATTCATTATTTAAATTATAACCTTAATTGCGCGTTATCCTGTGCAACTAAACAAAATTTATCTGCAACAGGTTGCTTTACAACATGCTCGAATCTTCCACACCTTTATGCTTTGCGTCATTTTATACCGATTGGGCCTTCCTTGCATTTAAAATCACCACTTTCAAAATATACTCTGATCGTAAGATGGCTGGTTGGCAATCCCATTCGCAACATGATCTTTGTGGGTTGTGAACACCCCAAAAAAGGTAGATGTTGTTTATCAGAGCCCTGGAGGTTGAAGCCATTTATCAGCAACAGCCAACACAGATCCCTCGATCACGTTCTCCTGAAATCCAAGTCACGTGCGAAGTGTTACTAAACTTCTGATCTACCAGCTGCGATTATGCCAACGAGGACCACATACCAAGATTAGCAAGATTTAGAAGATGTTTGAACCTCCGCTAAGTTACGGCACAAAGGTTACAAGGACTATGCTTTGTACATAATATCGCTGTTACTAGAGCTCACTTACTTTCCGTCACTCCCCCCCCCTCAGTAAATACGCGAGACAAATGGAACCATGTCGAATTTTATCGACAAATCCGTGAACCTACGGCTGACAGACATTTTGGAATCTTTCTTCGAAAATAATAAATTGTTTCTTGTGTAACTAACTATTCTATAACAGCATTAGCTGATAAGTGTGAAATAATTTTCATTTATTAAATGATGTAACAGCTAAGGATGTACAGCAGATATTTTTATGACTGTTTTAATAGTTAGGATATATATTAGGTACAGTTAAATACCACATCTTTATTCATTTTATTTTTGTATATAACTCATATTGAGTACATGGTGAAGCAATCGATAAACAAATAATAACACTGGGAAAATTGTATATTATTTCTTTCTAATTATGGAACGTGTTCTGCATATTAACTTCCAAAGAACAATTCGAGCAAATTGATTAATGATGTATAACTGCATTTACATTTTTTTAAAGTATTTCTGTATTTGCTCTGATTTTTATTAGAGGTGAATGCTGTTCTGATGACCATCTCTGAAAGAGGAAGTATTTCTGAAAACATAACTAAACATGAGTTGAGACAAGAGAGAAGAGAAACACGTCAAATAAAATATACAGTTAGGCAAAGCAAAAACCAATTGTTAGCGTAGATTTTAACCAAGACACCATCAATTTCGTGGGCTAGCAGATACAGGTACAGGTATCTGCAGAGCTTCTTTTCTCTTGATGAAGACTGTTGCTTTGCCCAACAGTATGCTTTATTTTGGAGTGTTTCTTTTCTGTCTCGATTTTTGCTACCAACTGGCATTTTTAATACAGAATATCTTTGATATCGATGAAGATATTCTGCTTTAAGTTAAAATATATAGCTGACAGATCTTTACCTGTCGTCTTCGAAATCCATAACGTCTTGGTTAAAATCTACGACAAACACAAGGTTATTGCTTTACTTAACTGTTTGACTGGTTTTGGTTTTATGTGATTCAAAGTCTCGAGGGCTATCTGCCTAACGGAGGCATTACACGGAAAGGGAGGGATGCCCCTTGGAGGACTTTTAAGAGAAACTAGCTAGTATCCACGTTACACTTGGGAAAAAACCACGACACTTCCATTCAGCCAGCCCGTTCATGAGATTTGAACCTCGGACCGACTACCAGTGTTCAGCGACTTTACCTCTCAGCCGCTGCTGGTCTTCTTAATTGTTTGAATCGAGTCCTTTATAACAGTACAGAGAGAAAAAATTATGTGAAACCGTGAATTGTCGTCTTAGAGCTAGTCCGTAATATTAAGAAGTACATTTATCGCTTTTAACTTTCCCATTTAACATAATGTTTTAATATGAAAGATAAATTTAAGATCTTATGAAACGCTGAATAATAATACTTCTGAAAATTGGTTATTTGCCAGAATGCTTGACTGATAAAGGGAATAAATTACCGCATGCCTCATGCAAGTTGCGAGGCCGGATGGTAAATGCTTGGTAGCAGAGCATAACAGGAAATAATGTTCATAAAAGACAGAAAGACTTTTATAGTCAATACGATGGTGAGATAATAATATAGTGTCTCTTCATAAGGGCATCTCTTTATAAAGGTGCTCGTACATTTATACAGAACAGTTGCAATTCGAGAAGACAGAAAGCTTCATAAGGGTGCCCTCTGGCGCACCGTTAATGAAAATAATTTTCTAATTTAAAAATAATACTAACCTTCATAACTAATAACCATCTTAATAATAATAATAACCTTCATAAGTGTAATCACCTTTATGAGAGGGCACACTAATGCAACTTCGAACTTCGTTTGCGAACCTAAATCGTATTCCACTTTAGAGCAAGAGCACCCTTACGAAGCTTTCTGTCTTTTCGAATTGCGGCCGACTTACATTAATGCGCGGGGTTTTTCATAACGGAACACACTTTTGAAGGGGTCCTCAATATAATGAACTATTATTAAGAGAACCAATTAGGATTTCAAATTATTTTGGTCTTTCGTGGAGATGGTTGCCTTAGAGAGATGAAGTTCAATAACAATGTATATTTATGTTTTTAAAAAAAATTAGTCGCTCAGGTGCTGCCATAAAAAGGTTCATCGTAACAATAATAATAGAATAAAATAATCAAATTCGATTCAGTGGTAATTAATGAATTCGAAGCTGACTGGAAGTTGAAGGAGTTAAACTATTTGAAGTTAAAATTTAGCTCTAGAACATAAATCTTCTCTATGCACTCGCAAACCAAATTGTTGCTTCTTTAAGTAGAAGTCTAGAAGAAAGAAGCAAAGAGAAAAAATTTTCGGCTAACTTTTTTTTCTTTCCTTCTTTCTTAACTTTCATACTTTCATAACTAGCGCCAGTTTTAAGCACGTATTATCAATGCTAATTTATTCGATTAAACTTTGAACTCCTTGCATTGGATTTCATCAACCAATTAAACTGATTTGTAGCGGCTTTCTTCCTAAAGCGGAGATAGCTTTAAGTCATTTGGAAAATTATTTAGTTTCTTTTTTTACCCCTCTTTTGCATTCTTCTGCAAAAAAGGAAGTTTTATGTTTGAAAATAAAGACAACATTTATGTCTAGTTTCAACATATTTAGTACATACTTGAGTCATTTTTATTATGTTTCATAGATAGGTAATGACACTTACTTTTTTTTAAGATTTCTAAAGGTCTAACAAATCAAGGATATTCAAATTGGCATCAAAAGCAGGAAGAATAATGTAAGATTGGTATCTTAGAACTTGAGTCTCCAATCTCAAATACTTCTTTCTTCCGTACTTGTCTTAAGACTACAGTGAATATTTCCTTCACTCTCAAAAAAGAAGCTTTTTTTCATTAAGTAAACGCAATAAAAAAAGAACAGAAAGCAATGGATCTCGCTTTTTCCATTTGAAATAACATTTCGTTTTATAGATTTCAGTTCTAAATCTGAAATACGTAGAAATAAAAATAAAAATGGAAAACAATCATGTTTTTGTTCTGCTTTGGTGCACCGGGAGGGAGGGTGTTTTTTTTTAAATTGATCTCGATTTAAATTTTGTTTTTAATTTAAATTTTATCACAAAATTATTGAAGTTTTAAAGATCTTTATTTCTTATTATTTCAATTTTGTGCAATGACTGTTTTGCACTGTTTCAACGATCTATCTTGCTGCACATGAATATGATATTTGAATTTATTAGTTCAAAGGGGCAATTTGCCCAGAAGGACTATTAATTTCGTTTTGGCATTTTGCGTTGATTCACTGCAAGCGTTGTTTCACTTTTCAAATTGTTGCACCAAATATCATCGCCCTGTATTATATTTAAAGGAATTAAACAATGAAAAAGCTGTTTAAATGTATCTATGTTTCTTGCATTGTGATAAAACAATGGTACCTAGAGTCATCAAATTTTAAATAACGTAATCCTCCTGCGAATATGGGCATCAGGAAGCTAAATTTGACATTTGGAATTTGTTTTATTATCGATTTCCTATTTTGTAAAACTTGAACGAATTTTTGATTAACAAACTCAAGGATTTCAAAGCGAGCAATGGCAACGTTGTACAGAAAAAACATTTTTATCTCCAGCGCTGTGTATCGGAAATTCTAAAGATATAAGGTTCTAAGGATTAGATTAATTCTAAAGATTTTAAAATTATTTTGCGATATTTTTTAACAGAATTTTATGGTTTAAGTGCGAAGGACATGATATTTAATAAATAAAGGTAACACATGTTAGAAAAACATCGTTTTGGGAGTAATTTAAAATCTGAAACCTTTCAGATTTTTTTTTATTTTTTAATTTTAAATTATACTCTCCCTCTCTATGTATATATGTAAGACGATGGCTTGGAGAAAGCTGCAGTGGAAGGGCGATGGTTCTTTCCGCTGTAATAACTTGTAGAGGCTTTACTGCGTAGTTTGAATGATAACACTTCAAGAGAGACAGCTGTAAATTCTAAACATAATCTTATTCCTTGATCATTTATTTTTAGGACACATATTCTTTTTCATTGCGCATCATCATCATTGTGGGCTTCTCTTGTTTGTTAAGTTGCTTGTTAAGAAAAAGTTTCAGTCCTCGAAATTTTGAGTTCAAGTTCCGAATTAGCTACGTCATAAGCTTTACATATCGCAGAAAAAAGAGTCTTTGCTTTTAGAACAGAAGGAGGGGATTAAGAAGTTATTGCTAGTTTAAATTATAATTTTGATTTATGTATTTATACAGCGAGGCCACACTACGTTAGTCATCTACTGTTCTAGATGATAGCTTTGGTCTTTTGCGGAACTGAGAACCTTAAAGAGACAGAACTGTAGCAAGGGGGCAGCGCCCGGGGGCAACAGAAGATCTCGCGCCCCTCGTGTTTGCCAAGAATGGAAAGCGTTTCATACTACAATTTTGGAACATCAGTTCGGCGCCTCCTGGATACTGCACCCAGGTACAGATGTTCCCCCTAGCTCCCTTCTAGCTACGCCCCTGTACAGAGATCTGTTTCATCACTTTTTTCTTATACAATGAATCTTTTCAGTCTGACCACCTATCTCAGATGACCATATCTGAGAATTACAAATAATTATTGAGAACATCGTTTTAGAACGTCGCCTCTTTAAAACGATCAACTACGCAGAAATGTGGAAATTATCGGGAATCGTACGTGATCGTCTTAGAAACGGTTAACAGTATATGAATTGATGCATTAAAAATAACATCAATATAGAAACGTTGGATGGGAATAAAGTCTTTTTTTCTAACCACTGTTTCAATGCAATTAATCTTCTGATTATATATTAGGCTTGATATATTAGAAGCAATATGATAAATAGCTTTTCTCAGTACATATTTTATGAATGTAATTAATCTTCTGAATGTATATCAGACCGTTATATTACATGGAACATGAAATATGAATCAGAACTTCCCAACTGCTAAGAAATACTAATCTCAAAATTCTCCGACGAGTTTCTTGGAATTACGATGTCACTTTACCAAAGCACCAACTAAATTTCTCCCATGTTTTTGCAGACATCAACAAGGATTTTTCCTCGTATGTTTTTTTTTTTTTGGTAGGGGGAGGAAGAAAAAGGCTGTTTACATGTGACACACCCTTGAAGTTCAGTAGGATACATTCCATCCTTACCATTGCGGGATCTGATGAGCAATAAGAACATTTCCTTCCTAGAAACTGTCATGTTCTGCTTTGTAGGATGGGTTAAGCTCTTCTGACAGAAAAAGAGCGTTTTATGTCTCTTAAACTGGGAGATGAGTTTGCAAGACGCTCAGATCTACTCGATGTGTGCTCCATCTTAATGTCTTTACGACACACCGCTGTCACTGTTAAAGAAGAAGGGGGAAAAGTGCTTCGAAAATAAACGAATAGAAGTGGTCACCATTTCATTTGCGACAGGCAAGGCCAAAGACCTTCATCTCTGGGAATTTGAGACATTTGAGATGTTTTATTTAAAAGGAATGGAGCTCTACTCAGGGAAATGCAGATAAAACGTCGTCAATTCGTTGACAAACCTCAGACTTTCAAGTCCCCCCCCTTATTTTTAATATGACAAGGAAGATTTATGTGAAAGAAAAATGCAAAAACGAAATGTTTGAAGAAACTTGAAAAAAAAAACTTTCATATCTAATGTCTTTGCTGAAAATATGACATGTTACTGTAAGAAATTAGAATTTCCTTTGAAACAAAACTGAATTAGATAACACCAACATGGTATATACACTTATTGAACCTAGACGAAGTAGTACCAGGTACCTGATACCGTTAATTTTACGGTGGCATATCATTATAAACGAAATAGCACAAGACACCCAAATAAAACAAAATAAATAATTATTAAAAAAGATTCAGATAAAACGAAAAATTATAACCCGCATAAAACGAAATTATAAAAATAAATTATTACCTAACAATTATAAACTAAATAGCATCGATATACAAGCTTTTACATCTTTATCATTTGAAATAAAGTATATAGATATGGTTGGTGGTCGTGAGAAGTTCACTACATTTAAGTAAATATTGCTGATAACATTATGCTTGGACATCCATAGATAATATATTAAAGAAAATACAGTGAATCTTTTTGCTAATGAAATGACAATATTGCTGAGAACATAAATAAACACAAGTATTGAAAATAGTCTCTCTAAGACGACCATCTTCATCGAAAACAAAAATCATAATGGCATCGCAAGTGGTTGTCTAAGACAGTGTTCGTTGCAATGAAACTGCATTCAATGTTTATTAAAATTTCAGCTTAAGTCAAACATTATACAGTGAATTCTTTTCTGGCGACCACTTCTCTAAGACAATCGTTCCAGAAAGTGATTAGTATTTGTGAGATCACAAATAAACAGTGGTACAGCACATCATTTCTGTAAGACGATATCCTTCACAAAGACCCAAATCATCTGAAATTGTGGCTAATCCTTTTAGAAAGGGTTCACAGTGTTACAGTGAATTTTCTCGTGGCGACCATCTCTTTAAGACGATTGTTCTTGAAAGTGTTCAATATTTATGAATCACAAATAAACACTGCTACAGAACTTAATTTTGTAAGATGATCGCCTCCAAATAAGATCAAAATTATCTGTAATTATGAGACACCCTTTTAGAGAGGGTTCACTGTGCTTATTTATGAAGACAAACTGGAATTCGCAGCCATTTATATGAAAAAATAAACGAAGACGATAATATTACTTTTGCTTTTCTATTCAGGCTGTAATGAAAAATACGCTTGCTTTCGATATTACTGGATTGTATTAGATTGCTTAATTTAGTTGATTAGATTTCTTAAGTACATAAGGATAATATGCCTGAACTTTGTCGCACTTTTGACCAAGGATCTCTCAGGATTATCTAATCTTAAGCACTTATTAAAGACAAATTTAAATAATGATCCAATTAACCATTGAAATGTTGTTAAATAAAATTACAATTAAGTTAAGTGGATAATTTTAATTATTTTATAGGTCTTTCGATATTAGTGGTGATGTATTTTAATTCATCAGTATTTTATTTCAATTAATAAAATAAGGCAATCATAAATTTGCTATTACACAAGTTGAATTTGTTTATACTCATATTTCAGTGCTTCTTTAGTGACTACTCAATAAATCTTGATTACAGATACTGTTAACAGCAATATACAATGGAAACATGTGCTCTACAACAGCGAAAAAATACTAATCTTTCTCCATTGACCTAAACCTCTAATTTCTAGTTTCGAAATTCTTCTTTGGCTGTTGCCATATCTATTTGGTAAAAAGTAAACTTATTGAAGCAGGACTGCGCCTTACACAACAACTACAGGCGCTGTTTCCGTCCCTTTCTACGATAACATTGTTTTTTAATTTCTTAAATCGGTCTCACTGAATTTTTATTAACAAGACTTCAGAAAATAATAATTACCATCATCATTAAAAATGGAATATTTTTTATGTGTAACATATTTTTAACATAATTTTAACTCTTCGCAAGGCAGATATAATCCAGTTTTACTAATCAAACCCTTCAAAGACTACGCGATTTTAATATTCGGTGGATGTAGTCGCATTAGAAAGATGATACTGTTTATTTACTCGTATATTGTAAAAAATACTAATCCCTTTCAAAAACTACTGCTGTGAAAAGTTTCATTTTGATTCTTTTGCGCAATATTGAGACTTATACAATGTTAGCCTTTGAATTTCTTTTGAAATCTCTCACACCTGCATATCGCTTGCAATGAAATCCTCAAATTATGTTAAATAAGATTATATACTTTGAAATTAATGTATATGAAAATAAACCAAATGGACGTTAAATTAAATATAATACTAAGAGATATAAAAGAAAGATATCAAGAAATATAAAGTACTTGACACTTACTATCTTCAGGGAAAGCGTCAAATCATTTTATATAGGATTACATTCTTCCAAATTAATACTTTCTTAGCCGTCATGAATAATACTCAGAATTCTATGGATATTTTAAAAACCGTTTAACAGCCTAAGCTCTCCTTTGAGTATGCATACCTCTGGGTTTACTTACAGATGAAATCTCTGAGATTAATCTAACGATGACATCTTTCTAACTAACTAAACTAACGATGACTCTTTCTAACCAAAATTTTCTAAAAGTTCTAACTTTTCTAAAATTGATATAAAATAGGGTATACTTACACCCTCACTGTATTTTAAAATGCTATGTACTCGTTTCTGTGTAGTATCTTGAGAACTGTTTGTCTGCTGATGGCATATTAATATTGCATTATCTCATTAGAAAAGACAAATTCGTCCGTCTACATACGATAGTTTCTTCAACTGATATACTATATAGAAACTAATTTAATTATTTTACTTTTTTTCATCCACAGTGATATAGAGATTAATTTCTGTACAAAAAACAAAACTAAATGCACAGAAGACAGATAATTTCTCTTATAAACAATAAAAGACCCATTTCTAGTGAATTATAAGGGGACTTATATTGTAATGAAAAGCTAAATATGCTTTGTAAATGGCTTTATAAAGCATACATAGCAATTCCTCTTCCAGCGATCAAGATCTGAAAATGTAAGATGACCATATATGAAAATACTTAATATTTTTGAAACAATGGCCTTTCTCAGATCATCGTAAAAGGTTAAATCATTTAAAACCGTGGATGTGCACTGTAGTTGTTCTACAGAAGGTTTACTGCGCTTAACTATCAAAGTAAATGACCTTTCGATGGCTAAAATCGTCTGAAACCGTCGATGATTGTCTTAGGGCAGATTCACTGTAGCTTAATTATCAAAATAAGGGAATTTTTGCTTTTACAAAAGAAAACAGTTTTCTTTCCATACAAATAATCAACCATTTCTAAAAGCGACTGCTCAAAATTCTGGATGATTTCGGTTACAGTGGAAGTTGTCTGTCTTCTTATAGTTACGACGTTAGTACCGATGTTTTACAATGTTCTGAGAAACAACTGTCACTTCTGGAGACAGTCGTTTTAGCGATGCAACGGAAACCACAGGTTTCGTAATAACTGCTGACATTATATCGATTTAATTCAATCGATACCATATTTGATTTTATTGGTATTTATTAAATTCCTGCTTGAAGACGGAAGACAGCTCGAAGGCCACCTGACAGCAAATATGAAAACAAAAACTCTAACTCGCTTGAATTTGGAAGTTTTTGATTCACTTTTTTATTCTCTTCGATGAACTGAGGGCTGTCATCTGCCATTAATAGAAGTTCAAAGCTTCAGGACATTGAACTAGTTAGGCTAGATCAACTAAAAGAGGTTGGGTTAAGTAGTCATGTGGTGATTTGAAGTGACAGTTTCTGTTATTAAATCTTTGATGCAATGCTCAGCAGCTTTAAAAATATTCCTTCTTGGTAAGTCGATGATCATCAATCATTTACCAGATTTGCATGAGAAGCATCTTTAAAAATTGTGTGGGAAGGAGTTTTGAATTACAAGAGACTTTTTTTAAATTTAACCTATGGTATCAAAATTGTTTCTTTACTGCTTACTTAAAATGCAACATACATGAAATACTGAAAGGAAGTAATGAATTTCAATATCAGTTTTGCCATTATACCAATCCCTTTCGAGTATTAATTATTAAAAAATACAATAAGTCTTCTCTAAGACGACCACCTACGGTTCCAGATGGTTTTGATTTTGCGTGGAGATGGCTACCTTAGAGAGATGATGTTTAATACTGATGTTTGGATCCCAGAAATATCACTAACGTTATGTATGTTCAGAGGCAGTCTTCTATTGGAGATCGTTGACATACAGGGTGATCAAAAAGTCAGTATAAATTTGAAAACTTAATAAATCACGGAATAATGTAGATAGAGAGGTAAAAATTGACACACATACTTAGAATGACATGGGGTTTTATTAGAAAAGCAATAATTAGAAAAGCAACAATCTGATCAGAAAAGCAATAATTAGCATAACAAATTAAGACAAAGCAAAGATGATGTTCTTTACAGGAAATGCTCAATATGTTCACCATCATTCCTCAACAATAGCTGTAGTCGAGGAATCATGTTGAGAACAGCACTGTAAAGCATGTCCGGAGTTATGGTGAGGCATTGGCGTCGGATGTTGTCTTTCAGCATCCCTAGAGATGTCGGTCGATCACGATACACTTGCGACTTCAGGTAACCCCAAAGCCAATAATCGCACGGACTGAGGTCTGGGGACCTGGGAGGCCAAGCATGACGAAAGTGGCGGCTGAGCACACGATCATCACCAAACGACGCGCAAGAGATCTTTCACGCGTCTAGCAATATGGGGTGGAGCATCCTGCATAAAAATCGTACGTTCCAGCAGGTGTTTATCAGCCAGGCTGGGGACGATGCGATTCTGTAACATATCGGCGTACCTCTCACCCGTCACGGTAGCAGTTACAAAACCAGAATCACGCATTTCCTCGAAGAAAAAAGGCCCGATAACAGTAGATGTGGTAAATCCAACTCATACCGTGACTTTCTAGTCGTGCAATGGAGTTTCCACGACAGTTCTAGGATTTTCGGTAGTCCAAATTCTGCAGTTGTGGGCGTTGACAGACCCTCGGAGCGTGAAATGAGCTTCATCGGTCCACAACACGTTACTCAACCAATCGTCATCTTCCGCCATCTTTTGAAACGCCCACACCGCAAATGCCATCCGCTTCACTAAATCGCCAGGTAACAGTTCATGATGCCGATGGATTTTGTAAGGATAGCATCGGAGGGTACGCCTGAGTGCCAAACAAACAGTAGTGTATGGAATGCCGGTGCGATGTGCGACTGCACGAGCGCTGACTTCCCCGTGCATAGACGAACCCGCTACAGTCTCCATTTCTTCCTGAACTGTCTCAGCAGAATTACGCCTTGTGCTGGGTCGGCCACTACGGGGTCTATCTTGTAAACTACCCGTGGCCTCGAACTTCGAAATCATTCTCGCCACACCTGCATTTGTCAACGGACCTTTACCCGTTCGAATCCCCTTCCTATGGTGATAGGATCGTAACGCTGAACTAGCACATTCCCCATTCTGATAATACAGCTTCACTAAAAGCGCCTTTTCAGGTAACGTCAACATGCTGCGACTGCTGGTGCATCTGATTCTCTAGTCTAGTCTGGAAATCTATCGCCGGGATACCACATAAGATGCGGTGTATCCGGCTCACTGAAGTGTGCAACAAAGTGCTCCTAATGTATTTTTCCTGACAAGTAAGCAGGATAACTGAAGCAAGAGAGAAGAAAGATGAGAGTAGAGAAAAGAACAGGGGTGCCAGACACCGCAGTGCAAGGAACCAAGAGCAACGATGGAGAGGATATCCTGACAAGTCATAATTCATGAGCAAGTGCTATGAGTACATAGCAAAATACAATAAATCAAAATATAAAGGAATACATAAACAATAATAATGAATAACAAATAAGAGTACATGAAACTGATTCTCTCTCTCATTACAGCTCCTTTTATACACGATTTTCATGCGCAGTCACTGACGTTTTGCTGTCCAGCGCCATCTGTCGGACATTTTTTTAACTTTTTTTCGGTTCTAATAAAACCCCATGTCATTCTAAGTATGTGCGTCAATTTTTACCTCTCTATCTACATTATTCCGTGATTGATTAAGTTTTCAAATTTATACTGACTTTTTGATCACCCGGTATTTTACATGCAGTCAGCCATGAATAAGATAACTATAAAATATTGCATATGACTATTGTGGAAATTGGCATTTTAGAAAGATCATGTTCAAAACCGAATGTCTTTTGTGCAGACTGTCGTCTTAAAAAGATCATATTCAACACCGATGATTACAGTTTATGGTTTTAAAAATACCGGGCACTTTCAAAGGTGATTGTTTTAGGGTAATATTCCCCCCTCCAATGGTCGAGTCGTTAAGACCGCTGAACACTGGGGGGGTTCGATCCTAGGTCAATGTGCTGGTTGCTTGTTTGTTTTCCTGGTTTTCCCCCTGTGTAATCTAAGTAATGGGCCAATTTCCTTCAGAAAATCCTCCGCGAAAGTATCATTCCCCTTAGGCAGATAGGCCTTGTTTGCTTTACCATATCTAAATAACTCAACTTAGGGTAGGAGAAGAAGCTGATATGGTTCCTTTAACAAAATATATATAGTTTAAAGTCCAATTAACTTTTATAGAAATTAAACAAAATACAATCTAAAATCAAGCATAATGCGCGCTTTCCACTTGGCTTTAGCTTTGCAGTACTTTTAGACTTTAGAGTAGCTGGATCATTCAGGTTGTATATGCAAATGCGCTTAAAATCTTTCAGAACAAAGTTTTTAAATGAAACTGTAATTAAAGCTTAGGCCGTAAGTAAGCTAAGCTTGGGGATTTAAATTAATTAGTTAACTATTTTTCATTAATTGAACTGAAATTTATTAGTTTTTTATTTACCTCATTACACTCCATTTAATTTTAATTACTAATCACTTTGTTATTTTATTTATTTACTTTTTATTTACTCTTATTCTCCTTTCTTAACGGCCTTCCATATGGCTTCGGCATTTCTAATGTTAGAAATTAAACGCTGCGGATGCGCAGATTGCAGGTTATGAACCAAATATATTTATAATGCTATTTTGAATAATTTATTTATTTATTTATTTTTTATTTTGTGTGTATCTTTATTTTATCCAATATACTAACCTTCGTTTTTATGCATTTTCTTCGTTTTGCAAAGGAACACCGTATCGTTCATATGTTCTTTCGAACAGTAATTCCTACATTTCGAATCAATTTAATAATAATTTCACCGAGAGTGAGACAGATTTGATGCTAATTATCATCAACTCGAAAGACTTCGTTCATTCAGTAATGATTACGTTAAAAAAAACGCATGATCTTCATCCGATAAAAATTTTCATCCGATTTAAATTTTTTTTAAAATTATTAATTTAAAATTATTAAATTTAATTTAAATTATGATTATTCAAATTTCTGCAAAAGTATTAATGAAACTACTGTTACATGAAATTTAAATCGAAAATCTAAATTTATGTGGAAAGGTTTTGATGCCACTAAAACATTCTACGGAACTAATTTAAATACTATCACTATTTTAGAGAATTTCCATGCTTAATCATGAATGGAGGAAACGGAATACTTCAAGTGGGATAATAATTTCAGCTGAATACTTAACTTTTTTATATGACAGAGAATTTACAACACATTTTGAACACTGAACGAAAATTACCATTTGCAGAGTTTAACGCTTTATTGCTAATAGGCTGCAACATCACTCAGCTTCCGCAGGTCGATCGTCAGATTAATTTGTCCACTGATATTAAAAAAATATTCCCGTCCTGACGATTAAGTTATTAAACCATCGGCCGCACAATATAATATTGCCTCTGTCATATTTTGAGTCTTACTCATGAAAAATACATCATAAATCAAATAAAATTGGACCACACGCGTCTGAGGATTTTGTTACCATTCATGGTTCAATTCTGGATCTACTGCCCTAAGCAAATTCATCGACATTCTATGTTTTATATCTGCTGTTCTAACAGTTCTGAGTGAAGATAAAATATTGAATTATATTAATTTTTTCTTTATTTTTAAATTGCATCAGCAAAGTACTGAAAAGTTCTTAAAGGTAGTCATATAACATAAAACCTGAATTACAGCGATCCTCTGCAAGATGACCACCCACGGTCTTAGATACGCTAGTCGTCTTTTGTTGATGTGATTTTTTTAATTTTTTAAAATGGCTATTTCAGGAATAATGATCATTTTCAAAAGTGGTTGTTGAAATGAGGTGATTTTCAAGAAACGATTCATTACATTTAGTAATAATGACGAAAATTCCCTGTAAACAATGCATTAAATACAGTTTTAAATACTTTACTTTTAATAAACACTTTCTAAGACGACCACTGACGGTTCCAGATTAATTTAGTCGTCTGTGGAGGAGTCAACTCAAAGAAGTATCCAGTATTTATGCGCAGGGGAATACTGTTCGTTTCTAGAGTTGTTTACTACGTTCGTCCCAGAAACTTCGTTGCACTTTATGAGCTAACAGATAAAATGAGTACTTCTGTACAACCCGTTTGCCCGAACTATTGTGGAGAAGCCTTTTCAAATACTATGAATCCTCTCTGACACGAATGACTATCTATGGTTCCAGATGATTTTGATCTTTGTAAAAGTGGTTATCTTCGATACGTATCGTTAATTACCAGTGTTTTTTGTCTTCTTAGATATACTGAAGTCGTCTACGGTGATCTCCAGAAGGGATTCATGGTAATACATTTTTCGGATAATCCATTATTACTCTTGTTATTATATAAAAAACGTCAATAGCTAATTTTTATGGATATTATTTTCGAAAATATTTTAATACAATTTTGCATGAAATATGAAGCTTAAGATTTCTCTTTTAAATTTTTGTTTTCATTTAAACCACATAAAGAGAACATAGCGAGCTCTCCCGGAACGACGTATTCTCCTTGGTTCTGACCAATACTTCCGAGAACATAATTAAACACAGATACTGAAAATCATCTCTCTAAGATGACTACTTCCTCTAAAGGCAAAAATCGTCTGGAACTGTGGTTTGACGTATAAAGGGAAGTTCACCGGAAAACGTACTTTTTATTATATATCAGAACAATTAGGTCTTATCTGTAACAAAATTATCATTTTTAAACTACTAAAATAATGTCCTTCATATAAAGCTGGAAAATAACATTATAAAAGTTAATAATATGGCCCTTTAATTGAATGAATATTTAAAAACAAATTAAAAGCATTATATTAAAATATTATTCATTAATTTTATAGAGCTTACTACGCTCATTCATGCTATTAACGCTTATTTATGTTTTTATAAATACTGGTTCACAATAGTTTTAAATCTGTTTGCGACAAATCTTCTGGATTGAGTACAACCAGTATGTAGCTTATTTACCTGTTCCCACGCTAAGCACTTTTTAAACGCCTTCTCAAATTTGGAACGCAAAAAGATACCTGCCACGGCGAAGAGAAGAAATATGGTATCCAGATAGAGCTATCCAGATCGGTCCTTCCAGCGGCATATCTCTAGGCGTTATGGCGTTCTGACATCTTATATTCTGACATCTTATATTTGAGTCCTAACTTCAAACGAACCGCAAACTTAAAGTTACAGTTTCTAACATTTATTTAGTAAACTGCTAAAATGTATAATAGTCCTTAATGGACCAACTCTTCCAGTCGAGGCAGAATTTAGTTGCTATTCATCAACGACAATACCTGAGAAAGAATCTGATTTGCCGTTTGAAATTCCGAAATAAAATTTCACCGCACAAAACTTCGAATCTTATTATTTCTCAAGCTTATTGCCTACCAACAGTAGTACTTCACAGAAAAATTCTCTACTTCACTATGCTTAACTATAGAAAGAAGATTTATAAAGAAGTTTCTCAACTATTTATTTTTAGAAAAGATATTTAGAGGTGGCCATCTTAAGAAAGAGATCACTATGTATTTTCTAATAATATATATATTTTAGTTTTCTAATAACATCATATAATACTAGCATACTAATAATATTATATTTTATCTAATATCATTTGGTTTTTGGATATTTTCCTTTAACATACTCCGTTCTTCCATCATTTTATCAAACGAATATTAAGAAATACTTTTTTGTAAACAATACTTTTTACGATGAAAACATTGCTGAACATGCTTCGTGTCTTTACATGACTACAAAATTTATACATTATTCTGAATAATACACCGCTTAAATGCTTTCTGTTTTCGTCATGCTAAAACCTCTGTTCGTTATGAAAATTCTCCTATACTGGGGTGGGGGGATAATTTTTGCGTTGCAGTGTATCAAAGTATAGGTATCACCAATAATATTATTCAAAACTTACGCTAACATGTAATCACATTCTCCTATAAG
The DNA here is from genome assembly GCA_000611955.2 of Stegodyphus mimosarum. NCBI lineage: Eukaryota > Metazoa > Arthropoda > Arachnida > Araneae > Eresidae > Stegodyphus > Stegodyphus mimosarum. Next base: position 601,855 of record KK112716.1, on the reverse strand, counting down.
CCGCTATAATAGTGATGATGATCCATAATTATCAATAATATTATCTCTGTTTAACTTCTTTCATTCTTTCTAAATTTACATTACTTATTTGCTATGTAAATGTAGAACTGCGTATCGCATTCAATACAACTACAGAATAAAGAACCTGAAAGTATAATCAATACATTAAGGTTTTTCACGCTGAATAAAATTTGTGCGAAGTCTATCAATTTTTCTAAGCTCTGAATACCTTGAAGCATCCTCTTTTATTGCTGTTATTATTCAATAAACGTGCACTGGATGTTATCGATAATAAATAATGAGCATTAATTAAGGCGGAAAAGATGGAGACAATCACTGAAAAAATTAACCCTCGCGATCATCCATAAAAAATAATTGGCAGTTTGTAATGCACAGGCAATTATTGAAGATGCAAGCTTCTTTTTCAATCCTTGTGAAACAATTAAGGAAGCGTTAATTGAAGTATCCAAAAGATTAGATATAGTATGTATAGGAATACTGTCTTAATTTTCAGAATTATTTACTCATCATTAGCATCATCATCATCTTTGTCTTTAATTGAATAACACAGGTTATAAGGGAATAATAACAGCAATAAAATATTAACAACAAAGATATTTATTAAATTCAGCTCAGGTGGGGAAAATGGTATGTATTGATTAAGCAGGAACGAAATTTCTTAAATAAAAAGTTTTGATATAAATGGTGAACGATTAAAAACCTCAAAGATCATGAGATTAAAATTCATTGCATTCCTATTATAATGCACATTCACTATAATGCAAGAGACACTGAATCCTCTTTACGATCACTCTTTCAGTTCCAGATAATTCTCATCTTCTGCGCAAGTGATCATACAGTTTTTAAATGTCAGTGTTGAATGCCATGATCAGTTTACGGCTCCCAGTTATTTTGACCTTCTATAGAGATGGCTGGCTTAGGAAGATGATCTTCAATATTGGTTTTATTTATGGGTTATTACTTTCAGAGGTGAGTGTATTAAGCATATGATCACCATGAGAAGGTTCATTATATTTATATTCCGAGAAATATTAGTTATTTTTAAAGGTGCTCATCTTAGGATGATATCTGCTAGGACAGGGCACACTGGAGTTATTTTAGAATATTCTCCAATTATGGAAAATCATATTCCCTCTTTAATGAGTCAATAATTAAAAATATAAAGGAAGATTTGATAAAAGAACATACATATAATCATCATCTGGAATAAAAGATTCGCAGAGACATGACGTTCACAAGCCATCAGCAAGTCACTTGCCTTACCTCACTTATTCATTTTTAACTCTAACGCAGTGGTGCAGCTCTATTTCAAAGTCTTTTAACTCGTTGGACATTTCTATCTTACTTCCTTTAATGGCATTTTAACTCATAAGAGCTTAAAACCTTTAAAACTTTTGAACAATACTTTACTAATATTGCATCAAAGATCTTTTTGAACGTCTAACCAGATTTCATACGATCTAGTTTACTAATAAAAGACATGAAACTCTTCAAACGAAACTATAAATGATTGCCCCAACAACTTCTGTAAATGGCTAGTATTTTTTAGACCACTAATGTACATCGATATTGAGCATCATCTCCACAAAACGACCACTTCCATAGAACTAAAACTGTTCAGATCCATGCCTGATCTTACAGTTATAACATATAGCATATTAAAATGCGCTGATTATTATTAAATTACATTCATCCTATAAAAACGTTAAGCTTTGAAGTACATTCATATTTATTTACTTTTTGTAAACTTCATTTACAATAAACATCTAGAATTGGAAAAATGAATTGCCTCGTTATCTTTTCTGGCTTTTATACAAATTCTTTATATCGAACTGGTAGCACACCTTACGGAAGTGTATGCTGGTCAAGGCTTTCACTTCATTTGCTTCGGATTTCAGTAATAATTACATTTTCATAACATCATTTATTTTATGCCCTTTCGCCACAAATCACGGAAGCATATAAGAAATAAACAAAATGCAATCTTTCAGAGTGGGCTGAAGTAAGCACGAAAAGATTAACACGCACTACCAGGTAAATTATTAAGTTAACCCTGCGCATGAATTAGTGCCACTCCACCGCCTATCTTCAAAACTGCCCTAACAAAGGCTCATCCCGTATAGAAACGAACAATAAAGTCTAATTTCACCGTTTCCTTCTCCCTCTTTTACATCTAGCCAACGATGGACCAACTCCACCTATATATGAATAAGATTAATGATTGGAAGCGTAACAGGTTCATTTCATTACTAGAGCCCACACAAACGGGTATCCAAGTGTTATGTAGTGAAAACTACTGAGGAAATCGTTCGTCGCTAGACAGAGGATTAAAAAAAGAAACTACTTATCAGAACATGATTTTTTGTTGCATGTTGGAATTTTAAATTATTGACAGCCGGAAAAAAAATTATGATGTCTGTAAGCACTTTCTGATGGAATTCCCTTCCTTTATATTGTTTTTGATAATACAAATCTAACTAAAATTCCCCATCAACATACTAAAAACTATCAGCAACATATTTCCTATTTAGTACATAATACCTAAAATATATTTGTGCCTTTGCATGAATTTTAAACCATCCCCGTTTAGTAAACAGAAAAGTCTCATCCGTTACTTTTGCATTCTCTTTGCGTTACTTATATTATTACTTCGTACCATTCGATGATATTTATTCAAGCAGCATATTCTAGGAATTTCAAATACATAACGTTCTAAAACTTTTATGGCACAAAATTAAAGATGAGATAATAATATACGAAATTAAAGTTAAGTAATGAATGAAAAATCATTCTCTTATTGAGTTTAAATAATTCATTATCTATTAAGAAGCTGCGTAACGAAAATGAAAACAAAAAGAGAGAAAAAAATCCCCCCCCTCCGTTTTGGCATTTTGCGTCAATTCACTTTCTGCGTTGATTCACTTTTCAAACTGTTGCCACCAAATATTACAGCCCTCTATTTTAATTAAAGTAATTAAATAATGAAGAATCTGCGTAAATGTATGTATGTTTCTAGCACTGTGATAAAACAACGGTACCTAGAGCCATCAAATTTTGAATTACGTAATCCTCCACCCGAATATGGGCATCTGGAAGCCGTAATTTGGAATTTGTTTTATTATCTATTTCATTATTTTGTCAGACATTAAAGAATTTTTTATCAACAAACTTAACGATGTCAAAGCGAGGAATGGCAACACTGTACGGGGGAAAAACATTTCTATCTCTAGCGCGCGAGACTGTGTATCGGAAATTCTAAAGATATGCACATTTTAGAATTATTTTGCGATATTGTTGTTGAATTGAATTTTATGGTTTAAATGCCAAGAACATGATATTTAATTAATAAAGGTAACATACAAAACTTCAAAAAAGCCCCCCCCTTTTAAAATCTGAAAGCTTTCAGATTTTGTTTTCGCTAGAAATCAGCGTATTACGAAGTATTATTTTCATAAAGAATAATACAATGAACCCTCACAGTTTCAGTCGATTTTGTTCTGCGCAGATGTAGTTTTTGAAAAGTGATGCTTAGTTCTAATGTTTTTTTATGGTCTTAGAAATGTTGGTCACTTTCAAAACCGTCATCTTAAAAATGATCACCATGATAGAATTCACTGTTTCTAGCACTTCAATAATTATCGATCTATGAAATGAAAGATTTGTTCATAGTATCACTTATTCGATTAATCTATTTATACTAACATTTCCTTAACCATTTCTGAAAATGCAGTTTAAATAAATTTAAACGATATTTCTTTTACAGTAACCCTTCTGTAAACCAAGTACTCTAAAGTTTTTTGTAATTTTAAACAAACATACATGACGAAATACAAAATCGGATAAAAACAAAATGATGAAATGTGAAAGTGGACAGTAGACTCATACAGTCCCACAATTTTGAACTTTTATCGAATAACAGCTTCATGCTACTTCTTGCATAATTCTGTGAACCTTTCAGTATGGCTCGTGTTCTCTTTGTCGCAATCTAAACACTGTATATAACAAACTGACCTGATGATAACATAAAACGAAATAAACTTCTAACATTCTGGGGGAAAAAGCTCTGTTGAGAAAGTATGAAACTTATTACCTAATATCGACACCGACTTCTTTGAAAGATACACGAAATGAATTCAAGAAAGGCTTTGGAAATAAAGGCAAAAATTAAATGCATAAGTACATATATTGAATACCTGCGTTTTATTTCATCAAAGCAATTTTAATACTCAAATTTTCTTGTTACATGATGGTCTTGTTACACTTGACATAGTCATAAGATTTACAATGGGCATTAAAGTTATTAAATTCCGTTCCCAGATCTTACATATAATTATTCACTGTCGCACAGACTCAGGTCAAAAATATTTAGGTGAGGATTTACATTACAGGGGAGACTCTCACTGTGAGCAGGGAAAGAATTTTGAAATTCCCTAATGGATGGCATAATCGATATAACTGGATATCGAACAATGCGCCACGATGTGAATATCGAAAAATATATTGCATAGTAGAAAATAATTAGGAATTATCCTTTGAAAGAACAGAAGTTCTTCTATGATAATTATCTTACTTTTCTTGATAAAAATGAAAGAAATTAAAAGTTTTACCAAACTATTATCCGTGACCTGCCATACCCGTTTCCAGAGTCTGATGTACCGATTTTATACGATTTTATTAAATAGTATTCGATGTCATTCTTTCATGTTCAGTGGCGTGTTTGCTAACCGCTTTAAATTACACTACTCCTTCTGACATGATGATGATGTAGGATTAAGAATGAGATAATAAATAGGTCAAATTAGAGCAATTAATTTAAGTCCGCTTTACGTTCTTGAACAGTTAGTCATTGATTGCAATATGTATATACGGTATAAAAATACTCATTTAAGATTATCATTCAAAAAGACATCCGTAATAATGACAGAGAGCCAGCAATTACATATAAGTTACGAATGGCAAAAAACACGAGATCCTTTTCAGGTTAGGATTTTCCCAGCAATACTCAAAGAAGCTTCTATTCTCAGAAAGCAATCGAAACAGAAATAATTACTTCCGAATAAGGGTTTTAAGAACTGGAATGTAAAGAAGAATCTTTAGAACTTAATCAGAGAATAGTCATTTTCTGAAGTTAAATATAGAGTTTAATAAAAATTCATTTCAACAGCATAACCTGTTATTTTATTAGAGTCAAGAAGAAAATTAACCTTCGCAAGATATTAATTACATTTTTTTCATTTTAAAATGAAAAATTAAATGCCTTTTGCATCTCCATTCATGTATAAGCAGTGAAGTAATCAGTACTTCTAAATTTTATACTTGTTATTTATACATTTGTGGAAATTAAAAAAAAAGAAATTGTATAGGATGGGCAAAAGGAATACTCTTGACTGTTGTGCATTAATAGTTATACTAAATTCAGAAATTTCATCTAGCCCTCAGTAAATCCAACTTAAAAGTTGACAGCTTGGAAAAAAATTGCTTTAAAACCAAGAACGGAATAATAGCTTAAAATGAGTAAATGTTTTATAATAAGTAAATTAATTAATTAAAAATAAACTCAAAATACGCGTATTAATAAGTTGTTTACATGCAAGGTTCCACTGCACTTCATATTTCATTGAAATAAAAAATTATCTCTCGATTACGAATCAGAATTTTATTTAAAGCAACCTGGGATACATCATTCAATTCTTGTTGAAAAAAGGTTACATTCGGTTATTAATAATTTGCGCTTTTAGCTTAAAACTTTAGAATTTGATCTATAGGATATGTATTATAAAAATTCACAACCTTGTACGGTTTCCTTTAGTTAAAATTAACATATTATTCAAATTTTTGTTATCTTCCCTGAACTCCTCAACTTCCCCTCACATTTTCTTGCCAGCATGTAAATTTAAAGTTAAGTGAGTATTTAAACGGGTGAATATCTGAGTTTAGTCAGAGCATGTTTTCGCTAGCCAGGGCACGTTTCGTTTCTAACCTTGCTGTTACGCTAATACCACCTTTGGCCATTTCGAATAATCGTTACGCTTGTTAGCTATACTTTAACGTGCACTATTCTTTTTAGACTTGAATCTGATTGTGTAATACCGTTTAAGTTCTACCACAGGTACTCGGAGTTATCACGAAGTACGTGCCTTTCTGTTAATAGTTGAAAATAATAAAGGGCTATTTTCACCTTTCTTCTGTGCTGGTATTACTTCGCACCCGTGCGAGAATTCGCCAGGTTCATTAGTAGGATCTAGCTTAGTTTATTTGCCACAAAAAAAAAAAGGCTAGTAACCTATATGCTGAAGTTTTGAAATGTTTTTAAAATAATGAATAAAATAATACTATAATAAATCCACATCTCTTTAAGACAACCACCTCTGAAAGTGACTAGAATTTCTGAGACCATAAATAAAAATGGTATTGAGCATTTAAATTGTATTGAGCATCTAAAAATGGTATTGAGCTTTTCTAAGATGACCACTTACATTGAAAATCAAAATCTTCTGGAACTGCGAATGTTTCAAAATGCAGCCTAATTATATTGTTGCGTTATACGGGTTCGTGAATTTGAGAATATCCGATGAAAGCACGATGCAGAACAATAAAAAGCACAATTTATTTACAAGAATCACTATTTACAGCACAGTTCCAAAATTACCTTGTAAGGTTTTAGTTAAACTAACCAAGTTTTATTTTAATTTAAATCTTTCTATCTCCTCTCTGTTTCAACTTCCCGTCAGAAGAAGCGCGCGTTTTCAGCTTATGCTAATTTTGAAGTACAGCCAAGTACTATTTAAACCAGAGGTAGAAACCTCTTAGCGTGAGAGAGCTTCAGTCTCAGATCACGGTCACTCTGCTCAACGTTCGCCTGACCAGCTAGCAGTTAAAATTTATAAGCCATAGTGCTTACTACGTGATTGCATTGTAAAACAAATTGAAGTGCGCTAGTATTAGTATATCTTGCTACGCACCCTTTTAGGTAGAGGCCAATCTCCGCGAATCGCTCTGTGAGCAAAGTTTGATTTAAGTTCTATTTAAATTTAGTTAAATATTATTTGATTAAGTTCGACCCAAGTGCGGTCTTTTACTTTCTGTATCTCTCCCGAGTTGGGAAGTAATAATAGTGATTTAATAAAAGAGGATTTTAAATCCCTTTCACGTGCAGTCATTTTCCAGCCAGTACCTACATCAGAACAAAGCTAACATTTCATCAGCTCACTGTTCCAGTTCAGGACTTGAGAAGAAACACCCTGGTAAATATTTCACAATGTCTGCAAAGAGCATGCACAGAGCACTAAGTCCTGACCACCTTTAAAGGCGTCGAAAATCTACAATAAATACGCTGAAACAATCAGCAACACAGCTTCAGGCTGTAACTGTAAAGGTAGCTTCACGGCAACACTAAACTTATAATAAACACCGTGGAACAATCACCAATACACTGTCAGGTTATACTGTAAAGGTAGCTTCACGGCAAAGCACTATCTCGATCGCTTTCCGTTCACAAAACTCTCGCGTAGCTTAGCACTCACAGTAAGCAGCGATTCTCACAATTCTCACAACAACGCCGGCTCTCAGAAACGCAAGGGCTTGTATAGCTTTTCCTTAGGTTCCACACGTTTCGAGAAATATCTCGACAGGAAGTTATTCTAGAAGCTTCCCGATTGGACTATGGGATATCGCCGATTTGGTCGCCAAATGGGCGATAAAGTCGCCAATCTGGCAACCCTCCTATACACTATTTTATGGCAACCCTAGTGCTATGCCGGAAAGCTTACATACAGGCACAACCGCTGAATTTTTCGCAACAATATTTATTTAAAATTGCAGCCTTAACATTCATTATCAGAAATAGATATCTATTGCAACATGCAAAAGAAAGAAAAGTAAATAAAGCTTTTACAAAAACCTAGAGTAAGTCTCACTATATTAAGCTTTATGGATGTGATCAAATAACATTGAAAAGAATTTAAAATTCCCTTTAACGTCTTAAATGCAAGCAAAGTTGTCTAAAATGTATTTGAGGTGTTTTCTAGAAATTTGGCTGAGTTTTACGATTTCCCCATTAAATATGAATCAGTTTCCCACACAAAGGTCCTTCATGAATGCATTTCTCCCTTAGGCAGATAGCCCTTGGATGCTTTTGTGGTAATAAATTCAACTAATTTAAATAGTCATTCGTCATTTTCATTTAAAATCCTTGCCCTAGGTACGTAAACTTGAATTTTACCTTTTTCTGAAGTTAGAGTACTTCTCCTGCATTAATTATTACATTTATTCAATGCTTATTACTTTAATAACCTCAAAATATTATCACGATTAATACCAATCGTTATTCGAATCGAAAATAACCATACAGTAATTTAGGAGTTCGATGACAAAGGTTCACGTATTTATTTAACAAGCACCATATATGATAAATATTAATTCGCATTTATCATGTTAGAAATGAAACTGGTTTTAAAAATAAAAATATTTTAAAAAATCGTTAATAAAGAACAGAAATAATTAAAATGGATGAACTCGTTTTTGTTCCACCCGAAAACAAAAAGAGGTAACTTCGCTTTTCCAGCCTTTGTTCAAAATTAACTAAAGTTTTTCGTTTATAATGAAGATTAATCTATTAATTAGTAAAGAAATGTAAGCTATTGATGAATAAAGTTTTAAGGGAGTACTTCAGTAACACTATGTCCACGATTTTATCTATATTTAGTTAAATGCTCATTACACATTTCGCTATAAATGTTAAAAAATTAAAATGTTGCTCGAAATTTTAAATTAAATGATGCACGTACCGGTTGGTAAATTTGAATTGAATTATAGAAAGATACTGGCACAACTTAAATGAATTACAGTTGTAATCCTATCATTAGTAAATTTGCTTTAAATTTTTTAATTTGAAGTTAAAAAAAAGTTAGGGACATTAGGCATTTCGTCAATTGTAATTCTCCTAAAAATATTGTTGCGAAAAATTCGGCGGTTGCGCCTGTATGTACGTTTTCCGGCATAGCACTAGGGTTGCCATAAAATAGTGTATGGTAGGGTTGCCAGGTTGGCGACTTTATCGCCCATCTGACGACAAAATCGGCGATATCCCATGGTCCAATCGGGAAGCTTCTAGAATAACTTCCTGTCGAGATATTTCTCGAAACATGTGGAACCTAAGGAAAAGCTATATAAACCCGTGCGTTTCTGAGAGCCGGCATTGTGAGTAGTGTGAGAGTTGTTGTGAGAATTGTGACAATAGCTGCTTACTGTGAGTGCTAAGCTACGCGAGAGTTTTGTGAACGGAAAGCGATCGAGATAGTACTTTGCCGTGAAGCTACCTTTACAGTATAGCTTGACAGTGTATTGGTGATTGTGCCACGGTGTTTATTATAAGTTTAGTGTTGCCGTGAAGCTACCTTTACAGTTACAGCCTGAAGCTGTGTTGCTGGTTGTTTCAGCGTATTTATTATAGATTTTCGACGCCTTTAAAGGTAATTTTGGAACTGTGATGTAAATAGTGATTCTTGTAAATAAATTGTGCTTTTTATTGTTCTGCATCGTGTTTTCATCGGATACTCTCAAATCCACGAACCCGTAAAACGCAACAATATATATATCAATGCTTATCAGCTCAAACAGGCAATTTGTACAGAAGGGCTATTGCTTTCGCTTTAGCATTTTGCGTTGTCCACCATAAAATGACGTTTCACTTTTCAGATTGAACTGATCAGGAACCGATTTCATGTTGCATTATAAGAATTCAGTTTTTTATTATTCTGCCTGATGTTAAAAGAATCTGGAATTCGAGCACATCGAAGTCACTGCAAAAAAATGTATTAATTTTTTTTATTATGCGTTTTAACATTTTATGTGTCATTTTTAGGCCAAGGGCCTAGAAGGGCTATTAATTTCGTTTAGCATTTTGCGTTGTTTCACTTTTCAAACTGTTGCCACCAAATGTTATCGCCCTGCATTATATTTAAAGAAATAAAATAATGAAGAATCTGGATGAATGTAGGAATGTTTCTTGCCCTGTGAATAAACGACGGTACCTACAGGCATCAAATTTTGAATAACGTGGTTCTCCACTCGAATGAGGGCATCTGGAAGCCAAAATTTGAGAATTTGGAATGGAAATTTGAAATGAAGTTTGTTTATTATCTATTTCAGATTATGTAAAACTTTAACGAATTTCTGATTAACAAAGATAACGAACTTCTGATTAATAAACGAATTTCTGATTTCAAAGCAAGCAATGGTAAGACTGTACGGAAAAAAAATTGTCTATCAGAAATTCAAAATATATGCTCTTTTTAAATATTTTGTAATACTGCTGATGAATTGAGTTTTATGGTTTTAAGTTCGAAAAACACGATATTTAATAGATAAAGTTAACGCACCAAACGTTAAGAAAACGCCCCCTTAGGCGTAATATAAAATCTGAAAGCTTTCAGATTTTTTTACTTTTTTCCTATTTAATAATCTTCTTTCTGTACGTTTAATTTCATAATATATATTTGTGATGCTTTTTTGATAGGACAGAAAATAAGTCAAAACGATCAGCAGTACAAATAAAAACTGATTCGACTAAAAAGGCCAGAAAAAATATACATTTAGTGCTGCATTTCTAATTTTAAAAATTTTAAGATCAATTTAAAAAAATAAGTTTTACAAATGTAAAAATGTTCAGCAATTAATAGTTAATAATATTATACTATTATAAGTTTAATATTTATTCAACTAGCGATTAAAACATTTCACCTCCCAAACTATACAGATAGCAAGGGAAGTAATGTTTTTCCTTTTTTTTTAATCAAAGTATTCAATAGTGAGATTTAAGCACGAATCAGGATCTTCCACAGCGCGTTTTTGATATTTTTGCAATGACGTCTATCTGCCTGTATATATGTGTGACGATATTTTCGCCCACGACAACTCTTATATGAAACTTCCAAAAATTTTTGTTTACCATAGTTAAGCTTTCTGTATTCATATTGTTGCGAAAAATTCGGCGGTTGCGCCTGTATGTAAGCTTTCCGGCATAGCACTAGGGTTGCCATAAAATAGTGTATGGTAGGGTTACCAGATTGGCGACTTTATCGCCCATTTGGTCGCCAAATGGGCGATATCCCATGGTCCAATCGGGAAGCTTCTAGAATAACTTCCTGTCGAGATATTTCTCGAAACCTGTGGAACCTAAGGAAAAGCTATATAAGCCCTTGCGTTTCTGAGAGCCGGCGTTGTTGTGAGAATTGTGAGAATCGCTGCTTACTGTGAGTGCTAAGCTACGCGAGAGTTTTGTGAACGGAAAGCGATCGAGATAGTGCTTTGTCGTGAAGCTACCTTTACAGTATAGCTTGACAGTGTATTGGTGATTGTTCCACGGTGTTTATTATAAGTTTAGTGTGGCCGTGAAGCCACCTTTACAGTTACAGCCTGAAGCTGTGTTGCTGATTGTTTCAGCGTGTTTATAGTAGTTCTTCGACGACTGTAAGCGTGATTTTGCAACTGTGCTGTAAATAGTGATTCTTGTAAATAAATTGTGCTTTTTATTGTTCTGCATCGTGTTTTCATCGGATACTCTCAAATCCACGAACCCGTATAACGCAACAACATAAAGAACTGATTAGATTTTGGCAAAATCGGGCAATAGGAAGTGGTACTTTACAGGAAGCCCATAACAATTCTCGTCTAACAACCGGAAGTGGTACTTTAACCGTATCCCATAACAGTTTTTAATGAAAAAACTATATTAAGTTATAATCCAAAACTTTTCAATTTAATCACTTAAGACTTTTATTTCAATGCGAACAACATATTAGATTTTGACTAAAATTTATAAAACGAAAGTGATACTTTACTTGAAGCTCTGAACAGAATTTGGCAAAAAATATATATTATGAGACAGCTGACACCTCTCAGATTTGGTATTTAAAACTCGTATGTAATGTATTACATATATAAGCATTAAATGTATTCCTGGTATTACGCTAAATGCAACAAGCTTATTATGAAGATGAGCTCTCGTTATGGAGCAATTAATGCCTCCGCCCTCAATTATGCATCATTTTCAATACTGTTTCGAATCACTTTCAAATAAAAAGATGCTGCTCCCAAATTTATCGATATTTATTATTTTAAAGAAATAATACAGCAACTATAAATAATATAGCGAATATAAAAATTGCATGGCAAAACTTCACATTCTATTGTGAATTCTATAGATATGCTGCTTTTAAAGATTTTGTGATTTTGTTGTGCCGTATGTATGATGAACACGTTTAATAAATAAAATTAAAATGACAAATAAAAGAGTATTAAAGAAGAATTAAGAAAACTGAACATTGATATCATAAACTGAGAAAAGGCTGAAAAACAACAACTTAACAATGACAACACTTAACACTCTACAACAACACTCACTTCCGAATTCTAAACATGTGCTGCTTTTAAAAATTTTGATAGTGTTAAACCATTAATTTTTGAATCGGAAACACTATACGACCAGAGGATATACGACGATCGATGCGATATTTTCAAATCAGATGTGTACGTGAGCACATACAGTTATCATTTTGTCATTGTGTGGGAGACTAGAACAATAAAAAATGAGTAGTGTTTATAATTAGAATGAGTAGTGAGCCATAAAATTCGTAGACAAATTAGATCTTATTTATAAACGATCAAATAGAAGTCGCACTTAAAATTCGTTGCTATTTAAAACATGGAACTGGTAGCTGCAGGTCAAATGCTGGTCACACCACTTTTTTTTAAAGATGTTTCTCCGATTTAATTTCTTCTGTAATCACAATTATATAAATAAATTAAAAAATATAAGTAATTTTACAACTCTGGGAATAATGACGACGGGGTATAATGACTAAGTTTGTCACTTTCCGTTGCTTGATTTATACATATATTTTAGCTACTGCCCAATTCAGACTAATATTATTGCACCTGAAGTATAATAGTAGCAGCCCAGCTCTGGTTCTTATTGCTTGTCGAGAAATTTTGGGTAAAACTTTGGAAGAAATATACCATAGTTAAACTCATCCGAAGCAACAGAAAATTTATTATGAATATATATAAAAATTAAGGAGTTATTATTCTTTCAGAGCTGCGGTTATATTTTGACTTAAAAGATTAACAAAGAAAAGATCGCTTAAATCCTTTACATGGTAAAATCTAATTAATGACATTTCAAGTTGCAGGATCCTTTAATAAAGCGTTTTCCAAGTTGTGTTCCACTGAACACTGGTGTTCCACAAATAGCCATTAAGTGTTCCGCGAAAAGTTATGAAACTGAGGTTAGAGAATAACAAAATATCGTCTCCTTTTATGTCCTTAATAGTACAACTCTTGAAAGGAAATTAACGAGAAGATATAAAACAAAGAGATTTAAATAGCACGTGTAATAAATTTAGTAATGTAGCACAATAACAGATGGCTTACTTTAGTAACAAAATAATGCAGAGTGCATTTCTACCAGTGTTTCTGTTCGTGCTAAGAAATAAAGAAGTGTTTCAGTGTCACTTATCGGCTTATTGATTTTCTTTGGACACAGTATTTTTCATTTTATTTTCTTTTTGAAATTTATAAATAAAGATAAAATTTACTTATACTAACAAATAAGTGTAACATTTTTGTCAATCTTTTAAAAATTGAGTATGTTGGGGTTTTCAGTTAAAATGAATATATACCAGAATATTCTGGATTTCTTCACTAGAAGAGAATGAATTTGACTGTTTTCCTACCTTAGATAATTTTTTATATTAAGAAAATTTCAAAAGAGACAGTAACGTTTATAGTGAAATATAACGCCATTTGTATAAATTCAGCTAACCCTTGCTCAGTATTTCCCGCTGTACCAAGAACACAATTCGCGGATTGAAAATTCTTCATGTTTACAACTGAATCCAACAGATGTGAGCGCGGTCGATTTTTAAAAATTAACTAATTAATCGACTCCGCATAAAACAAAAAATTACGGAGCGAATTAAGCGAAATTTGATAATTTTGTCAGAAGAATATCCGAAGTAGTCAAAACAAGCTACTCATATTTTACTTCCTTTTGCGACAAAGAATTTGCGCGAGGCAGGTTTTTTTCTTTACGCTACAACAAGATACCAAGTATAGAAACAGATTTGATGCTGCATCTGATATAATAATTCAGGTTTCTTATATTGTGCCTGAATATTTAGAGGATTTGTAATTCGAAGACACAAACACATTGAAGTCACTGAAGACTAAAAATCTTTTAATTTGTTATAGTATTTATTTCATTTAATTAGGTCTAGTGTTCTTTTTAACAATTAAAAACTGATAAAGGTTTCATTTAAAGGTATGATACAAATTTCAAATAAAATTTTATTTTGTTTATCTAATATACGTATGTAATAACTGATACATCTATTACAACTAAAAGCTTTAGTGTTCCTTAAAAATTGTTGATACTAAAAAATGTTCCAGGCTGAGAAAAGTTTTGGAAAACACTTATAATAAATATATTAGAACGAATTGATAAAAATTTTTAAGGAGAAGAACATTGATTTAATTTGATTCCTGATAAATATATGAATATTGTAGTGTGATATATTTTACGTGTTGCCGTTACATGAAAACTATTACTCATTTAAAACATTCAAATAGAAAATGAATCATTATTTTCCAAAACAGTTAATATAATTAAATCTCCAACCATCTGTAAGACTAGTTTTAAGAAATGAAAAAAGTAGTCCAAGGCCTAAGCATTTCATATTAATTTAGAAAAAATGCATACGAAAAGACAATTAGTTAATTATAATACAGGGTGGAGAACAGCATAAAATGTACAGAGAAAGCTTTTACGCGCAGTTTAGTGTACAGTGTAGGCGGGTGTAAATCTTACCATGGTCAACAGAGACAGAGAAAATGAATTACAGTATTTTTATTAGTTCATGCTCTTAAAAACTCCCAATGTAGTTCGCCCATCTTTAAATTGTTGAAGGTCAAATTGCGAGTAGTATTTAAAACACTGACTCGACGCAAAGTTTCTTAATATCTATTTTTTTAAGAAATAATACTGGTTGACCTCATTTGTGTCCTACTCCTGTTTTAGCATATTCCTTATATTTGTTTTAAACAGTCACCAACTTGCATACTGGGCCTCTCGTGACTGCCACCGCTGAAAATAATCCATATTCCAAAGAGTATAAATAAATACTGACACTTAACACCACTCTATGACAACCACCTCCACAGAAGACTAAAATCATCCAGTACCGTAGAAGATTGTCTTAGAAAGAATTATGTGTTATAACTATGAACATAGTCATTTATTTTGCAAATCTAAATTCAGTCAGATTTTAGAACATTCTCAAAGAATGTGAGTGATCCGAGTGACTAGAAAATCCCCAAATTAATTTATGGAATGTTTTCTAAGACGACCACCTATGGCTCCGGATTGTTTTAGTGTTTGTTCTAAGAAGGATATCCTAAA
Organism: Stegodyphus mimosarum; assembly: GCA_000611955.2. Lineage (NCBI taxonomy): Eukaryota > Metazoa > Arthropoda > Arachnida > Araneae > Eresidae > Stegodyphus > Stegodyphus mimosarum. Next base: position 586,377 of record KK112716.1, on the reverse strand, counting down.
AATGGCTATTCTCAGAGGTGGTTGTCAACGGAAGTCGGTCGCCCGGGAGGTTGGTCCACAATTCGGAATTACAAAGCAGCTTTCTTTGTTCTTCGGATGTCTAAAGTAAATGAGAGGCAGTTTCCTTCGGAATTTAAGAGGCTATCTCTCTATGAAGGCATGTTTCTGTCAAAAGATAACCTTCGAATGCTTTGCTATAACTAAATAATCACCAGCCACTAATAAAAAGAAAGAATTTTTAATATATCACCTGCATATGGGCACAGAGCTAATTAACCATAGCTGGCATATGACTAAGCACATAAGGTTACCTGTCTAAGGGAAGGGTTCCTTCGTGGAGGACGTTTTAAGAGAAACTGGCCCGCATTCACGTTACATATGGGAAAAACCACGAAAACCAGCCATACAGCCAACCCGTTCGCTTAGCTCTAACCCTAGTTCTGAACTACCAAGTAGGTCGAACTACCAGTATTCAAGTGTCTTGGCCATTCAGCCCTTGGTGGAGCCCTACCAAATCCTAAATGTACGACTGTCGAAAATCACTCAAAGGTTGATTCAATACCAAAGAAAAATTTACATAAATGCATACTCATTATATGTAAAATTAAATATTATTTATTGAAGTTGCATAACATCTTCCGCTGAAAGTTCGAAAATGGTGTAATCTCTACAAATGAGATTAATTACAATATATAAACGTTACTTAAAACTCCAATTTTGAAAGGAATAATCAGTTTTACTTTCTAAGGCACAAATAATTTAGAGCCGCACTAGCGGTCGAGTGGTCACTGAACATTGTAGTTCGACCTGGGTTCGCATCTAGGCAAACAGACTGATTGCACAGTTTTTTTTCTTTTTTTTGTGTGTGTGTTTTTCTTCTTGCGTATCATGAACACGAGCCAATTTTCCTCAGAAAATCCTTCACAGAGACATCCCTCCCTTAGGCCTGTAGCCCTCGTACACTTTGCGTATCCATTTTGCGCAGCATTAAAGCAATCAGCTCCCAGGAAAATAAAATGTTTTGCTTGTTTTGTTTAATTGCTTTATTTTAATGTTTTAATTTCCCTGTTTTATCTCAACTTTTTCCAACAGATGCAAAGTAATACATCATTTAAGATGAAAGATGAAAGAAACAATTCGGAACTTTTGTAGTTAAGCCTGCACACAATTTGTTTGTAAAAGATAAATTTGCGTTGATTTATGCTGGTACCCTTTCTGTAGAGTTATTTAATATTTTCTCTCCTTTTTAGAAGTGTAACTTCTAATCAAGTGTAACTTGATTTTATTACAACTAGTCTTGCAATTTAGACTAGAACGTACTATTCCGTTTGAGAGGCGTCAGTTAAAAATGAAGAAAAAAATGAAAAGAAAACAATACTACGAAAATACAACAAATATCGTGGCTCGAGAATTTAACGTTTGAAATATCATCCCCTCGTTATTGCTTTTTTGCCATATTTCGCCATTTTTTTAGTACGGTCGATTGCACAATTTGGCAATTACCTAATGACGAAGAGGGTGTCACAAGATTCTTTCAGAACAAAGGAATAATTCATAACAATAGACTTTGTTCTCAACATCATCCGATGAAGTTAAATTTAACTCAAACAAAGCTCCTATATGGCGTTGTTACGTACGTTCTTGCTGTGGGGGGGGGGAAGATTTAATTGACTTTGAGTGATTTTTGCTAACTTCAGTTAGAAATCAGCCACACTAAGACAATAGATTGGAATAGCTAATTATTCGTATGGACGTATTCTTGACAGTGGATATTTTTGGGGTTTATGCCGGGAAAGCAAAGAATTTTTTCTGCTCGCGGTTCCCGATCGTTGTGCTACAACATCGATGACTGCTATTCAGAAAAACATCACAGATAGCAGCATTATATTTTCAGATTGCTGGAAAGGATATAAGAAAGAAGAATAAAGAAATGCTTGGTATGAACATTTTACTGGAATCAGAGTTATAATTTTGTAGACCTCGAAACTTGATACCATATCCAAACTATGGAGCAACTGGAGGGTAGGGCTAAATGGAAAAATAAACGTCAGCTGGGCACTGTTCACAATCATTTACAGTCATATTTGATAGAATTTATGTGGCGTCGGTTATATTCAAAAACTGAAATTTTTTCTACAATATTGAATGGTATTTGTAATTTTATGCCACCTGTTTAGATTGAATTTCGTTTTGTTTTATGTGCAGAATATTGTAGATTAAAAAATTATAAAGAAAAATTTACTTTCTTTACATATTAAGAAATTTATAAAAGTTTACTTTTTACGCAACTATTTTTTTAATTCTTTTGAACTCTATTATTATTTCATAATTTTACACTTGGCAACTATTGGTGGCAAAAAAGGGGCTTTTTTTTTAACTGATGCCGCTCTAACGGAATAGTACCGACTACAAACAAAATTTAGCAATTTCTGCAATAAATTCAAGTCAGTTTCATTCCACTGATGTTATTATATTCACTCAAGCATTGTAACACCAATTTGGACATATGAAAAGATTCCTCCCTGCAGTCGTACTTTTCAGTACATGGAAGTCCTAAATTCAAAAACTGTAATAATAATTTCGAATTTCCTGACCATTTGATAGCTAGTTATCGTACATAAGTGCAAAAAGAATAAGTGAAAAACAAAAGCATCAATTCCAAAACCATAATATATTAAACAGTATATTATTATACTCAGTATATTAAACATTACATGACACACAAAAGGATATTCTCTTCTGAGATGGACATTATAAAGGATATTCTCTTTTGAGATGGACATTATAATCAATGTCCACATGACTGAACGGTACCAATAAAAATAGTTTTCTTGCACTTACAAATATAGACCATTGTAAATATAACATACAGATGAGCTATGCTCATATTCGAGCATCATTTTTATTTCAGTTACTCAATACTTGATTTTCTTTATATTTTTAAATTTTTGACATGAACAAAATGAAACATAGTATTACTTCTTGCATAACTTTCCGCCCACCAGCAACAACTGACACTACTCGAACTTATCTTTTCGATGTCTGGTTTATAAGGAGCCCACAGCTTCTTGAAATGATTTAAAAAAAAAACCACAATCCAAGGACGTCTTTATTTGCATATTTTGTTTTCTTGACACTTCACTCATGGACTTGTTGAAGGATTGCGGATAGTGAGGAAAAGAATACACTGAGAGGACGATCGACGACCATCCCAAGAGTAGGACAATGAACAAAAATAAAGAATTTTGAGAGCACAAACATACAGTCATTATTAGTGACGAAATATAAACAAATTGCGTAAAGATGAATGCTGACGTAATTGCACAAAGTTGTTCTTGGTATTTTCGTCCGCATGTCTAGATTTCTTCAGAGATTAACGATAAAACATAATAAAAGAGTCGTTGAATAAACGGTGCATTGCCCTCGTTTCCTTTCGCGACAGCAGTTCTTGACTAAAGATCCTCCAAATTCTTTATTTTTAGCAATCCAGCTTTTATTGAAATTGTTCAACGTTAAACTATGCTTTTAATAAATACCAAAATACTAAATTGGATGATAAATTTGTTGGTATGTGAAACAGACATGGAGCCAAAAGTATTCTAAATTAGTATAAGATTTCAGCACAGTGAAAACTCTTACAGCAATTATCTTTGATAGTAAAAAATATTTCTGAAAATTTTAATAAATCTAATATTGATCATCACCTCTCTAAGATTACCAGCTTCACTGAAGAACAAAATTGTCTGAAAGTATGGATGGTATTAAAGAAGACACTGTGTAACTGTCTGTTTACAGTAACTTCAGATTACCTGACTTCTGTTATTTAAAAAAAAGAAAGAAAATTTTAAAAATAAAGTCTAAAAATCTACTAAGATAGTGAGCAGCAGTAAAGCAAATAATTAGTCGCATAACTTAATAAACATTGAACAAGTACTGATAATTTTTACTTGGTGCATAAAACGTGATGTTGCAGCTGGTGCATAAAACATAAAAATAAAACTGAACTCATGGCTGGCTGAACATTTCCTTACTGTTGATAATGCATTCTTGAATTAAAAATACGCATCTCGGTGCAAAACAAGCTCCTATTCAATAATTACAGTTCTGTCTTTGCCGGATTATAGCAATATATGTATTTCGCATAAGAAAGGGAAGCTGTGCATTATATGTTAGAACATTGAAACTAAGAAGAATTCTTAGATTACAGTATGGATGTTAATGGAGTTATAATTCCATTTTATTTCTATTGGGTAACTGAGGTTTTGATTTGCAAAAGATTTAACATTATTCTTAGTTAAAAGACCTTTTGCGTTATGTAAATACATGCGTCGCGATCATTACATAAGGGGCATATGACACTGATTAATTTTGAAATCAGTAAATTCCTTGCCGAACACGGCAACACATATATATGCATTACGATTTTGCATATACGCATTATATACTTTAATCGTTCCCATTTAATTTTCCTAAAGCTAGAATCTCATGTATATGCGGTTCAGTCTTCAGTCATCAACAATGAATGCCCTGGCCAGCTGTTATCAACAATTTTTAAGATTTTCACTGATTGAAAATGAAAGCAAAAAAAATCGTACAGATTGCAAAAGCAACTGGCGGGGTAGGATTTTTAGATATAGAAGGAGAAGTCAGAGAATTAATCGAGAAATGCCGAATGAAGAACTGGATGATCTTAAAACACCAGTGGGCACTGTAAGCAGTGATAACGACGAAAATAGAGAGACTTAATTTAGAAGACGTTACAGGGGATTCTTAAAAAAGGCACATGAACTGATTGATTTTGCAATGGAGATTGACTCAAATGAAGAAAACAAAAGATACTTGACAGACATTGAAAAACTCTGCGATTTTTACCGGGAAACTTAAAAGATTTGCGTTAGTTACTGTCGTGAGTAAATTCGTTTTTTTACTTTTAATTACAACAATATTTAGATTTGTTTAAATTATACATACTTTCTTATTCTGAATTATACATAACACATTTTTCCGATAGAAAGCTAACTTAATGAAGCGCGATTTTACCGTACCAATGATATATTAATAACTTAACTCCTGCGTTCGGCAAGGATTTACTGTAACGCAGTCCATAGAAATTTATTATAATCATGTATAGGTAGGGGTAAATTTTAAAAAAGTAATTAAAATTTTCTAAAAAGGAGTAATTATCAAATTAAAAATGAGATTTAAGGGACTGTTACAAATAAAATCAGAATTTTATTTTATATATTCTTCATCTGCAACTTGGCATTATGTCAAAACCATTATTTTCTAGAATACATGTTTAAAACTCCATCATGGGCTTCATTTTATAACTCCTGTACAATAATTCTTATACATTCTTCTCGTAGAATTCACTTATTTCTTTTAACACGATGCAAAATACTACAAATAATATCGAAAATGGTTATAAGTTAAAACTGCAAAAAATGGATGTTCGTAGTTTTGTGGTGACCCCGATAAACCAGTTAAACGTAGCAACGCAATCAAAAGCATTGTATGAGATCAAGATTTTTTTTATAATGAAACATTTTAATATATTATACTGTACATACGAATGTTTTCTTCAGTAAAGAAATCATATATTTTGAAAAAAGGATAACTCGGCCGCAGAATTGCTCATTAGTATTGACAGACAGCGAAGGATGAACTTTATTTAACTTCGGAAAACCACATTTTGTTATATTCCGAAAAACCTAGCAAAACCTTAAAATTTACGAAACTAAACCCGAAAATTCGCGTTGCGATAAAACTACTACTCTAGTTAATATATAATTCGAGTACACGAACTAAAAATTATTGTTGACAAATAACGATAAACAAACACATGAGAAAGTGAATGCCAGAACCTCTGAAAGTGATTAGTATTTGTAAACGCATAAATAATCATCGGAACTGAACATCACTTCTCTAAAACGATTACTTCAACACAAGATGAAAATCATTTGGAACCACAAGCAGTCGGATTACAGACGGCATTCAGTTCTGGATGATTTTATATCTGATTACATATTTTTCTTTTACGGGTTGGCTTATCTAATTATATATGCTTCTTTCACGGATTGGCTTCCAATATAGAAAATTCAAGGCACGACAAGTTTTAATTAGAGATATTATGAATGATAGTAATATTTCCGATATAGACAGTCCCACTGAATGAGGGAAGTCTAGTTATTTTACTGCAGGCTAATTTACTACGTATCGTGGTTCCTTAGTGAGAAGGAAGAATATAAAGTATATAATAATAATAATAAAATATCCATAGAAAAGAATTATAGCATTTTTCAGTGAGCACCCTTGTAATGCAGTAGTTAGTTATTTCTTCCGCCTTCTTTGCAAGTCTTCGTGATGTAGTGAGCACACTCGGCTCGTAATCGAGCGGTCCGTGGTTCGAGTCCCGCTGAGGGCACTACTCATTTTCTCCAGCTTCCAAAAAATAATCCTAATTACTCTACAAGATCATCTGGCTAACAGATTGCAAGTGGTTCGAATCCTGATAAAGGTATAGTTGATTTTTCTCAATTCTGCAGCCACTAAAACTTTCTAGCTTTTACAAAACTATGACAAAAACAGTTACAAGAGATGCGCGTAAATTTGATTTCATAACTAATATAATTCAGCATTCATTTGCTAATAGTTTCAATGCTGAATATGCATTCAGGTCTGTTTTCTGCTGAAGTAAGCGTGTAATATTTCAAGTAATCATTCCTCTATCAAAAATTACTCATTATTTATATGCATGAAATAATTTTACTATAACTTAAAAAAACAGATGCTGAAATGCGTTAAAACATATGCTGAAATACTATGTTATTTAAATTAACTATTAAATTTCACGATACGTGTTGTTTTCAATCGCGACTTTCCAAACAACAGATCTTAACAAAATATAACTGGAGGAATCAAGAATATTCCTCCCAGCTAACTAAGGGGACGAAACTAGACAATTTAATCATGATCACTCCTTTTTTTCTCCCTCCAAATATAAGAATTACAGGCGCTGTGACGATGTCATATAAACAGTACCTTCCAATAAAAGACTATAGTGAGAAGTCATTCAGATAATGATATCCTGTGAGAGCAGTTCAGTACATGTGCCTCCTAACTATGGCAGTGCCGCTCCTTCAGTATGCAATAAGTCTTCCACTTCTTCAAATACTCTTGATCGTGTGGTACCTAGACAAGCTACCAGATAATGGGCCGGACCGCCTGTTTTCCAATGAGGCAACTGGACCAGACTCATCCATTCTTCACAGTCCGCAGCAGTTAGTTTTTCGGCCCGCTAATAGTCCTCAAAACTGACATGAAAATAGATGATTACTGCTTAGTGGCGTTGATACAGAGGAGAAGCAACCATCCATCAGATAGGTCAACAACTGTAATTATGCGTATATTGCTGAATAATTCAAATAGAACGCCAGACTTTATAAGGTGTTTTATAGCAAGGTAAAGGTTTGATTAACCTCTGATATGTCGGAAAACGTAGCGGTTCCATTACCATGAAAGAATTATCGGAATTAGAGATCATATTTACCGAATATGAAAGGTCATTTTTCATATTTTGGCACACAGGAGACGAGATCGAAATTAAAAATGAATCGCCACTGTAATTTCCCTAAAGTGAAGCTTGTTTAGGACTATTTACAACAGTATAACAAATATTTAATACATGGAAAATGTTTCCACCATAAACGAATTTCTCAAAACGACTTGCAATCTTGTTGCATCTTCCACAATATTTTCAATACAAAAATTCCAAAATATGCCAAAATTTCGCAAAATGATGCAATTATTTTTATAATTTTAGATACTACTTACGAAAGTATCAACGCGTTATAAAAAGTTTTTCTTAAAAGCAATGCATTTTGAAAATTTGAAATAAATAATTCCGTATAATATATGTAATGAATCAGAATATGACTTGCGTTTGATTATAATATGTGATGATGGCAATATGACTAAAGAAAGTGAGATAGTGTTATTCAAAAGTGAAATCTTCAAACTGAAAAACTATACATAACAATATCAAACAACTAACTTAAATGTCACAAACTGCTTGCCATTTCGAAAGCTTCCACAATCCTACAAGTTTTTCAAACTATTTTCTTTTCTGGATATTTCCAATTATAAGCAGTCTTTTCTCCATTTACCCATAGTCGAATGGCAACAATTCTGCATTAAAACACGTCTCTTCAGGCTCACGATCATTATAGCACGCAGTTGTTCATGCTGCAGCTATAATTTGCTACTGTCAGTTCAGTGCCATCTTGGCTAAAGATATAGCCATATTGACTATATTTTTGATCCACTCTGTACTTCATTTTTATAATGTATTTTAATTTTTTTAATGACAGAGGCTTTGTTTCTTTCGTGCAACAAACAGAAACTAAAACACGAAGCTATCGGTTTTACTTAACACACTCCCACAGCATTTCATGAATTCGTAGCTGCAATTCTTTCTCGAGAATTTTCTAATTAGAACTTGTGTGTTAAATGAATAGCATTTAAATTCAAACTCCCAAATCAGATATCCTTTAACTGAAAAACTTTTGAAATTATTAAGATCAAGGTCATCCCTCTCCTAAAGAAAAGATTACATTAGTTCTAGATACTATCTCTTTACGAAAGCATTTAGAACTTAAATTTATTTAATTAACAATTTTGATTGTAAACATTACTTTCTGTTTAAAATAATATTGTTGCCGATTTGATTTCTTTTTAAATCTTATACCTGTTACTATACCAGCTACTGATATGAGATATTAAAACCGCCACATAAAAATGATGTCGAGTAAGTAAAGACTTTATCCCACATTTTTATAAAGTTCTCAAAATACATCCTTATCTTCTCTTTTCTTTCCCAAACCCTTACTTTTCTCAAAATGATCGAGATGTCTAATTTATTAAAATAAGTCAAGTCGATCCTTACGGAGAAATGTACACGGCGCGAAATTTAAACGGCATTTTTCATGTCTCGAAAGCGCGATTTAAGATATATATTAGAATTATATATAGCATTGTTCTAATATAGGTATTTTGACACAAAATCGGACTTTTTCTGAAATGACATGCCAATTTTTTTCGATACTTCGATTCTAAGACTCAAATTAGGCCTAAATGTTAAATTTTGTAAAATTTGGCGCGAAATTTACGGAGAAATTTAAAAATTTACATTGGTGCATTTTTTTTTTTCAGTTTGCACCAAGAATAATTCACTTGGCGAACTTCTTAATTTATAACAGCCTATTTTTCTTTCCTTTTTTTTCATTGCAGACAAGCGGAAAAAAGGTCACATTCATTACTTTCAAATAATTTTAACAAAGTGCGTAAATCACATTTGTGTTATTATCGCTTTTTAACAAATATGCCAAATTTCAAAGCGCTCAAATATGTAAATTCACGTATATCTTAGGAAATTTTGAATAAAAATCTCCAATTTTTTGCAAGTGTGCATATAAATACATCTGCTTTACGATGATGTTAAAAATTGTACAGGTTATAAATACAGAAATTTTTTCGAAAAATTTATAAAAATTATTTAAAAATACAAATTTTAAAAATAAATCATAGAAAATGTGCGAATTATATTTGGATTAGGCCCAAATTTAAAGTTCTGGAAGAAGGAATCAAGTAACTTTAATGAAAAAAGAGATATTAGTAATATATAACAAATTCAATTAACATTGAGGAACTGAAATTTTTTAAAAACTACTCGTGCGATTTTTACAAAACTTGGCAGTTTGGCATAATTGGAGTCGTAGAATCGAAATATGGAAAAAAAATGGCATGTCGTTTCAGAAAAAGTCTGATTTTGTGTAAAAATACCTATATTAGAACACTGCTATATATAAATCTAATACATACCCTAAGTCGCGCTTTCGAGACATGAAAAATGCAAGTTGAATTTCATCAATCGGCCAAGTAGAACGGGAGATATAGAACTGTCCTCATTTTTTTTCTCAGTGTACGTTTTATTATTCTTTTCCCTGTGAAATAAATAAAACCAGACGTAAAATTATTCAGTGTAGAACTTCGGAGGCTTTCCTGCAACTATTAGAAGGAAAACATTTAATTTCACATTTCATTGCGTAATTGATTTAGAGTTAAATCGTAATCAAATAAGCACTCAAGCACCCAAACGGGTAGAAATGTCATTTTTCGTAAGATTTTAGTAAAACAGCACTTTTTTATAAAATTTATTTTTAATATTTTTATTAAACTTGAGTGAAAATATGCAACAATGTTAAAATGTATAGTCTTTGTAGTTTTATGTTTAATGTTTGTAAAGTTTTCATAATCAGCAATAAAAATACGGTAAACTTCCTCATGCCGCTCGCCTACCCAAGACAGCCACGTCTGAAAATGGCCATAATTTCTGAGAACATATATAAACAACAATATTTAATCATCCCCTGAAATATGGCCACCTGCATAAAAAAACCCATAGGCGGTCGTCTTAGAGAAGATTCACTACTGAAATATTTAGAAAAGAAATGGTAAACCAGGAGCGTCAAAATACTAGTTATAAATTCCTGCTCTCAAAATGGCAAACACCCGACAGAAGTCAGGTTCTTGGCACTCGCTGATAATTTAGTATGCTAATTAAAGAAAATCACTATACTCTGCTAAATAGATGTGAGAGCCGTGGGACGTAGAGATGGTGCTAATATATTGTGGTGTGTCAAACATAAGAGCAGTAGGCGGACCATGTAACACCCTGCAATTAATTAGAAAGGTTTATGAGCCACTGTTTCAATTTACTTTAATTTATATAGATAGAATTTAGAATCATTATATTACTCATCTTACCATGTTGGAAAATTTACTTTTTTCTCCTTTTTCTGTCTTTCTTTATTTTTGTTGTATTAACTCCGTAATGAAAGAGTACAGCTAATAAAAATTTTACTTCCTAAGTATCTTCGATAGATGAGATAAATGTATTATGTTAAATTAAAACTCCACTGAAAAGTTTTTTTTTTAATATATATATATATACGAAATTTGTGACAGGCAAAGTGAACTACGGAAAGTTAGTATAAAATTGTTAAAAGTAGTTTTATCCTCTTTATATTGTAAAGGTTTCTTCTGGATTGCTTTTATTGCATTCATGCATTTATACGCTGCTTAATTCTAGGCTTCATGTCCATAAATAGTAGTCTTTCGGTAGCGAAAATTCAGTTTACCTTTAAAGAAGAGTATAATATTTGACATTTCAGTTGTCTGCTTTTTTATTAGTAAAGTTTGCGCTTTAAAAAAATTATTTTTAAAACGTTTTTCCTTTTCTCCATTTTTCAAAATTATTCAAAATTACACTTTATTTCAAGGGCCTTTCTTGTTCAAATTGCTGCTAAGATTTTTTAGTTTTCGCGTTTCAATCGTTTCCAGGAATGATTATTAGCTGATAAAGTTCGTCGAAAGATGACATATCTATACTGCCAGATCACGTCATATAATAACACAGTTTAAAATACAGTTAGATTGTTGAAAATTATCCCCCTTCTGGTAACGTTATAAATTATTACTGGTAAAGAAATTTAAACGTTTAATAGCTATCTGTTTAAACTAATTACTAGTTTCCCGAAGGAATTTGCCTCTTTCATTTTATCATTTTAGTACCGCTTTCTTGAACATTTCCAACTAAATAACTGAATATTTTCTCAAACCAAAATCTTTAATTTCAGATACATTGAATCTTCTCGTGGCAACCACTTCTGGAAGTGACCAGTATTGATGAGTCAACAACTTGATGAGTCAGATCCATATCAAATACAGCTAAATTAAAAATTATCCTAACCTTTGATTTGTTACAGCGATGGCGTGCTCATTCCGTCTTCATTACAATTGCAATCATATATCATGTAGAGCCACGTTTATCCGATCTAACCAAGTGAAGCCATTTTGCACTTTTTTATCGGATATCCGATAAGCCATGGAGGCTTGTTTCCAGTAGGAAATGGAAATGACACATTTCTTAAGACATCATTTTTAAAACTAATGCTGCGTTCAACACGTTTTTGGAAAATTAAATTTACGTTTTAAACATTTTATTTTGTTTAGATAACTATTTAAAAGAATTAATCAGCCCCCGTAACAAATTGTGTATAAATGTTAAATGTTTAATCTCGTTACAATTATCGTTTCTTAATTACTCAACAAGCATTTCATAGATGAATTCACAGAGACATGCCTTGAAGTCTACCAACTTTGGAGTTTAAATCCATGAATATTTAAACTAAAAGGCTGAATTCTAAAATAAACCAGAATAACCGCAAATTTTGAGTTTTAGAAATATTCCCCTGCAACATGGTCGACATCAAAGCTGCTCATTGATAAAATTATTTCATAGAATGCTAGCAATCTATTTGGGATGCATTACAAAACAAATTTTTCTTTGATAATTTAATTTTGCTTTTTGACATTTTCGATAGTTAATTTCACTTATAGGGTGACCTTAATACACCATGCTAATTTTAATTACCGTATTTCCGTCGCTTTACAGAGATTGTTCCACATGAGAAAGCTCCTATACTTCCAATAGCCATGAACACTGATGAATCTGATGCATCACTTGAATAGTAGCCATGAACACTGATGAATCTGATGCATCACTTGAATAGTAGCCATGAACACACTTTGTTTGTTACAAAATTACACACTTATACACACTTATTTTGTTACATTCATACACACTTATTTTGTTACATTTATACACACTTTGTTTGTTACGGGTGCTAATTAATTCTTTTAAATACTACTTTCAATACCATTTGTTACATTTATACACACTTTGTTACGGGTGCTGATTAATTCTTTTAAATAGTTATCTAAACAAAAATAAAATCTTTAAAACGTAAATTTTAATTTCCCAAAAAAGTATTGAACGCAGCATTAGTTTTACAAATGATGTGTTAAGAAATGTGTTATTTCCATTTCCTAATGAAAACGAGTCATGAACACTGATATATCTGATGCATAATAATGACTTGGATGAAATTTGTTTCAGGTAAAAAGATTGCCCTCGGGTTTGCACTTGAATGTCCTTATTATTAGCCTTTCCATTCAGAATAACAGAAGAAATCAGCACGTTTAATACAGATGATATTTTTTATACATAATCAGAGAGAGACAGAGAGAAAAAGAGAGGTATAGAAAGCACCAAGCCGTGTTCTATACACGTCAATAATATAAGCTAGTGTTTCCTCTAGATAATAAGATGATTAACTTAACAGATCATCATAAAATTCTTGATAGTACAATATAATACTTTAGAAAACGTCTTAAGGGTTGGCTTGAGGGGTAAACAAATTAAGCTGATCTTCCAAAAGCAAGCTGTCTAACAATTCGCTCTCTAATTGGTTACTATTTTTTGATTACATATTTGTATAGACAGCGACGGCAATTGCCTTGAATGTCAAGCCCTGGAGGAGGTTCGCATTAGGCGGCTTTGTTCTCGCTCGTTAGAAGAAAACGTATATAATGACTAATATAAAGCACTGAAAAATTTGCTCGCCAACCAAATGTCTGTGGAAGAACTGTTAAACGAATGCAAAGTGAAGCGAAAATTGATTTCTTCAAGTGGAAAATAAGCATAATTATAGGTATCGCCGTCCCTGTAATGAGAACACTCAGCAATCAGTTTGGGCACAGAGCATTTTTCACAATGATAAAACGCGCGCATCTATCAACCTAGAACTGGCTATCACGAAATTGTAGCCTATTGTTTCCCGCCAGAAGAGTTAAAAGTTTTCTTCTTTCGTGTTTTTAAGTGGATAGCCTAACAGATCCAAGTTTTACGCACAGCTGAGCTAGTGAATAAATTTTCCCTAGACTACCAGGGAAAGATTTTTATTGCGTGTGGAACAGGTTCTAGATGAGTCATCCCTGCGTGAACTGTGAAGTAAATTTTCGTTACGGGTCCCAGGAAAAAAAATAATGTGCTATGAATATGTATTTCTAGATCGGAGTCATTCGTCTGCTCAGTGAACCAAATTTGATAGAAATTTCATTCGATAGCATCAACAATGACTGGTTTTTCAGAACTAATCATAAATATTTATTTAAGGCATACCTATAAAATAAAGGTACTACCACATTAAAAATCTTGCACAGAAAATTTTATCATATTCACCTTCGGACAGGGATGATAAATTTCTTCAGTGACTGTAACGGCCAAAACTACCAGCTTTGATCGTTCACATTTGCTACTGAAGAAACGTAAAGTTGGAAATGGTGCAAATATTTCTCTCAAGGATAATAATAGAATACTCTCTTTTAATCATCTCTTTCTCTTCCTCTCTTACACATAGTGCAGTAAATGCCCCTTCTCTGTAAACAATAACGTTAAGAAGTATTTGGAATACATTAACTGGAATTAAATTTGTTAAATTTGTAAACTGATTGTAAATTTTGTAAATTGTGAAAGGAAAATTTAATAATGTTCCGTTGACAGATTTTTATTCGATTGCCCAAACAAAAAAATAATTAAAAATAAAAATTTAAATAAAAAAATGTCAAATGTTTCAGATTTTAAATTACATCAAGCGGCGTTTTTTTAAAGATTTGTGTGTTACCTTTATTTATTAAATATCATGTTCTTCGCACTTAAGCCATAAAATTCAGTTCAACAGCAATATCGCAAAATAATTTTAAAATAAGCATATCTTTAGAAATTCCGATACACAGTTCCACGCGCTGCAGATAAGAAGTTTCTTTAATCTGATTGGCTGATAATTTATTGCATTTAAGCATGATTACGCCCACAAGCAGGAAAACGTATTAACTTTCAGATGGCGCATTTTAAATTCATACATTAGAATTTTTACGATTAGAACGGGATGTAGCCAAATTAAAAATTTTGAGTTTCATATTTTCTTAATATATGTGTGCGTGTATGTGTGAGCTAAGAGTATCTAAAGGAAATTTATAATTTTAACTTGCAACATACCCTCTTATGCTTCATTTTAATTTGGGTGCTTCCCCTTTCTGTCCTAAAAATAGTAACTGTTTATAATATATTATTCTAAACGGCGTCATTTCAAAAATAATCCGCATCATGCTTTCTTACGTAACCCTGCAATGCAGGCATGTTATAGCCAATCACCTTTTTCGAGAACCGAAACTTTTTAACTCTCTCGCCTGCATATTCGGCTTTCATTTCCGCACCTGCTAACTCTGCCGCTACTTTTAAAAGCTGTATATTATTACAAGTCTATTGGTACCGATGTAAAACTTCTACAAGAACTGGGCGCTATAACGCTCATATTACTTATGCTGTCTTGATGAAAAAATGTATGTCAACTATGAATAAAAGGCCATTAATAGTCAACCATGTCACCTAGATAATCTCTCAATTTTTCTTTATTAGAATTTTAATACGAGTATTCCCTTTTCATTCTTTCGATCGTATATATATATACATAAACAGTTTAATTAATCGTAATAAATTGCTTAATACTTGCACTAAAGCTGCAAAGTAATAAAATAATAATTTATTTTCTAGTAGGTGATCTAGTATATTATCTCCTTTGACAAGAGTTATTAGAATTCTATTGAAATTATATAACTCATTAGCATATTTAAAAATTGAATCTTGAATAAATTTAAAATGGAAACATTAAAAGTGAAAATGCAATGAATAAAGCAAGTAATTATCGTCATTGACCGGAAATTAGTTGACTTTTCAAGGGGAACAAATTAACTTCTGATCAATTAACAATAATTAACAAATGCGCTCAGATTTCGAAAAGCTACGCCCATCTCCTTAAATAAATCCTCTTCATTACGGTGGACCGAAAAAAAGACTTTTTTTTTCCTATCGCTATACCCTAGAAGAGTCGCCTATTTCCTAGCTGTGCAAAATTACATGTTTTCATATAAAAAGATGTCTTCTGTTCTCGCATTGCGCTCAAAGTTTTGAAAAATATCGAAATTTTGCTGTTTTTCGTAAATTTTTTATAATTACTAAATTTACTACTCTCGAAAGCAGTTTTCCTAACGTGAATTTTGGGGCATAAGGAATATGGAAAAAAGTTTAAAACTTGTTATTTCAATTTATTTATTGTTTGCACAAAAAGCTCCAAAAATATAACGTTTTGTAAAAATAGCAGTACTTCGCAATTTCTGATCATTTTAATTTTCTATTTTCAGTAAACAAATGGTGAATATATTTATCATTTTTATTTGTTATTCAAAAGATTGCACCTTAACGTTAGTTTTTTTAGAAATATTCTGGCATAATGCATCTTGATAGTTGAGTTGTCCTAATCAAGCCGTCTCTTGTCTCAAGATGTTTCGGTTACAAGTTTGACACACTGTTCTACAGTTTGGGTGTGACAGGGAAAGCTTTCGAAATCTGGTTGCAGCGATGTGCAGCTCTTTAATCGATGTTTTGATGTCTTCATCCGCAGTATTCTTTAATAGGGGAAGAGGACAGACATTGCAACTATCCCACCAAATTACTCTGATGTACTGTTGCTTCGAAGTTGAGTTTTGGCGTGGCGAAGTTTCTAAACAGTGTTGTCCTTAGAAAGTGATAAAGCTTTCAACAGTCGGCACAGCCCTAGTTTTCTTTCATCCACAATTACTGCAAGGATCAAATTTTCCGGATGGAGCAAAGAAACAATGAATCACTGGGAAAGAAAAATGAGTTCCGCTGAATTACTGGGTTGATGACTTGCAGTAAATTTTGAGTTAGATATCGTGATGTTCTGACGGCTTCTTCTTTGGATAGTCAGTGAAGTTTTTTCTGGTTTTGATTTTGAAACAGAGTAGCGTGTAACAATTCAAAATAAATATATCAACTACCTGATTTAATCAGTATGTTTTTATAAGTTTACGTTAAGTCTGAGAACTCGATTTGCTGCCGTCTTGAATGTGAAAGTGGACCGAAATCATGAATTGCTTAAAATTGTATCTGGCTTTAAGGCAGAAGAAATATCAAGTAAGTTATAATTGATCATTGCTCAACACTTTTCTTTCAACTTAAAGGAACGCAAGATTCAACACGCTTAAAGCGAACACAGCCAACAAGTTTTTACCTGATCGGTCCTCTGAAGGAATCGGGCCCTGTAGTAACACCATCTAAGTGATGAAAGAGCTGATGGAATTGCAGTTCATTGAAGTGTAGGAGACATACAGCCCACTGCAGTGGTCTCCAATTTGATGTGGTGGATACCACCATCTTTCAGACCAGTATTAATTACAGTTCCTTCGCTCCCTATGGTTCTTCGAGGGAAATCACGCGTTGTCAAATGGAAAATGATGATAGAAGTTATATATTTAGCAAGTCATGTAGTGGGTGAAGAAACATGACTGGTATATTCTGATTTTTTTTCTTTATGACAGAATAATGGTCCTCATTTTCAGCACTTCAGAAAAGCTTACTTATTATTTCCAGGTACGAAGTAAAGGAAGCATTCTATTCACGAAAAATTCCGGGTTTCATATTTCAAGAAAAATATCCATTTTGACCGCTATCGAATGTAATTTAACGATGTTTTTGTGCGACATCTGTACGTAAGGACAGTATAAAGGACTCTTTTCCCCAAAACGAATTATAAAACTGATTTAAAATGGATTCAGAAGCGATGTTTTCATGGCGTCTGTACGTACGTATGTATGTACGTATCTTGCATAAATAAAAAGCAAGCAGCCTCAGAATGTGTAAATTTCGTGTAGAGGACTGCAATAACACGTAGTTGTGCACCTCACTTTTGTGGTTGCAATCGGCTGCGCCAAAAGTATTATATATGCATTCACTCCGCTACTCGGCTGAGCTCCGTTACTTTTACTTTTTATATGTTGGTAAATTGTGCGTGTTTTTTTTTTCCTTTAAAAATTATTGAATTATGTTGTTCTTATCTTCCGGTTAAGGTTTTTATACCTTTAGCTAACCTGCATGCAATAGTTGTACAATTATAAACAATCTAAAAGTTGTTTAAGTATAGCTAAGCCTATTTTTTACCATAGCAGCCATATTTGTTTGCATTTGAAACGTAGCAGAATAGTGAATTAAGTCTTTCTGCACCTCAGTTTCATTTTGCGGAGTGGGGCCAAAAGGAAACTTTTAGTTTTGTTCACAGAAAAATCTGCCTTCTTGCTTGCTGGCCGAATTTGCGTAGAAACTATAATTTTAATTGTAAAAAATTGTTTTTTTAATTGTTTTAACTGCATTTGGTGTTTTATGTTTTTCAGCATTTAATGGAAAAGAGATGGTATTTTATGAGAGAAATTGCACAAAACAACGTGGCATTGTTAACTGTGCAAAAATATATCTATATACTTTCAAATTACGTTTTATATTCAGAATAGTATGGGTGTTGCAACACGACAGTAATAAAGATAGGATGGATTAACCATTAAGCAATACAAGCACGTTTTTAGGGCATAAAAGAAAGACGGCACCACTATTAAGTCCTTAATATTCAAGAAAAGAGGCACCAAAAAATTTCCCATTGCCAGTTTTACTAGAGAATGCATGGTGCAGTTTAACCAAAACCGAGAGACAGAAGGAATGAAGAAAAAACTGTAAAATACCTGTAAATAAACTATAAAAGTAAAAATATGTGGAAGCACCAAAATCTGTTAAGTGCTCTTAGCGCCTTTAAAATCTTAATCCGGTCCTTATAAAGATATTACTGTAAATGTCTAGTTTCAGTTACCTTACACATATCCTACACAAATAATTAAGAAATGCTTAAATTAATTTACTTGAATATGCAAGTCGCTGCAACATTTTGAAAAAAATATAGATAAATATAATTAAAACCTGTCATGAAGAAAATTCAGATATAAATAACGAGACAAATGTAATGGGGCAGGAAAAGCCCTAGAAAAACCAGTAATTTCTAATTTTGTTAATATTTTTGGACAGAAAATACATGACACGTTTTATGAACGAATGAAAATGACAGAAAGATACTACGTCCTATGTAGATGAATAATTATGATATTTTGAATTCAGATCGAATAATCTCTATGTCTTTACTCGACTTGAACTGATATCCATAAACAGTAAATTCAAAATACTGTTTATGGATACTCAATACCTTTGCAAGGTAATCTTTAGTCTTAAGTCTTCAGTCAGTAATCTTCTTCTTGTACCTTAGGTTATTTTTGAAGCTGGAGAAAAGACAAAGAAGCAACGCATTCGCCGGGAATCGAACCACGGACCTCTCGGTTACGCGTCGCGCGTGCTGATCACTACATCACGATGGCATGCGAAGAAGGCGGGAGAAATGCCTTATAACCTTTTACAGAAACCAAACTGCAATACGTTGCCATATGTTATTCTCTAAAAGGTATTAAAAAATAGATACGCTTTTATGACAGATGAGTAGATTCAATGTTTGAATTTAAAAAATCTGATGTGTACACCACATGACTTCTTTGCACAGAATATTAAATTATACACATTTTGCATTTCATTTAAACTTATTGGATTTAATTAAATCTGCTTCACTGATAGCGCATAAACCAAAATAAGCTAAATGCACTCTTTTAAAATTCACTATATTTGTTTACCTTAGCGACACTCTGGCGCTAGCTTCACTTAACAGATTTACATATCATTCATTTTATACCTCAGAATGCACAAAAATTATGTATATCATCTGAAGAATTATCTAATCGTTGCCACATGTTCTATTCAAATACTATCATAAATCTAAAACGATGTATAAAAGAAATAATTTTTAAAAAAAGAAAGAAAAGAAACAGTTTTTCACAGACAATTCAGCATTTCTCATTCAATTAATTCAGCTCTCAATTCGCGAGAAGGCAAAAATACATAAAAACTCAAATATCTATATTAAAAATTACGAAGTATATCTTAAACGCTTATTTCCTCGAATAAATTCCAGAATGGATTAAGCGTGATTTAATTTTCAATAATAAAAGAAGACGTTATCTTTGTTGTTGCGAAGCTTAGTTTCTCTAGATTGGTAACAAATCCACTATTCTCCTAAGTTTCAAATGTAAACAAATATGTCCGGCATGAGAAAACTGATTAGGCTAGCCGCACTTGAACAACTTTAAATTGTTGATAAGTCTACAAATCTTGCATGCAGATTTACTAAAGGCATAAAAACCTTAACCGGAAGATAAGAGCAACATAATTCAATCATTTTTATAGCAAAAAATGCACAATTTACAAACATATAAGAATAAAGAACCTGAGCTCACTGAGCCGAATAACAGAGTGGATATATATATATATATATTATTAACAAGTACGAATGCCAAAAGCCATAGTACATCCCAAACCCTCTGAAATCCTATTCGAAGAAGCACGTTAGTGCCAAAATTACATATTAAATACAATTAAAACTTAAAATCCTAGGTAAAGATTTACATGAAAATATAACTCAAATAATGCTTAGCAAATTGTAATTTATGGGCAAAATTGGGAAAAGCTGAAGTTGTAATAAAAACAAAGTATACAATAATAAATAGTAATATCTCAGTGAGAGTTGCATAGTTGTTTCGTCAGGGGAAAAGAACCGTGCCCCTTTCGCTGAAATATTACTTCCACGCGTTTCAACTGACGACCAATTGAGACAATACCGCGTCGATTAATTGACTAAATTTTGAAATCTATTACATTTTTTAATACTAATCTAAATTGTCTCAATTAGACGCCCCTTTTCCCTACGCGTGGAAGAAAAGTACTACAAAACAAAACAAAATAAGAATTAATTAGAATTAAAGAGTAAAAAGAGGCAACTGGGTAACAAATAATTTAAAAAAAATTTTTTTAAAAAAGCCTCAAGACCTCTACAATTTACAGAAAACTAAATTTATAAATAGTATTAGAGAAGATGAAACCACAAATCATAAATTATAATTTATAGTTAATTTCTGAAACACTATTAGTCCTATATTACAACCGAAGAAATCAAGAAAATCTAAAAAATGGGGGCCCTCTTGCTTAAAGTAACGAAGCTGCTAAATTGGAAGAAAGAAGTATTTAAAAACATATTGGACTTTGTGGAAAAAACGTACACTTTTGTGTAGAATGTTTTTGCAAAAAGATATATATATATATATATATATATATATACACTTTTGGTGCTGCCGATCGCAACCAAAATAGGAGGTGCATATCTACATGTTATAGCAGTTCTATATACAAAATTACACGTGCTGAAGTTACTCGTTTTTGAGTTATGCGAGATACATGCATACATACGTACGTACGCACAGATGGCACGGAAAAATCTCTTCAGAATCCATTTTAAATTATTTCTTTTTAATTTGGGGGGAAAGAACCTTTTATTCTGTACTTACGTAAGGACGTCACGAAAAAACATCGTTAAATTGTATTCCATAGCGATCAAAATGAATATTTTCGTTGAAATATGATACACGACATTTTTTGCGATTACACTACTTCCTTTTTACTTTGTGCAAGGAAGTAAAAAAGCACCTTACTAAGATGTTTTCTTATTAAATTTGATGCAAAATCAAAGAAAAAAATATCTACACATTTTACAGTGTTTACATACAAAGAAACATGTTGAATGATTGATTTGAACGGAATTTATCTGCATTCCAATTAATATCAGAAGATTCTGTAACGACTTTCAACTCTAATAGTCTTTAGAACCTAATAACATGAGGTTACAGGGTACACAACGAACTAATACCTTGAAAATCATATCGCGCAAATGGATTAATTATTATTTACGTCACAATCACAGAGGCTGAACCATCCCTCGGCCTGAGGGCTAGCTGACAGCAAAAAAACAAAACTACTTCATGTATAAATCAGGTCTGCCACAAACCACATCAAAGAGAGAGGAATGTCGAAAGATAAAAGGCTAAATAACAAATTTTAATTACAGACTAAAAAAAAAAGTGTGTAAATTTAAAAGAACTTGAGAAGATGGGAGGTTACTGTATAATTACAAGCGTGGGTTGGAAAACGACACATGATATATCTTGAGGTTCATCTTCAGACACGTTGCAGTGCTCAGCCATTTAACACTTCATTGACTTTCCAAAGTGGAATTTTTTATCGTGTTTCTGTCATTCAGTTGATGCTGAGGAATTCTTCTCCAATAACAAAATTTGCATTTACATTTAATTAAAATTGTGGATACATAATTCATAAAAGAAAAGAATTTCAACAGCTACGTTTTGCTCATTACCCTCTCATCTACATATAAATTTTGTCCTCATAGTGTAATTAATTGACATCTTAGCTAGTGATTAGGATCGACAGATCCGCTTAAACCCACACAGATTCGCAGCTAATGAATGACTTCATTTCATTTTAGTAACATCTGCTTGGGAAGATCCGCATTTTTAATCGATTGAGTTCGTAAATACCAACTAATTTTCGTTGGTCGTAAATATCAAGTAATTTTAGCTGATTTAATTCCACACAAAATCTATTAAGAAAATTACCTGTAATTATTATAAAGACATACGCTGTTAAAAAACATTACCCGTTTAAGTCTAGCTAGAGCGCCAGATTCTATTAGCAAGGTGAATGAGCCAATTAAAAAAATGAAACGGACCAGACATTTACAATTCAAACGTGCGGATAAAAATATTCCTCGTTCCCTTTTAAACATTTTTGCATAAATTATTCAATTTACTGTTACATAAAAAAAAAAGATATTCGTGCATATTTTGGGATATATAGGAAGACTTAAATAAATTTTATAATGAGTGAGTGTCTAGTTTAAGGACCTTTTATTACATTTAGTGTAGTATCGTTAGTTTCTTTTTATTTATTGCTCATAAAATGGTGGAATATTGAGTCGTAATATTTTTAAACTAAATGATTATACTTATACTACACGTTCCTTTAATGTCATGTAAAACCAACAGGATTTTTTTATACCGAAGAAGTGAAAAATGAGCAATGCGTCGTCGGGACTCGAACCTCTCGAATACGCGCCGAGTGTGCTGACCATTACACCACGAAGGCATGCTAAGAAGGCGGGAGAAATACTTATTAGTTGTAATCGTTAGTTAATTATTGCGCTTATCGTCTTCTAGATGCTGGGAAATATTTAGAGTTAACATAGTTAGTGCTCGTTATTTTATCTGATATCATGGAAGTATCATAAAATCATTTATCAGGAAGTTTTTGTAACTGTAAAAATGTTTAGAGAAAAATATTGCTTGGTCATAAATCTGCTTAATTTTACTAAGCAAAAGTAGAAGTTTATTAAAGCAGACGTTTATGTTTTCTTACAAAATGTAACAGTTTGAAACTTGATGAAACATTGATACGGAAATGAAACCTAATGCATAAGGACATAATTTTACTGTTCATTTTAAACATTGCTTAGCGACCAAATGTAAGAGGTCTTCTTCCATTTATTAGTCACTTAAAATTTCTAAGGCATTTCTCTAATTCAAAAACGTAAAAAAAAATGATACTGAATTTACAGTTGATTGTCCGTAAATACGTTAGAGAGCCACTTTTAACCACTTTTAGAAAATCTCCATCTCTTTGAGATTACATTTACAAATGTCTCAATTCAGTATATAGCAGATGGATTTAGTATTGTTACGAAAAATTCGGCGGTTGCGCCTGTATGTAAGCTTTCCGGCATAGCACTAGGGTTGCCATAAAATAGTGTATGGTAGGGTTGCCAGATTGGCGACTTTATCGCCCATTTGGCAACCAAATTGGCGATATCCCATGGTACAATAGGGAAGTTTCTAGAATATCTTCCTGTCGAGATATTTCTCGAAACGTGTGGATCTTAAAGAAAAGCTATATAAACCCTTGCGTTTCTGAGAGCCAGCGGTGTTGCGTTAGAGTGTGATTAAGAGTGTGATTAGTTGTGAGAATTGTGAGAATAATAGAGTAGTTAGTTGCGAAGAAGTTGTGAAGAGTGTGATTAAGTGTGGGGTTGTGAAAATAGCTGCTCACTGCGAGTGCTAAGCTACGCGAGAGTTCTGTGAACGGAAAGCAATCGAGATAGTGCTTTGCCGTGAAGCTATCTTTATAGTATAGCTTGACAGTGTATTGGTGATTGTTCCACGGCGTTTATTATAAGTTTAGTGTTGCCGTGAAGCTACCTTTACAGTTACAGCCTGAAGCTGTGTTGCTGATTGTTTCAGCGTATTTATTGTAGATTTTCGGCGCTTTTAAAGGTGATTTTGGAACTGTGCTGTAAATAGTGATTCCTGTAAATAAATTGTGCTTTTTATTGTTCTGCATCGTGTTTTCATCGGATACTCTCAAATCTACGAACCCGTACAACGCAACAGTATGTATCAAAAAATGTTGCCCTTTTTCTTACAGCGATATTCATTCACAGTCTCATGATGAATAAGATCATTAGCGTACCTAGCAGTATAGAATAACTTCATGAGAATTTGTATCATTAATCTCCCAATGTAATGCTTGGGACACTGCAGTTCTAAGTAAATAGCATGAAAGCGCTAGATCTGCTTACTAAGAGCATGACCAAAGCCTTCGCCGGGACTCGAACCTAATACGCGTCGAGTGTGCTACTGTTACGCCACGAATGCATGCAGAAACGTGAGAGAAAGTACCTTATATACTTCACCTTTTTAAAGGGCGACTGGGGATTAGGGGAACCAATCGTCAAATTCTGGTGGTGAAAAATCATCATCCACCACCTTTTAGTTCAAACGCCACCGTAGAGTCGTTACGTAGTTTTAAAGCAGGAGACATGAAAAATGAGCAATGCCGTCGCCGGACTCGAACCTGGACCTCTCGAATACGCGCCGAATGTGCTACCTTTACACCACGAAGGCATGCAGAAAGGAGGGAGAACGTACTATATAATATGATAAAAAAATTGCTTATCTTAGTGCCCCAGTCCCATTAAAATGTTCAATATCATGATAGTTCATTTGCAATTACACTAAATACATTGAAGTGCATTTGTTCAAAACAACAACGTTTCATGACCTCCAAATCCTAAAACGATAATTAAGAATGAAAAACGGCCACATATACATACAGCGAATGCTCTCTTAAAAAGACTATCCTCATTCCAAATGAATTTGCTTTCTGTAACCCCGATCGTCTTAGAAAAGTGTGTTCAAAATTGGTTCTCATTTGCATATTCAAAACTACTAGTTAATTTTGGACGTTAGTTGTCTATGGAAAATGATCGTCAAGAAAGATTACTCTCTAATTTCAGAATATACAGTAATATAAATTATATAGCACAACTGCACTGTGATATAATATGTTCTTGTAAAAATAAAATTTTCATACATTTTAATAATTTTTAACCATGGAGTTTCCCTACTCAATACAGAGAACCTTTCCTAAAGTGGGCATCTTCGGTTCCAGATGGTTTCGGTCTTCTTCGGAAGTGTTGTTATCGAGAAGCGCCGTTTAATATCTGCTTTTATTGGAGTTTTCAAAAGCACTCGTCATTTTCAGATCACAAGAGTTTTATCTGTAATTTCCTAAACTTATAACAGCAATTTTTGAAACGTTTAGTTATCATTTATATTATACAGTTGCAGGTCACCGTTATAAAAACTATAAAATATAATGAAACCTATCATGAAGACCACCTCTCTAAGAGAAACTAGTATTTCTAAGAATATCCAGTATGAACATCGATGTCGAAAAACACTTACATAAGATAGTAAATATCTGTACAGATGACCAAAAGTATCTGGAACTGTGGGTGGAGTAATGCACAGTTCACGATTTAGAAAGGTTCACTTTCTAATCTAAAAGAGATTCTCAATTAAATTTCTATCTCGAAATCTTGTTTACTGGAATATCTCCTTGAAATTATTTAATATAAAAATATCTTACGCTAGGCTATCTGATTTTCAAGTTGTCATAATTTCCTGTAGGCATGCTTTGGAAGGTTAAAAAAAAGGTAGAAGCTTTGTTCAGAAAAGGCGTATGCTTCTCATAAGCAGGTAGGTACGTGACTGAAAGTAGAAGTTTGCTGATTCTACATACTAAAGCATTTTTTCATATCTGGGGTTATTCTTTAAGCAAACTGAAGGGGAAAATGAAGCATGACTCGCAATCTATTTTATTTATTATACTATGAAAAGCAAAGCATCAGGAGTAGAAATGTGACACAAAATAAAGCTAACAAAAACAAAACTTCTTTGTTTCTTTATGAAACTTTATTCAGTGCTCCAAGAGTTTAACTCTAGTTATATTTGATTTTACTTTACATGGTTTAAGAAAATGTGATGGAATCGTACAGATATGTTCATTATAACATATATTCTTTTTTTCTCTACAGATATTTTATTCGTTAAAATAACCGAAACAGTAGGAAATAAAAGCTTAAAGAAAAATTTAGGAAAATTTTACGCACAAAATCATTTCAAGGGAGGTAGGGACATCATAAAAAAATAAAATTTGCGTCAGCTACAGCTAATACAATCATTTATTGCATCTAAGATCATTATTTGTTCTTTTTGTGCAGCTCTGATAACAGATTTTCAAAAGTGTATGAATGAAAAGAAGAATTAGTGAGATTAATTTTGATAGTTCCACATTACTTTAACTATCAATTATTAGAACCACAAAGACAGATGACCTGTCTTCCCGTTTTACTTTTAAAATATCGTAAAACGCTCTCAGCTTAAGGTTTGAAATATTTGTTTTTTATATTTACTCATCCCCCGGACTGTTACAAAAGCTATTCAATAACAGAAGACCAAATCTCTAGTTTCGGAGAAATCAAAACAAATGCTCAAGTAAGATTTATATGTTAAATACTAAGTAATTTGCGTTTACTAAACTTTGCTCCTTGCTTGTTGACGAAACTATAGCCGATGTAAGCAATTCGAATCAGTTAGCGGAAACTGTCGTTGATTAACGGAATTCATTACAGCCTTAACTGTCGTTGATTAACAGTATTCATTATAGTCTTAACTGTCATTAACTGTCGTTGATTACCAGTACTCATTATAGCCTTAACTGTCATTAACTGCAGTTGATTAACAGTATTAATTGTCGTTTATTAACAGTATTCATTACAGCCTTAACTGTCATTGATTAACAGTATTCATTATAGACTTAACTGTCATTAACTGTTGTTGATTAGCAGTACTCATAGCCTTAACTGTCATTAACTGCAGTTGCATTCTAATGGGAGCTGATGGAGGAAGGGAACGTGCAGACAAAATCATAAAATAGCTGGTTAACTAACATAAAGCACCCCTTTTCCAAAATGGAATATATCTTTACCTTGAACATAGGTTCATCTCTTACTTCCATGTTACCAATTATGTTTGCAGACATTTTAATGGGAGTGCTCACTGTGAACAACAAAAAAGGTAATGTCAAACCTCTTTCCTTGGTTATGAGCTTACGACAAACGGTCCAGTAATCGAAATAGCAAATTCATCTGTCAACATACCCTTCTGTATGGCTCTTTTTCTTACTTACTATTCTTCCCCTTTTCATAAGTTTATATTTTTTACTCCCCCTTCCTAATCATGAGCAGATAATGATTGCGCCTGCCGTTGGACATAGAGCCATGGGTACCAATGGTGATATAGCAATTTTACCCCAAATGCCGTCCTAATTTTGACCCAAACTTTGGAAAGCAAGCTTCGAAGACTTTACTCATCTTTTTTTGATGTCACAGAAAATTGCTATTCGAAAGCATAGACCTTGCGAGTCCTAAATAGATATATAAATGATAATCAATCATTCAAGTCTGACGCAGAATTCAATGCCACTGTCAAGCTTAGTAACTACCTCCAATTACTAATATTATCTATATCGGAGGCTAAAGATTGATTAGAAATTCTGAATGATAGCCAGTGCTATTGACCATTAAATAAAAATAATTACCATCTGCATTAATACATAACCCAATATGTTAAGTACACAGCGTTCATTATAATCACTCAAAACGATATCTGCCCAAACTATTACATCCGTAATTGCCTTTTCAAGATTGTTAGATTTTATGTACTCGTATTTTGCTCTACTCAGTTTCTCTAGTACACTTTCTGCGTGAATTCTCCATCATTTCTTTATATGAAATGAATTCTCTTTAAGACGATTAACCAGGTTCCACTTAATTGTGGTTTTCCATAGAGGTAATCCGAAAGAAGTGATATTCTATATTTGTGGATATTCTATATTTTACTTCATAGAATATTTATTTTTTCTCAGATGTTCTGGTCCCTATCAGAGGTAATAGTTTTAAAGAGGTTGCCGCCCACGAAATGCTTCATTTTAAATTATTTTCAAGATTATATTAGGTTCTATTATCGTTGAAATGACGAAATTATATGAAATACAGACTTAACTTCTAATAGATACAAAAACGCAAGAATACATACATGCGAGAAGAAAAGGAACATATTGCGTATTATTTTACAGTCTAGCTTTAATTCGTAGATGTGATTGTGGATTTGCGATTTAAATTTTGTTATATTGCTCATTAAATAATTAGCCAGTCGGAAATAAAAATCTCATATTGAGGATATCTCATATTGAAAGGATATTAACTATTTTCCTATCATTATTATGTAAAAGTAGGAAAACTGTTTACTGTTAATTACGCGGTAAGGTATATTTTAATTTTATAACAGTTATTTTAATTCCCCTTGCCTACCTTATCTCGTTTCAACTTACAACTTCCTTCCAGAATGAGTTTTTATAAACACGTTGAAAGCAAATGAGGAAGAGATAGTATTAAAGGAAAGTTCAACTGACTTTCAACTGTTTCAGTTCAGCAACTGAGACAGTCAGGAATCCTGAGTAGCTCACGTTTGCCTTTGGGCTGCATCTCTCTAAGCTGTTGTTACGCTCGGCCATATTATTACGTGCCTTTTGATAGTTCGCCGGCTAGTTTAGGATTACGGGCCAACTACTTTAGAATTGTGTTAGCTTCGTCTAAATCTCTTAGTTAGTTCTTATTTCATACTTTTAAGGCCAACTGGAGGCTTTGCTGCAAGGCCGATATATATATAAACTTGGTTCATTTATTATTAGTCCAAAGGGGGTTTTGTTTTCGTTTTGCGATTTTGCGCCGAATCAATCTGAATGTCCGTTTCACTTTTCAAATTGTTGCCACCAAATATTATCGCCCTGTATTATATTTGAAGAAATTAAATAATCATATTTATCGATTTAATAATATATTCTGATTTCATATTTTGTAACACTTTAACGAATTTTTAATTAACATAAGGATTTCAAAGCGAGCAATGGCAACGTTGTATAGAAAAAACATTTTTATCTCCATCGCGTGACACTGTGTATCGGAAATTCTAAAGATACGTTCAATTTAAAATTATTTTGCGATATTGCTCTTGAACTGAATTTTATGGTTCAGTTCGAAGGTTTTTTAGGCTCAAAGGTTTAATTTTATGGTTCAGTGCGAAAAGCATGATACTTAATAAATAAAGGTAACACACAAAATGTTAAAAAAAAAAAAAAGTAATTGGACGTAATTTAAAATATGAAACCTTTCCAATTTTTTATATTTATTTTTATATTACTAATTTATTATTATTATTATTATAAACAGGTTACATTTAAATTTTTCAATACAGCAAACTGAGTTCTGGGCAGCCATTTATGGAATAAAATTTTTATTGGGAATTAATGAAATACGCCTCCCAGGAATATCGAAGAAAGTTCGCTTATATGCAGTTACCAGTTTTTATTTTAACTGCCACGAACTGTCTCAGAGACGATCCCCCTCACGTTTCGGGTGATTTTGGTCTTCTACAAAGGTGATCATTTCAGACTTACCGTATTCCACATTTGGACCTTTATTTATATTCTACGAAATGATATCCAGTGCTTTTAGTAGTAGTCGTTTTAAGAAGGTGATTACAGCGACCAAGTGGTAAGTGAAGGTTCAATGTGTACTTACCTTTTTCAAATGATGTTATCTTTTTCAAATGTTTATATGCAATTAAATTTCGTTGCCTAAAATATATATGATTATGTAACCTAAATAATGTATAAATTAATGTAAAGTTCAATTTGCCAATTCTATCATTTCTTTGTGCCAAGGAATTACATATTGTAAGACAGAGTAGCTAGTATGAAGAAATTTGCATAAAAAAAATTTTGTGACCACTGCGAACAGCGTCACCTATTTCAAAATACTATTGTCAGAAAATTTCAATATGCATTTATTTTTATTCTATATTTCTTAGAATACTGCAATTACATTTAAGTGCGTAGACGAAAAGGTTACAAAGCCTTACAAAGAGATCTTAATCACGGAATGTTTAACTGATTTTAATAACATTCTTCCATAATATATGTGATTATTAGTGGAAATCACCAATAATCTGAAATCCAATAATCTGGTGAAGTTTTAATAGAAAATTTTGCTCGCTTGTTTTAAGATTTTATTCGCATATTTTATTATCGAGAATACTATAAATCCATCGATATTACCATGCTTTCGAGCTTTCAAAGTTTTCCTCAAAAATGACGTATTTTATAATTATCAAAGTTGGGCTGTTATTTAGAGAAAATGAAACTCTAGATTGTCTTAAATAAAATGAGCAAATAACAAAACTCCCATCTGAAACATTAAGCATGCATATTTATAGAAATCACACGTCAGTCGTCTTTTTATAGTAGATTTCATCACCGATTTCTCATTTGGAATTTTATTAAAAATCGTCTGCTCATTAATCAGTTGATTACAAAAGACATGATTCTCTAAAACATATTCTGAATAAGGAACCCACCACCAAGAAAGCTTATTCACTCAAAACTAATGCAGCTGTGAAGAGAGAGACGGTGTAAAAAGCTGAAGATGCATATCTTATAGAAAAGTAATAACCATAGGGGAAAATGGCAGGGAATAACAAAGTATACATACAAGAAATAATCCCTCTAAATCCAGTGGTTGAAATGATCCGAGTCGGTAAGCCCTAAAGCCCAGTTTCTCATTTATTTTTATAGGGGTCGCTTCACAGGGCAAGGCCCATCTATTTCACTTTCATTGGGCCTCAGCTAGATATCCATTATACTCAACAATCACAGCGCCAACTTCTTCTTGTTCCTTTTTCATTTGTTATTTAGAGTACTTTTCCTTCCAATGTAATCCACTTTTATGGGAGCAGGTGATGCAAATAGCGGATACAACAGACAAAAAACTCAGAAACACGAAGGCTAAGTGCAGATTTCCTAAAATTTAACCTTGGAATTTTCTTTCCCTTAAGGTTTAATTCTTTTGCGAAAGAAGTTATAAAGTTATAATTTTTTTTTTTGTAAATTTGCATTTATTTATAAATCTGTATTGATTTATTGTAATTTTCTTCGTAAATTCATTTGCTAGCATTAAAAGTGGGAAAGCATTTATGAAAGACATTTGAGAGCAAATTTGCAAGACTTAAATCATTTGACGTAGCAGGGTTTCGTTTCTAAAATTAGAAGTGTCGTAACCTTTTAAATGCGTTCGGTCGTTTGGATTATGGCAAAGGGCATAAAGTCTATCTGCGTAAGGGAAGATATGCTTTCGTGAAGTAAGTTTTAAGGGAAACTGCTTGTGTAGCCAACTCTTCACTTAATTTACACTCGAAGAGAAATACCAGTAATCAGTGATCTTACTTCGTGGCTGCTAGTGCACAGCCTTATAGAAGGCCATCACTAACACACAAAAAAATCAATTATAAAGAAATAAAATTAATTCTAATTACAGGATTTTAAATTAAATCAAACTAATATATGTGCGCTTTCATAGATAGTTAGTGTAGTGGGGCGATACCAGTTTTGCCCATGGCGATGTTTTGGTGTCTCCTGTACTTCTTTCTGTCTGTCTGTCTGTCTAACAACCTAAATGAAATAAATGAAAGTTATGACGGGTATATTTACTAATACCTTCTCTTTTGATGCACTAGAGGGCGCTACATTTTTAGCCAGCTAGCGCCACTCCGATGATCCTCTGGGAACGCGGTAATAATAATGTAGTAGTAGCGATCAGTC
This sequence comes from Stegodyphus mimosarum, assembly GCA_000611955.2. NCBI lineage: Eukaryota > Metazoa > Arthropoda > Arachnida > Araneae > Eresidae > Stegodyphus > Stegodyphus mimosarum. The sequence goes on along the minus strand of KK112716.1, from coordinate 554,459 downwards.
ATGTTTTCTTTAGTGTAATTTTGTTTATTTTGTTAAGTCCGTGTGTTATTATGTTTCGTGAATGTGGAGCTTAAAATCGTATTAAATATATCTGCTCTTAAGAATGGTTATTTTCATTTGCTGCAATGTTTTATCAAGAGTCTCGTCACAACACAACGGGCATAAAGTCGACTAAATCAATGACATCATATACCGAGGATTAAAGGTAAAGTTTTCAAGAAAAAAGCACATACAAAAAAAAAATTACATAATATTGTTGCGTGCGTACAGGTTTGTAACACATTGAATGCACAAGTCTGATGAAAATTTAATAAAATTTATTCTTATCACAAGAGATAAAACAAAATGCTGAAATTTTTCCTCACAGATATTCGTACAATATCGTAATATCACACAGTAGTTATATTTTATACTATAACGTTAAACAGAACACAATTCAAAGGGCAAAGAAAGCTAATCCGATCTCACCGCAAATTCGCTACAATCAAGAGCAACAAATAAGTAAACAACTGAACTGAGACGTTTTTCTTCGGCTTTTTAAAGCTTTTTACTCATACACGAGAACATTCTGGAAATTTTTATTTTCTCCAGGTTTCTGGATAGCAAAAAAGTACAATTACGAGATATCTATTTATTAAATGCCAAATGAATGCGCTCTTGTATTTTTACTTTTCCGGCATAGCTTTCTCTTCAAATTCGTCCCGCGTTGTATTGCACGGGAAAATAAAACAATTTTAATTACAGTTCCACCAAAAATAGCAAATTAAATACAAAATCCGTAACAATATTCTTGAAGATCAGATAAAACTTTTCCTTCTATTGACTTTTTTAATTTATCCTAAGCTTTCGGAACCAGTTAATTGAAATACAATGTATTTTCGATTATCCTGCTGATGCTCGAAAAGCAGACAGCGGATGATTTGGAGGCGAGAGGGGGTGGGGTTTAAAAAAAAGTCTGCAAATTTTCAGATTTTAAATTACGTCCAAAGGGGCGTTTTGTGTGCTACCTTTATTTATTAAACACATGTTCTTCGTACTTAAAACCATAAAATTAAGTTCAAGAGCAATATCGCAAAATAATTTTAAAATGAGCATATCTTTAGAATTTCTGATACACAGTCTCACGCGCTGGAGATAAAAAATATTTTTTCTGTACAACGTTGCCATTGCTCGCTTTAAAATCCTTAAGTTTGCTAATCAAAAATTCGTTAAAAATTTTAGAAAATATGAAATCGATAATAAAGCAAATTTCAAATTTGGGCTTCCAGATGCCTCTATTCGCAGTAGGATTACGTCATTCAAAATTGGAGGGCTCTAAGTACCCTTGTTTGATCACAATGCGAGACACATACATACATTTATGCAGATTCTTCAGTATTTAATTTCTTCAAATATAATACAGGGCGATAATATTTGGTGGCAACAATTTGAAAAGTGAAACAACGCTTTTAGGAATCAGCGCAAAATGCCAAGATGAAATTAATATTCCTTCTGGACAAACTGCCCCTTTGGACTAATAATTAATACATAACGACATTAATTATTGTTAATTAATCGTAGGTTGGTTGGTTTCCCTTGAAAAGTCAACTAATCTCCGGTCAACGACGATAATTATTTGGTTTATTGATTACATTTTCAATTTTAATTATACTTTTTTAAAAGTTTCTATTTTCAATTTATTCTTGATTTATTTTTGACGTTTTCAGTTTAAAAAAATTTTCAAGACTCATCTTTTAAATGTGCTAATAAGTTACTTCATTTCAACTGTAAAAAAATACATGATTAAATTGATTAATTTTTTTTTATATATTTTATGTAGGTTTATATATATAGATATTCTTAAATTAAAGTATTTCTGAAAATTTGTGGATACAACGCCACTAAATAATAAATAAGTTAAATATGAAAATAATAAAATTTATTAAAATGAACTTTAATTGGTAATTAATGAGATCCATGAAGCTGATACTGCGGAAGTACAGCTCAAACAAATGAAAGAAGGCCGGTGACAAGGCTTTTCCTTATTTTGCATTCTCTGGCTTTCAAGTTCAGTGTAAGTTTATTATTCAAGAATATGCTTCGAAAAATAGCTGATAGATTATTATTTACATTGAGAGTTTACAAAAGAAATTCTAAAACAAATAACACTTAAAAATATGAACTGTTAACAATACATTCTGTGTAAGGATAAGAATGAACAAAATTTCCGACCGTTCACCAAGACAACTTTAATGCCCCATTGATAGATTACAGAGCTAAGATTGTCGACGTTAAAGTATGTGAAAACGCTCTCTATTTAAATGGAAATCTAAATTTCTAGTAATGGCATTTATAATATCGCTAGAGACTGATTTAAAATTGTAATTATTAGCTTAATAAATACAGCGAACCCTTTCTTTGCGACCGTCTCTGAAAATGACATTATCTCTGACAACATAAATAAACATAGATACGCAGCGTCACCTCTCTATGAAGATGATTTTCATAAAAGACCATTAAATCGTCAGAAATTCATGGATGGTTGCCTTGATTTACCGAAATAAGTAAAAAACGTATGGAATAAAACAAGGATTGGGAGGAATCGCGAACAAAAGCAAATAAAAAAATGCTAATGAATTATTAAAATTAAGAAAAACACAAATAAATAAATAAAGCTCATGTTTTCTAAAACTTAGTTAAAGACTATATTGACGAAAGACGTTTTCTAAACCCATTCACAAGTTAAGTATAAATATTACAGTTCCTGAGAAGAAGCATTTTCTTTTCTCAACTCTTTAGGTTTCCGTATTCTCTATGGCAGTAAGGCAAACATTAGATTATATATAAACATTAAATTAGTAGTTAAAATTGATGCGATTATTAGACATTTCGCATTATAAAACATGAATAAACAACAGTGCCCTCACCGGGATTCCAACCACAGATTCGCTGGATCTGTTAATTATTTACACCACGAAAGCAAGCCAAAGCAAACGAGAGAAATTCTTATATACTGCCGAGTTAAAAAGTTCCTCCCACCTGACCCAATCCATATGGTGACGAATAACGGTTTATTAGAAGTTTTTCGGAGCAAGAAATTTGAAAAGGCAATTGCTGCCTCACGGAGATCACGAATCTTCCATTTGGTAGCTGGGCATGCTAACCACTTACATCACGAAAGCACGCACGAGGGAATGCGAAAATTTCGTGCATATTTCCCTACTTATAGAACGACTATTTATAGAAAGACTTGTAGAACAACCTGTCGACCAAATCTACCTAATAGTTCGAGTGTTAAAAGTACTATCAGAGGTTTTTCAAAACCGGTAACAGGACTATCAAACGTGTTCTTACCCGAATTCGAACCAAGTACATTCCAGTAGCCAGCTGGATATGCTAATCACTTTAACGCAGAGAGCAGGAGGGATGATAACTGTTTTGAAAATGAACATAAATCTTAAAAATTACTGAAAGAATAAGTCTTTATTGCCGCTACTGAGATTTATTTTCTCAATAAAATGCCAGAGACGTGTTAGTTAAGATTCTAGTTGCAAATAACGATTTCTCTCAAACTGTAAAGTATCACAGCCGTGTTCTGGCCCCGCTTCCATGACCAAGCAATCTTCTTAAAAAAATTTGAAAGGTTTCAGATTTTAAATTACGCCCAAAGGCGCGTTTTTTTAACATTTTGTAAGTTATTTTTATTTATTAAATATCACGTTCTTCGTTCGCACTTAAACCGTAAAATTCAATTCAAGAGAAATATCGCAGAATAATTTTTAATTCAGTATATCTTTAGAATTTCCGATACACGATCTCACGCGCTGGAGATAAAAAAGTTTTTCTGTACAACTTTGCCATTGCTCGCTTTGAAATCCTTGAGTCTGTTACTCAAAAATTCGCTAACGTTTTACAAAATATGAAATCGACAATAAAACAAATTCCAATTTCAAATTTGGGCTTCCAGATGCCCATACTCGCAGCAGGATTACGTCATTCAAAATTCGATGGCTCTAGGTACCGTCGTTTTACCACAATTCGAGAAACATACATACATTTATGCAGGCTCTTCATTATTTATTTTCTTTAAATATAATACAGAGCTATAACATTTCGTGGCAACAATTTGAAAAGTGAAACGGATATTCAGAGTGATTCAACGTAAAATCGCAAAACGAAAACTATAGTCCTTTAGGTACAAAACCATTTTGGACTAAAAAAACTGAAAGGTTTCAGATTTTAAATTACATCCAAAGGGGCGTTTATTTAACATTTTTGTGTGTTACCTTTATTTATTAAATATCATGCTATTCGCACTTAAACCATAAAATTCAGTTCAACAGCAATATCTCAAATTAATTTTAAATTGAGCATATCTTTAGAATTTCCGATACACAGTCTCGCGTGCTGGAGATAAAAATGCTTTTCCTATACAACGTTGCCATTGCTCGCTTTGAAATCCTTGAGTTTGTTAATCAAAAATTCGTTAAAGTTTTACGAAATATAAATCGATAATAAAACAAATTCCAAATTTCAAATTTGGGCTTCCATATGCCTGTATTCGGTAGGAAACGTTCAATATGCAAAATTTGATGGCTGTAGGTGCCAGTGTTTTATCACAATGCAAGAAACACATATACATTTATGCAGATTCTTCATTATTTTGTAAGGTTTTAGTTAAACTAATCAAGTTTTATTTTAATTTAAATCTGTCTATCTCCTCTCTGTTTCAACTTCCCGTCAGAAGAAGCGCGCGTTTTCAGCTTATGCTAATTTTGAAGTACAGCCAAGTACTATTTAAGCCAGAGGTAGAAACCTCTTAGTGTGAGAGAACTTTAGTCCCAGATCACGGCCACTCGGCTCAACGTTCGTCTGACCAGCAAGCAGTTTAAATTTATAAGCCATAGTGCTTACTACGTGATTGCATTGTAAAACAATTTGAAGTGCGCTAGTATTAGTATATCTTGCTACGCACCATTTAGTGAGAGGCCAACTTCCGCGAATTGCTCTGCGAAGCAAACTTTGATTTAAGTTCTATTTTAGGTTTAGTATTTAAATTTATTTGATTGTTAAGTGCGACCCAAGTGCGGTCTTTTACTTTCTGTATCTCTCCCGAGTTGGGAAGTTTGCAAATTAATGGTGATTTAATAAAAAAGGATTTCAAATCCCTTCACGTGCAGTTATTCTCCAACTCAGCCAGTAGATCAAAGCTAACCTTTCATCAGCTCACTGTTCCAGTTCAGGACTGAAAACTTGAGAAGAAACACCCTGGTAAATATTTCACAATGTTCTCCAAGAACACACACAGAATACTCAGTCCTGATAATTTAATTTCCTTAAATATAAATATAGGGCGGTATTATTTGGTGACAACAATTTGAAAAGGGAAACAACGTTTTTATCGAACGAAACAACGCAACGAATCAACGCAAAATGCCAAAATGAAATTAATATTCATTCTGAGCAAATTGCTCCTTTGGCCTAAAAAAAGGAAACTAGTATATATCCAATGAATCCTCAGTTCCAGATGACCTGGTCTTGTGTAGAACGTTAGTCTCAGAGAGCTGATGTTCAATAACAAAGTTTATTTATGTCTTACAAACACAGACTTCTTTCAAAGGTAGCCACAAAAATGAGGGAACATTTTATTTGCTACCACCTTTATCTTCTTAGGTATGCTAATTTTTCGCAACTAGACCCAAATAAGCGACATTAATTAGAATAAAAATTGACACGATCTGTTATTCATTTTGTGAACATATTAAGTGCAATGAAACCTCTCGCGGCAACCATTGTCTACCTAAGGCAACCATTGCCGGAAGTAAATATTACTTTTGGGAATTTAAATATATTGAGAGTGATCTCTTTATAACGCGACCACCTTCTCAGAAGACAAAGATCGTCTAAGACTGTAGAGGCTCGACTTCAGAAGACCAATTACAGGTTTTTTTTCTAGAAACATACTGACACAGTTCTATATAAAGTCATAATTCAAGAGATTACAATTCTGAAGAATTCTCAGAATTGTTTTCATTCATTTTTGAAATCTAAAATTTATTCTCGATGTTAATACATCTCGAGAGAAGTCATTAATAAAATTCACTGAAATCAGATTATCAGTTAAAATTTCTTTTTGATTTTCGTACTAAACAAAGCAGACTTTTCTTAAGTATTCATATTCAAATTTAGGTTTAATTAAATATTAAATAAAATTCTTCTTGAGATCCTTTCTCTATTGGAAAATTTAACTGAATACACTTTTGATTACCAATGTTTTAAAGGCATTACTGCCGAAATCACCATTTGAAATGCAGCTCCCCTCACACTGCTAGATTACTGAAATAAGAAAATCTTGTTAAAAAAGTGAGAGAAAAAGCAAGACGAGGGAGAGGTGAAAAACAACAGAACAAAAGTGCCGTTTCTTTTCAGAGGCGGGCGGGAGGCATGTGACCTACAAACGCAAAATATGTTAATTTCATACATGAACTAAAACTTTTTTATTTATTTTTTCCTTTTGCAGTTTAATGGCACGCTGGGCAATGAGTGAATCGCTCCGGCTTATCCACCTACGCGTCTATAATTCAAGCGAAGCGTTGAAAACTAAATTAAGTAAATGACTCGGCGTTGGCCATGGTGGTTGGTGTTAGCTGGTAAAATTATTATTAGAAGCCTCTTTCAATTTATTTAGTTATTTACGGTTTTTTAATAAGGGTTAAATCTCTCGGGTTCCACTTATTACCGGCGGCGAAATGATTATTCTTACTCTCTAAAATGGGTTTGTCAAGATGGTGAGGTAACAGCGGCTCCAAATTTTTCACATTTTTATTGCCTGAGAATTGTAGGGCAAACTCTAAGAAGCGGTAGTAAATCGGGTTAGGCCTTTGCTTCTAAATGGTGCAAACGGAAATCTTCCGACAAGAATAAATAACCCAAGTATGAATTATACATATTTACGTAAGTATATAGTTGGCTAAAGAATCTAGTTTCTTCCTTTTTATACGCCGTGTGGTATAAGTACTTACTATATAGAAGACTGCGGTTCTTTCTTTTTTTTTTTTTTTTT
>KK112716.1:515648-547399 GCA_000611955.2 Stegodyphus mimosarum | reverse complement strand
AAAACTGGGGTTTTTTTTTTTTTTTTTTTTTTTTTTTTCAGAAGACGAAAAACACCTAAGACATATATTTTGATCGAACATAAATACAAATAAACTTACCTAAAACTTTTATTTATATATTTATCTTTAAAATCAGAATTTAAACTTAGACTGGCATTTATTTTAGAATGAGTTCTTATTTATTTCAAGGAAATTTGAAGGAGATATAAAATTATTCATCAAGAAGACAGTGAAAGCGAAATTCATTCGAAATGTTTTTAAGTGCAATATAAACTTGTAAATAATCAAAAACAAACAGCGATGTTTTTAAGCCAAATGATTCTTGCAGTAATTTTCAGTCAGTCTTGAAAATTTGTAAAGAAAAATTTTTGACAGTTGCTGAAAATTATCTCTATAACTTTATTATTTTTTACTTAATAAATTTCAATTAAATATTTAATTTATTTCTTTATTTTAAGTGTGAAAATAAAAAAACAATCAGATGTTAAGCTTTAATATTTCTTCAATTTAAATTTGAAAAACCAATCAGACTCTAAATTTTAATATTTTTTTTTAATTTCAAATGTCTAAGCAAAAAATTACAAAGAACTAAAATCTTACAAACAATAGAACTAAGAACAAAAAGAATGAAGTCATTGCCTAAGGAGCGCGCTTGGCTCCCTATTACTTCGGTCTTTTTGCAGTTTCTATAATATAATGATCATCTTCATTTTTCTTGTGATTTATACATGAAGAATTAAAATTAAAAAAATAAATAAATGCTTATTTTATTTAATGTAAATTATTGTACACTGCGAAAAAGAAGAGGGGAGGAGACAGTTATATATCTCTCGTTCTACTGGGCCGATTGACGAATTTGAACTTGCATTTTTCATGTTTCGAAAGTGCGATTTAGCATATGTATATATATCATTGTTCTAATATAGGTATTTTTACACAAGATCGGACTTTCTCTGACATGACATGACATTTTTTTTCCATATTTCGATCCTATGACTGAAATTATGCCAAACTGCCAAGTTCTGGAAAACTCGCACGAGTAGTTTTTAAAAAATTAGCTCTCAAAATTTTAGCTCCTCAATGTTAATTGAATTTCCTATGTATTTATTAATATCTCTTTTTTATTAAACTTATTTGATTCTTTCTTTCACATTTAGAAATGTAGGTTCATTCAAAATAAAATTCGCCCATTTCTTATGATTTATTTTTAAATTTGTATTTTTAAATAAATTTTATAAATTTTTCGAAAAAAATCTTGAACTATAAACTATAAAATTTTTAACATCATCTTAAAGTAGACGTATTTCTAGGCAGACCTGAAAAACAATTAGCGTTTTTCATTCAAAATTTTCTAAGAAATTCATGAATTTACATATTGGCGCGTTTTGAAATTTGGCATATTTGTTATAAGCAGTAATAACGCCAAATGGGGTTTACGCACTTTATTAAAATTATTTGAAAGTATAAACGATGACTTTTTTTTCCGCTCGTCTGCAATGTAAAACAGGAAAGGAAAATAGGTTGCTATAAATTAAAAATTTCGCCAAGCAAATTATTCTTAGCGCAAACTGAAAAAAATGCGTCACGATAAATTTTTGAATTTCTCCGTAAATTTTGCCTTAAGTTTTACAAAATTTAATATTCAGGCATAATTTGAGTCTCAAATATGGAAAAAGAAATTGGCATGTCGTTTCAGAAAAAGTCTGATTTTGTGTCAAAATACCTATATTAGAACAATGCTATATATAAATTTAATATGCATCCTAAGTTGCGCTGTCGAGACATGAAAAAGGCAATTTGAATTTCGTCACTCGGCCCAGTAGAACAGGAGATATGGTAGTGACCTCCTCCCCTTTGTACATTCTCTTACTATGTACGAAGACGGATTTTTCCTATTAATACTTTCAGAAGCTTTTCTTCTACAGCTGAAGCAACTTCTTTTCTGTGCATAGCAAAGGAAGAAAATAATAATAATAATAACAGAAACTCTTTGACCAGCATAATGTACACAAAACGTCAATACAAATGTACTTTCATGCTATGCTTTACAGTGGGACACAAGATGCAGAATAATAGCTTTCTTTTCCATTGCAATGAAAGGCCGGTTTATTGTGCTGATCCATTCAGGCAGTCTTTGGATTAAGATGCAAACACGACCGGAGCATAAAGATCTAAAAAGACCGTTTCTGTGCGGTGAAGAATAGCTAAGGCAACAAATAGAATGAAAGAAAAACATACAAGCGAGCAGTCAAATGCTTTTCCATTATGACTAGCAAAGGTAACGTTGAAAAGGTAAGCAGTGGATTAAGCTTGATGTTTTCATCATTCAAACTAAAATGAATAAGCTGTGTTACATATAAAAAAACTGAATCAGCTCTCCAGACACCTATTTAAGAGACATGCATAAACATTTTCATCTGTAGGTATTATAATTACAGTTTAAGAATATTAAACAAATAATTAAGCTAACTATTTAACCAAATGAAGAGTAGTCAATATACTGATCACTTTCAGAGACCGTCGTCTTAGGGAAATGAAAAGATTTATTGCATACTCAACCATTTAAATTGTATTATCGCTCACTGCTGTCATGATTAGATGGTAAGTTTAAACTAAAGGAACACATTATTATTGAAAAATATGACGATTCTAAATTAATAAATATGCTAATAATTTCATCGAAATTTACAAAATAATACGTGATTTTCCAAGTATGTAGACTGCGTTTGTTCAACATACAGGGCTGCTCGACTTTCAGTATTATTCCGCAGATTGATATAGCAGGTTCAGTTATTACGCCGATATTGCATAAAGCTAAATGTAAGTAAAAGTAATCCTAGTAATAAAGTATAAATTCTTCAAGCCTCAAAATCTCTTCCTATGATGAACTTTGCCTTGAAATGATACGACACATAACGCCACCTATTGTCCGACAATTAAATGAAAAAAATGCAGCATGCGAGTGCGAAATTTAAATTTTACAGAAAAATATAAATGCCAGTGATTGCTAAAAATTTCATAAATGTTTTTAAAAATACATTAAAATCTCTCTAAGATGAACATAAACAGTTCCAGATGATTTTTGCCTTCTGTGGAGGTATCCGCCATATGAAGATGATGCTCCATACAAATATTTATTTATGTTCTTAGATACTGATCACTTTTAATTATGAGCGCCGCGAGAGGGTTTGAAACATACGTACATACCTCACATGCGTATCTAATAAATAAATTTACATCCAAATACACATACTATAATTCAGATTAACATATATATGCAATAAATTCGATATAGATGACTTGAGGATGATGAAATAGCATAGATCCATAAGGTGATATAATAACGGAGAAGAGAAAACTTAGCAGGGATGGCGTTAATTCATACACAGTTTTTATTTCGTAATTAAAAGAAGTTCATATATCATCATTATGGGTGGTCTATGCACCCCACAATTGTATAAATTACATCTCTTTAGACAAAGATGATTAACAGCAGGGAAAAGAGATGCATGTTGGGAAGAAACAATTTGAGCATGGAAAAAAAGGGTGTGCTTGATACTTTGATATATATATATATATGCGTATGTGTGTGTGTGTGTGTGTGTGTAAGATTAAAAATATGTGAGTCAAAGTTATAATTTAAACTAACGGTAACTCTTTAATTCTCCCTCTCTGTTCTATGCGCGCTTCCTATCGTAATAATATCCAAAATGTAAATGTTCTTGAATAGGCACGAGTAGAGTGACTGTGGCCACGAACGTTATTTCTTAAAATAAAAATGGAATTAAAACTGGTAAAAGATATGCTCAATTTAAAATTATTTTGCGATGTTGCTCTTGAAATGAATTTTATGGTTTAAGTGCCAAGAACCTGATATTTAATAAATAAAAGTACCACAGAAAATGTTTAAAAAACGCCCCTTTCGACGTAATTTAAAATCTGAAACCTTTCAAAAAATTTTTTTTAATTTTTAATTTTGTATTTTCTGTTTTTATTTTATATTCCAAATATCAAAATGTTTTAAATAAAATATTCTTTGTCATCCACATAATACTATAATATGTACTGCGCGGAGCATTACGAAAACAAATCAGTACTTTTAGCTGCCCCTCCTCAAGGAAATAGTGAAAAAAAGAAATATTCAATTAAAATTACCTATGTTAAAAATAATAGAATTATATTTCCTTAAATAATAACTTTCTTTTTTACTTTCGTAGCTTCAAGAGCGATTATTTTAAAAAATAATTAATGATAATTTCTAAAATTTTAGGCGAGAGACATAAACAGTTACTCATTTTAAGCTCACTTAAGTTTTTTACAGTTGGGAAAATGTTTTTGAAACAATTCTGACCAATGGTTCGGAAAAATCGTGCACGATAGCAAGAAAATTATGCTTATGAGAGAAATTTTAACTTGAAGACAAACTTATCTTGAAATCTTGTAAACGTGTATTATTTTCTTAAAGATCTGTAAAAATGCAGTTGTAAATTAAAGTTCGTAAGCATGCATGATTATGCATTTCAATAATATTGCATGCCTACCGATAATGGTTATAGATAATGAAAGTTTGCATTTAGACGTTTCAATAAGGCTGAAGCTTATTTATATAAATGTTTTTAAAAGAATTTAAAAAACTCATAATGCTCAAGAAACACTCAGAGAACAAATAGACATTACTTAAAAAAATCACCTAAAGGTATGACCATAAGGCTGATTGATTGTTTTTGATGGGCTGTGCCGAAGTGTCACTTGATGTCCATAGTTGGTTACACGTGTTAGAAAATTTCTCGCAGGGATGTTGTGCGCAAATGCCACTTCTGCGGAATTGCCATGTGTGCAAGTATCACATCACCTGCAGAGGTAGTCTTTATAAAAGAGTTTACCATATTTCAAAATTACTATGCTACAGCAAGGTTAATAAGAAATATGATGCAGCGTCAAGTTCTCCGAACTTGAAAATATGGTAGTTTCAAGCTTAAAGCTTTTACGGAAGCAAAGAAATACGAGGCGCTGTTATTTCAATCAAAACATTGCTTAATTACTATCTCAGTTATCTAATTTATATTGACTTACAAATTTCGATGCCATCCAGATTTTATTCCATGTGTATTAAATAAATATGTTTATATTTTTAATAATTCCTGCTTTTTTTAAAACAGAATGCCCTTTAACGGGTTCTTTTTAAACTATATGATTTACTCCCCTTAAAGTTTAAGGTCTCATTCCAGTTTCTGCTTTATTTTTGATAAGTAATGATTACGAGATCGCAGTCGTTCGAAAACACTCATAGTAACCAGGCGCATGCTTTCGTAATAATTATTTATTAGTTCTGTCTCACCGCTGAGAACTGAACCTAGGATCTAGTCAACTGTACATAATTTCTGCTTAATTTAAATTCTTTCATAATGTTGACTTTGACTGCTTCATATGAGCCTAAATGCGACTGTTACGGTCTTTATAAAATACGTTTTAAAATGATATCCCGTTTTTTTTTTTTTAAATCAAGTGTCATAACATAAATTTTATTCATACTGAAAATAAGAACACAAGTAACCTTCACACCGTGTGAGACGGCAAGTCTTCCGTTTGCGCAAGAAAACGTAAGCAAGGAATTTTTTTAAAATTATCTCTCATAGTGATTACAAGAAAAATAACACGTTCGTGTTTAAAGAATTGATTGCAGAGTGCAGTAAAATTATGTGTATTTACGTGTTCCATTAATTTCGTTCTAGAATGGGGGAAAGGGGATACAGAAAAGAACACAGTGGCTCGATGAACTTTCCAATTCGGATTGTAACAACCATTAAATTTTCAGCAGCAGTATACACATCCCTTCCCCCGTTCTAGAACGATAATTTCTTCATATTCACTGTCTTCTTGTAAAAAAATAAAGAAAACTAAAGACTACGAAAAGAGGAAAAAGAAGTTAAGAGGGGAAGCGAGAGAGAGTAAAGATGGGGGGAGGGGGAGAGCGGCATGTGTATTCTATACAGCATCATTGGTCATCCATTGTCCTTTCATTAGGACGGAAGACCGACTATTTCCTCTGGGGCAGGTATTAGGGGGCAAAGAAATGGGGAATAAACGCCCCCAGACCTTAAACCACATACCAAGCCGGTAACTTCGCTAGGAACAAAGAACACTCTGAACACCGACTAGAACCGAAAATGATAGCACTACTGACAGAAATTGGTATTACCTCATTTGGCTCTAACTCGGCCAAATTGGCAAATTATTTCTCGGAAGAAATTATGTAAAATTCGTTCAAAAAATTCCAGTTAAAAATCTTTCGTTCTTACAACGCTTATTTTGTGCGACAAACATTCACTAACTTAAAAACTTCAACTTGTTTCGCGTAACAATTTTTAAATTTTTTCTCATTAAGGACCAAACCTTCGCAATGTAATTTACCTAAGGAGAGTACATTAATTTTGCAATTACAATGAATCCTTTCTAAGACGATCATCCACAAGTCCAGATAATTTTTGGCCTTCTGTGAAGATGGTCATCTTACAGAGATGATTTTCAAATGTTTAGTTACTTTCTAAGAAATATTTTCACTTTCAAAGGGGAGCATTTGCGGAAGTCGTCGTTACGGGAGGGATTACTGCATTTTAAGAGTTAAAAACGATCAAACATAAACTATTGTCAAATTATTTATCTAAACATATCTCATTTTATTTAAAGCCAGTCTTAAAAAAATAAATAAAAAGTTCTACCAAGAGTTGTATGGAATATTTTTTACCAAGAATGAAATGAATTTCACAAAATTGCCATGCCAACCAATCTGACAAAGATTTTTAAATGTGAAAAGCAGTAGCTCCTCTTTTTCATACTTTCCTTTTATTGATGCTTTTATTTCCTTTTATTTTATTTACATTATTTCACAGTTTCTTTTATTCATAATTACTGCAAAAAATGCGCAGCAAATTTTCAGGTGTATTATTGCCCAAATACTTCTGTTTCGCAAACTGATGATTATCATCACACAGATCCTTGCAGACCGAAATTCATCCAAACGCAGTTAATACTTTGAAAGCTGCTTCTGTGGTAAGTGAAAATATAAAGTATTTCTCTCCACTTCTTAGCACGTTTTCGTGGTGTAATGGCCAGCACACTCAGCGGGTATTCGAGAAGTTCGAGTCCCGGCTAGGACATTGCTCATTTTTCACGTCACCTACTTAAACAAACAAACAAGCAAAAAAATAAATAAATAAATAAATAAAATAAAATAAAATAAAAACTAGTTATTCACTAATTTTGCTTTTTATTTCCTTATCTCTCTTCACATTCGTCAAATGAAAGGGAAATTCATTAAAAATTATGAATAAAAAATTTTATCTTCAGAAATTCAAGACATATTCTGATAACTTATAGTTTGACTTTATGTTACAAATTCTCAGTTTGCTGAGGTATTACAAAATGTGAACATCTAAAGAAAATCTTGCAATGTTGAAGTTCATCCAACAATTCTCTTAAATTCATATTCTTTTCAGAATTTGCCATCTAAACATCGCTCAGCCACCTAAACATTGCTTGAAGTTTCAGTATGTAAGAGGTAATTTTGATCTCAAGTTGCTTACTATTACAATTTACCACAAAAGATAATGTTACGGTTAATGCACTGATGAAGGATAGTAAATTTCTTAATTTTTTCAATTTTTTGATCAATGCTTTTTTTTTTCATTTGTCAGAGCTAATGCTCCGTCTATTAACTACATGCGCGATATTTCCAATCCTGACTATTTCAGGCGCTAGGAGTTTTAGAAATCTTATTAAATATCACACATAACAGTCCTAATATTTCTCCTACAAATTGTTTCCATTAAAACAAAAGGTTTTCATAATCATGATAAAATTTTATAGCGGTGTTTTTTCTGAAATACTGGCAAATTCGTCAAGAAAGCAAAGAAAAGCAACTAATTCTGACATCTGTTAAGGTGATTCTAGAAAAATCTCTCTGCTGCAAGATCTGTGGAGCGTATATTGAGATAATCTTTTCTAGACTTCTGTGGATAAAATACTCGAAAGACAGGTAAGAATTTTTTACCATACGACAGCTAAGTATGAAACATTTTTAGTGTTACATATGCGTACTTTCTTTAACGCAAAAGCGTAAAGCGTTTGGAAAATCCGTAACTGAATATTTTATTGTTTCATTTTCTGCCATATAAACACTTAAATTTCATTTTCACAGAATCCTCCCATACATGGAGTTGAAATCACTTTCATTAAACCTTTCTACTTTATTTTATAAAACTTTGTAATTGGAAGAATAGGTTAAGATCAAACATTTAAGAAAATTGAAAAGCATTTTAAATATCATGACTACAACCCTATTTTGTGGCCAGCTAAATGATGATTAATATCCTTTGCTTAGCAGTAACTGGAATGTCGACTATATCGTGAAGTTGACGATTAATATTGTATTGTGTTTCAAATGGGAAAGCTTTTGTTTCTAAAGCGACATGACATTCTGTTCTTTGAAAAGACTAAAAGGTTAGATCATGTTATATATGTCCTTTCTACGTTAAATAGCTCAAAGAGGCAGGAAAAGAAAGTGAAGCGTTATTACAAATAGATGGTAAAACCGTTATTAATATAAACAGTCGTTAAAACAAATTTTTGCGCTATCAAGACAACATTTTTACTTGTTTGATTTGAAATAAGAATTTTATTAATTATTATCTTACTCTTTTACATTATTCGTATTTTTTATTATTATTGTTTATTTTTTGAAAGTGTGTTTTTGTTTTATTATTGTGTAAAGTATTGCCTCATGATTTTTGTAACTATATTTTTGTTGCGTGGCAACAACTCTTCTGTAATTCTTCGATATGTCTCTTTTTGGGTGCGTGAAAACAGTGATGCTACAGTGCTTTGAAGCGAGAACATCGTTTTTGATTTTGCAGATGAACCATGTTGTTTCAGAACTTTTTTTCTTTAAAAATATGTAAAATAAATGTTTTGTTTTTTGAACTTGGATTATACAAACATTATTTTGTGTCAACAAAATAGTTGAAAGTATTACCGACGCGATGAAACTTCTTTATTAACGCACAAACGATTGCTGAACACGTAATGCACGCATACATGCAAGTAAATAAGTTAGCTTTAAATCAAATATAGTTAATTTTTTTCTTCATGATCATCACTGAAAGCAACCAAAATCTCTGCAAACATAAATATATTTTGGTATTGAACATCACCATAGAAAAAGAAAACTATTTGGAACAGCGGGTGGTCATTTTAAAGAGGATTCACTATATTCTGGTCATTTTTGTATAATTTAAATGATAAAATCTGCTGCCTTTCGAAGAAGCCTCTTTTTTTATTTTTTATTTTAGAATGACAAAACTCAAATAAAGTTCACAAATGGCATCAACTCGTACTTGCAAAAGCCAACACTTATGGCTTAGCTCAAAACGTAATGAATAACTTTAAATTAAATTAAGTTAAATTTAGCCTAACAGCTTCACAGTTTAATTTTTGCGCAAGCTCTGACTCGAAAAATTCGGCGTAAACAAGCCTAATGGCAAGGAAGCTCAACACCACAGAAATCTTATCACTAGGAAATCAAAGAAAGCAACATGGCTTTCAGGCAGGCAGACCACGCTCTAATTTCCCCTTCCTTCCCTTAAATATTAACTTCTTTCTACCTACCCTGAATGCAGGTGCACTAGATCATTTACATTCTGGCAAGAAGGTGTTAGTTTTCAACTCAAGGCTGCTTCAACATAAAATAACTATTAAATAAATTAAATAAATCCCCACAAGACGTTTGATTTTAGAATGCAAAATTCCATGGGAATAGGAATTCCTGCTCCATGGGAATAGGATCCCATGCTCAGTTTCTACTCGCATGCGATTTATAAGACTGCTTCCACTTAATGCATTGGAAAATTTTTTATCGGAAATGGGATATCATCAAATCAAATATTGCAAACTTCATGTCAACGTGCAGTATAGGTTCGCTAGCTACTTAGTAGTACCACAGACATAACATATGAAAATACACACAAGATTTTGCGATATTTATTATCTGTTCTTTGAAATGGAAGCTACTGTTGAGCGGTACATTTAATATCTGATAGCCGTATTTTTATAAAGCATTCATCCTATCAGACACTGAGCGGAGGAGATAGCCATGCTTGTAGAATCAGTCAAGCAATCGCGACTCCATGGGAGTAACAGTGTAGAGTCTTTTAGGAAGCATAAAATGTAGACTCTGCAGAGGATGAGATAGGAAATTCTCGCTATGTCTTGAAAAACAGCTGACTGTCGAAGAAGGTTATAAATAACCTTTTTATTTTAACTAACTAAACAGAATATGCATTTACTCGGTGCTCACAAATTAACCACAACTTGTCGCTAAGTAACTTAAACACTATGTATAACGAGAATGAATTAAATTTAACTACACAAATGGCTCCTTTTACAGTCTAAATCCGCTTTATCGGCTGCACACAGCAAAGTCGAGTCTAGAATATCAATGTATTGTAAATTAAAGTAAGTAGGTAGTACAAAATATTCAGCAGCAGAGCTTTTTGCAAACACGCGGCATAAGCTCGCAACTAACTTTTCTGCTGCGAACTCTTAAATCTGCTACTTAAAATACTCTTTCCGAACTCAATGAGATTTGCATATACGTCATTTAAATTTGCATTCTGACAGGAAATTGAAATTAGAAGGGAAAGAAAAGTTTCTAAAAATAAAAATAATTGATTAGTACAAAATAATGTTTTTATAACAGGACTTGCAAGAGTGCTAGTTTTTGTTCCTGTAGTTTGGTCTGCTTTTACAGCATGTAGCATAATTTCTCATGCAGAATGGCATAGAGGCATGCAACTGGATCCATTCCTGGGCTCTGTCTTTACTAAATAATTTTCTGGATGTTTATGTATTCAAACATGTTTCGCACAACGAAAGACGCCAAGAGCCATTCTCCATGAATAAGGAAGCGACCATGAGATTTGACTAATACAGAAAAAAGGTAACAGCCCACTCTTAATTGTAGTAATATATTTTGTGCACTGACGGTGATTTTACTTCGGTTTAAATGTGGAAGGAGAGTTATCCACATGACATCAATTATCATTTCTAAAAAGCCATTTTGTTTCACCACTGGGCACGAGCACTGGCTGCACAAGCTTCAAACTGAATATTTACGCGAGTAATTAATCAGAGAAAACGGCAGTGTATCAAAATGCTTACAGTTTCCCAATTTCCACTTTATTTATCTAGTTACTATCTACAGTTACTATCTACTCAAAAAGGTACAGTAAACTTTTCCGTGGCGATCTTTTCCCTAATTGAATACCATATCTCTAAAATGACTACTTACACAGAATGAAAACTTATCTGGATCTGTAAAAGGTCCCAATTCCCAATCCTGTATTTTGATAGTAGCAATATTCGTTTTTTTTCTAATAACTATTTAAGTCTAACTGTTCTTTTCGGGTGACTACGCTGATTATGATAACTTAAAAGGCACACTGAAATCTGACTTTTCTAGAATTTTAGCTATCCTAAGTGCTGCGAGAGTTGATTTAAAATAGATTACTTAAAAACTCCCGAGACTATGAGGAACCAGAGCTCATAGCGTTTCAAATAATTATACGTAACTTAGTTTTAATCGTCGTTCCAAATATTTATACGCTACTTCAGTACATAAAATTACAATGAAACGTCTCTAAGACGACCTTTTACAGATTCAGATAAGTTTTCATTCTGTGTAGGTAGTCATTTTAGAGATATGGTATTCAATTAGGGAAAAGATCGCCACGGAAAAGTTTACTGTACGTTTTTGAGTAGATAGTAACTGTAGATAGTAACTAGATAAATTAAGTGCTAGTAATTTAACAGTATTACTCTGAATAATACTTTTTATTTCAGTAACTGGACAGTCTATTAAATAGACGATTACAGGGACCATAAGCAGACTGGAGGATGAAAATTACAAAAAAAGAGAGAGAAAAGATGTTGCAAAATCAACCAGTTTTTCTTAATTGTCTGGGATACTCCGTAACGGGAAAGACCCGCCCTACACTTTAATCGAAGAAGTAATTCTTCATCAAGCAAGGGAAAATGTCCAACGTGCTGACATCTGTTTTTCGATTACTGTAATAAATTTAGTATATTGGAAGCTGTGAAAAATGAACAGTCTATAGAGAAAGATAGCTCTAAATTGACAAATTAATTATTTAAAAAAATTTATGGCCCAAACAAAAAGTGTGGAAGACTAAAAAATAGTATAAACATAGACATTCACACAGTAGAAGAGTTCTGAACAGCTAAGAAAATGAAATTTCACAAATGTTCATGTGAGATATTACTTAAATAAGTTGTCTCTGCTTATTTGCGCAATAAAAAACAGTTTAGAAATTTCCAGAGCAATTTCTGATGTGGGAGTGAAAGCAGTGATGGATTGTTTTAAATGCTTTTATGAACATGATAATAAATGAGGCGATTCATTTTCGAAATCTAATCAAGATTTCATTTTACGAGATGACATTCTCCTTTTTTTTTAAAGCGTGATGATATCGCAATGCAATATTATCAGCTTTGAGGGTTTACAGCAAGAGACTATAATTTATAGTCAATGATTTAAAAAATAATTTATATTCTGCAATCATACGGCATGAAGAAATTGTTAATTTTTTTCCCTACGTGAAATGCTTCATTTCGCAGAATAGAAGCTAGAAGCGAAAATAATTTAAATGCATTAATATTACATACGATTATAACACATAAAATTCTAAGCGGACAGATGGATTCTTTTTGACACAAAATCTCTGTATTAAGTTCTTCGAAGTGTAAAAGTACAGAGCGATAACTTTACCTTCTAATGTGATTCCCGCTCAATTTCTGAACAGTTCAACTATTACTATATTATTTTGGTTAATAAGTAAGATTATTTGACAGTTAATAAAATAAAAATTCTGTACTTTTCATTGCTTTTACATTATTAAATATTTTTTTTTTATCATTTCTGTTATTAGTATACAACGAACCGTTTTGTGGCGAACATTTCGCTGAAACGACCAGCTCTGAAAATTACAATTATTTCTTTACCACTATTCAATATAACAATAAACATAAACATTGGACATTATTTCTCTAGGACAACCATTTTAACAGAAGCGATCATATGGAAATCAGCGCGGTTATCTTAAGTGAGAGTTCACAACATTATGTAGTAGTTAATTAAACTGAAAGGTTTTGGAGGGGGGGAAAGGATACAAGAAAAAAGTATGGAAGAAAAGGAAAGAAATGGCAAAACAAGTGCGTGGTATTCTAGTGATTACCTCTGCTTCCTTTAACTACCCACTGTGAAATTTTTTGCAAGGTTATTCAACAAGTTTTACTTTTGACGTCACTGACTCATAATTTCCCTACTCTCTTTACATCTTTCTTTCTTCAATACCTGTAAGTAAGCAGCATCAACGTTAGGAAAAGTCTAACCCTGTTTGTTTTCTGACATTGGTCTTTTTTATTTGCAGAAGATGCTGATGGGATTTAAAAGACCCGCATATTTGAACTGCATTGTCCGAAGGTAAGATCTATTCAGTTAACCTTAATCAAAGGTAATATCAAGCACTTTAATTGCTCTAGTTTTTAGTTTTGAAATTGTTATTTTCCGTATTCTAATTAATTAAGTAAGTTCGATTTGTAGTATTTGATTTATCTGCAACCAGTACTGCTATCGCTTGTTTTATTTAACTTTATACTCCAAAAGACATTTTAAATAAATATAGTTCGTTTTGCAGGTAAGTCGTATATTTATTTAAAATTTATTCTGTCGCAATAGGCAGATATAAAACATGCGGACAGAATATAAAGTACTTTACAACAGTTGCTTTGAAGCGATGTACCAAATAAAATGCTTGTTATGAAAACCAGACTGTAATCTTGATTATCTATAGAACTAATTACTCGCTGAAGTACCTTTTTCAGTGATAAAGCTTTGATTATTATAATTAATCATGACGAAATAAATTTAAATCGCTGAAATAGTTCTACATTAAGGTTACGGCCCATGGCCCAAGTTGAAAAACCTGAAATTATATTAAAGTGTTATAAATTCTTAAAATTGTTACGTGTCTGAATTCAGTTATTCTTTAATTTGCCTTTCATTTTCATATGGTTGTTTGCGAATATATATAACTCATAAAGAAGTACAAAAAATTTTCACAAGTTCGCAGTACATATGTTAATACTGAATGCGGCTAATGTTAAGCTACTAAAAATGACACCATGTCATTGCATAAAATTTCCCTCTCTCAGCAGTTTAAAAAAAGATTAAATTTGAAATGACTCCTTCTTTTTGTATTTTTCTTAGCTTAAAGAAATGGCATTTTCAAGTTCTATATCATTTGTTTGAGATACATTAATAACCATTTGTAACACACAAAAATAAATTCAATCACATTCAGAACTCAAATCGTGCTTACAATTTTACAATCGAGTAAACAAAAACACGGATTTCAAACACCGATTAAAATGACATTAATCTAAATTTTTCACGCAGAAGGTGTGATTTCTTGTAATTCGAATTCTTCAGCGAATGTCACGCAGTTAATCACCGCTAGGGGCACTTCGTGCGTCACGGCGGTGGTACGAAATCACGATGGTCTCAAGTAACCAGAGCTTCATGTTCTTTTCGATATTTTTTTTTTTTTTAATATTTTGAATGATTCCATTGAAGAGTAATTGTGACGTTTCATGGTTCTGCTTATCGCATTTGATGATGGTCCTCTGATGTCAATTTAGTAGGGTGGAGCGTCTTATAGACGCGTTAAATTTGTCACTCGTTATCCGAATATGAATTTTGCAATCATGATTTCGAAACTGCCATTAATTCGTCAAGAAAACAGTTAAAAAATCATGATGATGCTACCAACCTATAGATTAAGGGTAATTGTGTCTTGATGATAGATACGCGAGTGATTTCACTACACCTTTCATGTCTTGCCCTAAAATCTGCATCTTTCTTAATATATCTGCTTAGGAATAAGCTTTGCTGGAAACTCATTACCCCTGTAAGTTTTAAACAACAAGCAACGAAAGTAGCACGGTATTGAGCGATAACAACTGAAATGTTTATAGATGATTCTGGCTTATAGTGAAAAAAACTGATATCGATAATAAATAAAAATTTCAACGGAATTGGCAATAACTTGAATATCCTAAAGGTCTTGGGACATTACTTAGCACTAACCCAGTTTTTTGACTTACCATCCAAAACGCCCGACTATCTTCCCTCTAACTACTCGTGCTGTACTTTTATAACTGCTAGTAACAAAAATAAATAAATAAATAAAAAAAAAACACACATTCAAGCAATGTCACTGTTATTTCTCCTAGAACAACAGCAATCAAGCGATAAACTGTTGTAAACTGATAGTTTAATCCAGATTCAAATCTAGGCGAATGTACAGCTGCGCAGTGTAGCTACTCAACATATTACAAAGAACGTCTATTAGACTTACTATTCTCGATGATTTTGATCTTTTACTTTATATCTCAGAGAGCTGATGTTCTGTATCAGTGCTTACAATGAACCTTGTCGTGTCGACGAACTCCCTCAAACGATTAACTCTGAAAGCTACCAGTAGTTTTGAGAATGTACGCAAACACTGATATTGAACATCGAACACTCCCACAGATGACGTAAGTCATCAGAAACAATAGGCTGTCGTCTTAGAGTAAATTCATCGTATTTATGTTCTTAGAAATCCCGGCCACTTTCAGTGATGGTCATCTTAGGAAGATTAACACCATGACTGTATTTAGTATTACTTACTGTATTTAGATTATAAATGTTTATGCCCTGTCATCAAACCTGGAAAGTGTTGAGTATAGTTTCATATTATCCACCCATTGACATCTGAGCTGAAACTAAAAAGCAGATTTCATTACAGTGAATCTCTCATTTCTCAAAAGTAGCCACCTTAATTGTAGCCAGTTTTCCGAGAGTATAAATTGTATCAATACAGAATATCATCTTTCGAAGATGAACACCTCCCCAGAAAAATAAAAATCATCGCTTTAATTTACTACTTTAGAATTTTATGAACCTTATTATTAATACACATCTTAGAAAACTCTCATTCTCTTTTCACGGATTTCTTAATTTTGAGATTCTGAGATTTAATTTTTTTTTCGTCACCTCACATATCCGATTTGTGTGAATTTTCCATACTATAATACTCTGGATACCATTTAGTACATTTTATTATTTATATCCAGCTGGTCTTCTGATTTCAACCGAGTATAGTCTGTTCGCATAAAACTCATAAATATATTTGATCAGTGTTATGATTATACTTCGACCACCTCATCCGCAAACATGAGCACAAACACGCATGCGCCATTCCGACCAAATTATTCTCAAAATAGTGTGGAAGGATGGAGACTTTACCTCCAGCCGGAAGAGTGCCCGAAAAAGAGAAGACTTTCACATGACCTTTCACGTTGCAGGAAGTAATAACGCCCCTTTTGGACAAGTCTATGTGATTTGGCAGAATGCCAGCCAGGGTTACGTTTGAGACAGTTGAACTATAGTTCTGTTAATTCTGGTTTTTCTCTTCATCCCACTCCTGATTTATTTAACCCTGATACGTAATAACGTCCTTCGCTTTAAGTAACAATTTAAAATCTATTCTTCTTCCCAGTAATTACATGTAATTAAAAATTACACTGAACCCTGTCTAAAACAATCACACATATTTCCATATAATATTGGTGTTCTGTGGAAGTGGTCATCTTAGAGAGGTAATTATCAATAGGAATATTCATTTATGCCCGAAGAAATACTGTTGTTTAGAAGCGGTTGTCGTAGACAGATGGTCGCCATGAAACAGTTAACTGTAGTTTTGAAAGTTGAAATGCAGCTCATTAACACAGCTCGTGAATCATAAAATCATTCCTATTCCCTGGTTATTTGTGACTGTTCCAACTTTTCACAAATAAAAATGAGCTAACTGCATAGAAAGAACCTTTTCATCAAATGTTGTCAGTAAAACATTGGACTATTTTAAAACTTTGACAGATTTTAATTTTTATAATAAATAAAATGCATAAAAGAACTTTCAAATTTACTTGTTTTAACCAAATACACTAAACAGTAAGAAATAATTTCGTTTAGCTGTCACAAGACTCTTAATTTTGCATGATTAAAAATCGTGGAACTGCTAACAGTGACATGTTTTAAATCAAAATAATTAAAAAGAAAATTTAAATGACTTGCAGATAATCAATTCTTTCATAATTTCTCTTCTGTCACTTCTATTGTTTCTTAAAATTCTATAAAATTCTATAGAGGTTCCAACGCAGTTCTTCTATGGTTACCCTAATGCTTTTATTTTTACTTACATATGACCAAAAATGTGCAATAGCTAAATGAAAAAAATTACTTTTAAAGACATTTGACAAAAACCATATAAGTTTTTAAATAAATGTATATACTTGGGGGGGGAGTAAAGAAAGGAAACAACAACCTCTGACAGCAGAGTTCATTCTCTTTACCATTTCAGTAAAGAAATTACTCTTTTTTTAAGGTCATTCATTCACTTTATCCATTAGTTTAAGCTTAAATTTAGTCTTAATTAAATTTTCAATTGACAAGTTTTATTTAAAAATGCATCATCTTTGCAGCAGAACAATCATCGTTAAGGGTCCATCGGCCAAATTTTGAAAAATCACCGAAAACCGGTAAAATACATCACAAATTCCAAACAAACTTCATTTGCAAAATTATTTTCCGCTCTATCCGATGTCTGAAATTCTGTGATTATTAGCTTGATCTTTAAAAGCAAGGATAAGCAGGAAAATGTCGAGGTTAAATAAAAACAAAATCTGTGCCAAATATACAAAAAAGCCTCAGAATGAGGCTCAGATAAGCATCGTAAATGCATGTATGAGCAAAATTTCCAGAAAATCGGTTTGGTAAAAGTTTGCCAAAAATCAATTCCAGGAGATTTATGTAAACAGACGGACACCAACCAAACTAAAACCGTATAAATTCATAAATTATCAAAGTCAACGACACTGAAAAAAAATGTTGGTAAAAAAAAGATGCGTGCAAATCGATATGAAAAATATGAAAGCAATAACTTTATTATTATTTCGCAAGCCGGATAAGAAAGGAACTTCATTGTAAATTCTTAATTCTGAAAGCATTACAAGGAATCCTCTTGTGGCAACTGCCTCCCTAAGAGAAAGATACCTGAAGTGATCATCACAGCTGAGAATATAAATAACATCGTTATTACGCATCACATCTGTAAAAGAACCATTTCAGCAGAAGACCAAGATCGTCTGATCATCTTAGAGTTCACTGATCTTTACCATATGCGTTTTTTTTTCCTTACTCTTCCACAATTTCACCGTCCTACAAAAATTCTTCTCCACACATATTACACAGGTAATATTCATTAACGCAAAGCACGTAGAGGTTGCCTGGGCTGAAAAGAGAACATTTCTTTTACATTATTGTGATAGACATGCTGCAAAGAAAATATACCATCAAAAAAAAAAAAAAACCTGAAAGCTTTCAGATTTTATATTGCTCCTAAAGGGGCGTTTTTTACCGTTTTGTATGTTGCCTTTTTTATTAAATATCATGTTCTTCGCACTTAAACCATCAAATTCAATTCAACAGCAATATCACAAAATATTTTTAAAAAAGCATATCTTTCAAATTTCCGATACACAGCCTCGCGCGCTGGAGATCAAAATGTTTTATTTTTTTTATACACTGTTGCCATTCCTCGCTTTGAAAGCGTTGAGTTTCTTAATCAAAAACTCCTAAATGCTTTACAAGATATGAAATAGATAATAAAACAAATTCCGAATTTGTGCTTCCAGATGCCCATATTGGAGTGGAGGAGTACGTTATTCAGAATTTGATGGCTCTAAGGTACCGTTGTTTTATCACAATGCGAGAAACATATGTACATTTATTCATTTATTATTTAATTTCTTTAAATATAATATAGGGCGCTAATATTTGGTGGCAACAACTTAAAAAGTGATTCGCCGTTTATAGCGAATCATTGCTAACGCTCTTTGGGCTAAACATTTTCGCATTACAGGATATTTTGATAACAGCTGTGCAAACAAGTTTCTCTAAGAACAGAATTTAAAACAAAAAGCAAAATCTCTGAATTAATATTTTAGAAAATCTGGGGATTTTATTCTAACCTTTTATTTTAAAATTTTAAGACTCACGTTATGTAGTAATCACTTACATTTCATCAATAAGTGCGAATTTTAATCTTCTATGCTTGATCAGCAGCCAACAAAAATGCTCACTAATTTCTGAAACAAACTTCATAAACTATTCTTGTAGGTGTTCAGTTGAATTTTTGGCAAGAAAAGCTTTTCTTCTGATTAATAAAGCTAACTCTTCGGACGAATTGTGCCTGATCATGATCGTATGGCGGCTACAATGCATTTTCCCTAAGCAATACGTAATGGAAAGAATGGAAAGTACTTTCAAATATCAAAATAAAGATTATCCCATTTTGTACATAGTTGACGCAAAATGTGTAAAAGTAAAAATATCATGAATTTTATATGTTACTTGTAATGTAAGATAATCTCTTACTTCATTGATGAGATATGATTAAAGTTATTTGAGCTTTGTATCCGTTTAGATCAAATGCAGAAAAAGGGATGAAGTTTTCGGCTGTCGTTCCGCTCTTTCGTGTCACCAGTCTCTCGACAGACCTAACACCTCCACTGATTTTTAAGTGCCCTCATACTGTAAAAGTGTCGCATTCACATGAATCTATATCCTATCTAGATTATAACTTGAACTAATAATTAAGATGTCGGGTTTCCTTCCTGGGGTGAAAAAAAAAAGAATTTGTATTAGAAAACGGATTTAATTCCATTTTTCTAATATGAAAGTGTCGCTCCTTTAATGGTTAAACGGTTGTTATTTGATGAGTTTGCGTAGGTAAAACCATGCTTCAAATCTAGTTTCACAAAAACTTCTTGTTTCAAATTTGAAATTATAACGAACAGAAAGCTCATTGAACAAATGCAAAAATGGTGTAAAATGCTCCTTAATTCTATACTGCCGGATATGCATTACTGAAAGCATGAAATGTTGTTTAGCTTGATTTTGGCTTTAGCTTGATTTTGGCTTGCACTGCCAAGAAAGAAGCAGCCTTTGAACATATTTCCCAGTTAATGAGTATTCACTGAACATATTACAAAAAAAGGAGATATGGTGAAAGCTTAAATGATTAGTAAAAACCCAACTTCAAGTTTCTGTTGTGCTGAATTATATTCCCAAATACAGTGGATGCTCTGAAAGAAGACCACTAACAATTTCAAGAATTTTGGTCTTTGATGAAAATAATCGTCTTAGAGGGGCAATTTACCGATGCATGTTATGTTCTTGGGAATACTTTTAGAAGCTGCCCCTACGCAAAGATTCACTGTAATTTTTTCGCACTGTGGCATATAGACTTATGTTCAATTTTCTTAAATTTTAATATACCTCTTTTTTTTTCCCTTTGAAAATATCTCAGGTGTTTTAAGGAAAGGTTTGAAAACGTCCCTGTTTTCGGAGACATCACTGTGAAAACCTTAGGTTACATCCACATATAAAGAAAAGAAAGAAAGAAAACAAACATTATTAGTTTAAAAAATAAATTACAAAAATATTTTAAATCATCAACTTTATTTTATAAACTAGAATAGTAGTTGAATTAGTAATTTGGAAAAATTTATTTAACTTACATGAGCAATGCCCTCGCCCTCTGGAATACGCGCCGAGCGTGCAGACCACTACGCCACGAAGGCATGCTAAGAAGATGGGAGAAATATCTCATATAATCCTCCTTTTAAAGGGCGACTCGGGATTAGGGGACCCAATCCTCATTCTCCACCAATTTTTTTTTTTTTTTTCGTTCGGACGCCGCTGTAGAGTCATTAGGTTATTTCGAAGCAGGAGACATGAAAAATGAACAATGCCCTCGCCAGGACTCGAACCACGGTCCTTTCAAATACGGGCCGAGTGTGGTGCCCGCTATACCACGAAGGCATGCGAAGAAGACGGAAGAAATACCTTATACCCTAATTATCGTTTTATCAAATTAACCATTTATATGTTATATTCTTAAAGCAACATTTCTCTCAAAATCATTTGCAAAGAAAAAAAAATTGAAAAGGAAAATGTATTAATTTTTTTGCAGTCTCCTCTATGGACTAAAAATTTCGCAACAAAATAACAAAACAATGCTTCGCAAATGGCCCTCAGCTTTACATTGCCCGTTACTGGCGTCATTTCCGAAAGTTATTTCGTTGTAAGTTGCGAAATTTCCATTTTTTTTTTCCTGTCAGTTTTCAATGGTTTATTCCCATTAGTTTAAATTGTCAGTTTGGGTCTACAAGAAGTATGGTGGAAAATAAAGAAAATAAAAATGAACAAATACGCTTCTTAGCTTTCTCGACTATTACGAAGTTTTCAAAAAGTTCATTGTTGATTCAAAATTCAACCAAGAAGTAAAGGACAATATATGACTTTTTTTTTATTTAAAAAGTAATTTATTTAGTTATTATTTTTTTTAATTTATTTTACAGATTCAGTTAATAGTTCTTAGTCTCAGGGAACTTACTTACTTTCCATCTGGTATAGAGGAATTCACTGGTCATTAAACTATCTCATCACCGATAACGTTGCTCAGGGTGCATCACAGGGGGTAAATATGTTAAACGAAATAAATTTTATTTATTTACTATATGTTACTAATATACAATGCGTAACAATTTCCCAGCTTAATCGTTTTCCCGCATTCAGCGCACTCTTGGAAAATATTAGATCCCTTTGAAAATGTTAGATGAAGGTTATATTATAGTTCTGAGAACATTAACATCAATACTGAACACCATATCTCTAAGATGACCATTTCCACAGAAGACTAAGATCGTCAAGAATCATACGTGATTATTTTAGAGATTAGCACAGTTGTTTTACCCAACTTTTAAGAACATTTGTAGGAACTGGGAATGTTTTTAAATATTATATATGCTAAGCATGGCTGGGACTGGTGAGAAGCACGCTGAAGATTGTGAAGTGATGCTTTTTGGTACGAAAGCTACAATTACGCCTTCCGATGACGATTTGGATAATCTTGCCATCGGTTTTATGCTTCGATGATTTCGAAATAAGAAAGGAATATCTCTATTCTTTTAGCGCAATATGGCGCGATTGGCGAGAAATTCTAGTTCCAGCAACCATGAGACAAGTGAAAAACCGAAACGTATTAGCCGGCGAAATCGGGCCAGTGAACTCCGTGTATGCAGAGAGTTCTTTTTTAAAAAATTGCTTTTTCCTGCACTTTCTTCTTCTTTGTGAACAATGATGGTATCAGCGGTTTCAAGCCCAA
This sequence comes from Stegodyphus mimosarum, assembly GCA_000611955.2. Classification (NCBI taxonomy): domain Eukaryota; kingdom Metazoa; phylum Arthropoda; class Arachnida; order Araneae; family Eresidae; genus Stegodyphus; species Stegodyphus mimosarum. The sequence continues at coordinate 524,993 of KK112716.1, read as the reverse complement.
GCGTATAAACCTCCTGCTGATTATATCCAACGCGTCAACGGTTAAAGGGGGGGGGGAAATCTTTGAACGATCTGGTCTTGGTGAGCTATGTTCTGAGTAGTTCTTTTGCCATTTTATCATTCCCTTCCTCTTAAACCGAAAAGAAAATAGGAACAGGATAGGTGTTTTACACATCATATGTTCCATCGACAAATGCTGGTAACAAAAAAACTATGTTACAATTTTTGTTATTGTTTCCACATGGCGGCATAACCTAAGCAAACACAAACAGCATATTAAGCAGCGCCAAACATGCCAGCATTAGATGTAACACTTGGGATAAGATGTAGTGCAATGAAGAAGATGGTAGCCAAAAGCGGTTCATTGTTTAAATATGTCATATAACATTACTATTTATATTACTTAATATTAAATATTCTGTTAAAGAGAACTTACTTTGAAAATCACATAAATAAAGGACCACACCTCTACAGAATACTAAAATTATCTGGTATAATACTACATGACTGTCTCAGAGACGATTTACTGTACTTTATACACTAGTTCTATAAAGCATGATGCTGAGCATAAAATGGTTAACTACTGAAGAATAATGATTATCTGCCTTCAGTGTTATGTAAAATTAGTACTGAAAGCAAGATTTTCTATGCCATTAGTTAAACGGAAAAAATTATTGCAATTATAATCGAAAATTTAAGCTTCTACTTTCTCGTCGCCACCACCTTTCTAATACTACATACAAAAGTAACCAATATTTCTGATAACACAAATAAACGCTGGCATTGATCATGACTACAAATAGATAAATATCATTTTTATTCGTGGATTTTCAGCTTAAGAGACTCACAATCATTTATAATCAATAATGTTATTTTCGTATCATTACTGGAGAAGTGTGCTGTGGCATTAATTACTGTATTTTATATAAAACTAAATAAGTATTGTAAGTACATAATTACTGCCTTTTATGAAAAACTATTAACGTCACTGCGAATCTTTAGATGGAAAAAAAATTAATAAATTCAAATTTTAGCATTTTTAAGCGTGGAATTTGTCTGGGCTCTCTCCTTCATTTAGAGTCATGGTTATCAGCCCTTAATGTATTCGCACTGAGACATTTGAAACTCTCAAACAAATTAATTACGTCATGACTAATCGCCAAACACTACAGTTCGTCAGAATTCGTCTGGAAAATGTCAAAAGACATTCCTTATCAAACGTTCCTAACCAGTGCGCTTATATAACTCACAGAGATGATACCGTGGTATTTCAGTTTCGGGGGAGGGGAGTTCGAAGCGGGCGGTAAACACCCATGAGTGCGTGAAAGATTTATGGTAATCAGCATCTGGGAAAATGAAAAGAAAAACCTAAAAATGTGAATGAAGACAGATTCGTATACAAAAGCGTCATTTGTTTAATATGTGAGCAGGGAGTTTTAGCATCAGAATCGCAGAAATAAGTTTATTTTAGATATTTTGCTGTGAGAATACTTGAAGGAGTGTCTGGAACTAAGTTCAAATTACAGCATTTTTTTATAATATGGATTTCAGTTATTGATTTGAAGCTGTTTAAAATAAAACTGAGAATTGTCAAAACAAATAGTCTGTTAAAATCTAAAAATCTTCTTGCCGATTTTTTACTCTTGTTTCATGTGTGTGAATCGAGTATGGGTAAAATGAAAAGCAGGTAAAATCGAAAAACGTTGACCATGGATTTTTATCATTATTAAAAGAACAGAAACAACCTTGCGCTTTGTATTTTTATCGTGATTGCACTCAGTTAACAACAAAATTCTCAGGTTCTTAAAAATCATTATATTCTAAAATGCTTTAAATATTCCTTTATACTTTTATTGGCGGAATGAATTTTTACCGTACGGTTTACTTAATGCTATAGCATTCACGTCCATTTATAGTATTTACAATAGAAATCGCACGATCTATTACGGCATTTCTTATGAGTATCAATTCAGTCGTTAATTTTATGAATCTGAAAGAATACATTTTTCCGGAAAAGGAAAATAATTCAAATTATTTTGCATTTTGTACTGTTAATTTTTTACTGTTACTGTTTTTAAATAGAGAAAGCCCTCTCTAAGACCGCCCACTGTTCCGCATGATTTGGATTATCTGCGGAAGTTGCCGTCTTACGGAAGGTGATCTCGCTGTCGTCGTTTTTCTCATAATATAATGAACATTAGTATCTAGCATCTCTTCTGTAAGACGACCACCTCCACACAAGATCGAAATTATCTGTAACAGTGAGAGATCGTCTTAGAGAAGAGTTCCTTGCAGTCGTATCGATTATTTATAAAATTTTTTAACATTACACATTGTAAGGAACGCCATCTACCGACATGGTTCGTCGTTAATATCATTTAAGAAAACAAGAAATCTGTCATTGATAATTTTCTTTACCTGAACCATCATTATCAGTATATTAGATGCTCTGTTAAACAAGAAAAGTCAATAAATTGAATTATCTCTTAATAATTTACACTTCTCGTGTCATGGAATCAATTATAGCATAATACAGTTAATATCTTATTAAGTTTAGTTTTATATGAAGAATCTCTCGCAGTGAAATTTGTCAAGGTGACCAAGACAACTACTTTAGAAAATAAATAGCTCTTCTGAGAACATACTCACTAAGGCGTCCCTCTCCAAAAAAGACCAAGATATTTTGAAGTCATGGATGGTCATCTTAAAGAAACGTCGTCCTAAAGTCGGATTTTTATTATTATCTCGACGGATTTTTTATTTTTATTATTATCTTTTATTGTACCTTATCTCCTTTTTCGCTTGGAATTTTTTTCCTTTCAGAAGTTAGTTGACTTAATTAAGTTTCACATTGTCACACTTAACATCACATCGAAAATTGTTTGTTCTTACATGGTACAGAACGAATTCGGGAAGCTTATGTAAGGTTTTAAATCATTAAAATTGTGAAATCATTACTTAAGAATCTTTAATTATAACTGGGAACATAATACTTCGCCGGGCCAGACAAACGTAAAATTTGCAGATGGCATACTTGATTAGCATAGTCTGTCAGTGATGCAGTGCCCCCGTTTGAAATTTACGCCAAAAATAATCGTAATGTGCGGATGACGCATTGCCTCAACGCAAGTTGCCAATGATTTCGGATTCCAACAATTTCGGATAACGGCATCAATTTATTGGCTGTTGTGTACTTAGATGCATCAGAGCATATAATAAAGTTCATGTTTGATTTTTTTCGACAGGTAATGAATGACATACACAATTTAACAAAATTTTGTGCAATATTGTTAAACCGTAATTCATTTCTATAATTCATTGCAAATAAAGAGATGTAATAACTCTTGTAAGGTAGTTTTTCAAACCAAGGAAATGAATGTAAAAACATATCTGATCAAACATGAATCTAATCAAAATAACAATTTATGATACTATTCAATTGCGAAATTATTCGAAAACGAAATAATGCAAAAAGCACTACGCAAAATCTTTTATTTATTGTATTGCATTATGCCTCAAATAGGCATAAAACATGGCTGAGACTGGGTAGACTTTTATTTCCCCTTTCTTCATAAAACCCTTTCAATATTCTTAAATTCCAATAGATTAAAATAAAATTAGAAACTATACCGAAAGATTATTTTTGCGATTGAAGTTTTCTTTTAATATTTATTTAACAGTATGCCCTCTCTAAGATGAATTTCCATGTTTCTAAATCATTTTAATCTTCTCTAGAGGTGGCCGTTTAGAGAAGCGAATTTCAATTCCGTGTTATTTATATTCTCAAAAGTACTGGCTGCTGTCAAAGTGGTCGTTATATGGAGACAGTCACCACAAAAGGGTTAAGTGTATATATGTATTTATATTTGAAAACATTTCAATTTCTTGAACATTAAATGATATTTTCCTAGAACTCTTCTGCACGTATAACTGCTTTACTAAATTATTAATCTTAAGGTGTTAACAAAGTCTCAAATATCGAATATTTCTGCCTAGCTTTCATTTTTAAATCAAGTTACATAAATATCAACAACGGAAAATTCCACCTTTCTAAGTAAACTTTATATCTATAAAATAGAAATTATAAAGGCCTATGTTTCTGTTGATAAATGCAGTAGTTAATCCTTAAGATCTGAGTATAAATATCGCTCTTTCTATTTGTATTCTTTTGTTAAATTTCTAAAACATATAATGATGAAATTACGATGTTAACTATTACCATAAGCGTAAAGTTTACTTCGTGAAATTTTCCATTATCGATAATTATGTAATTTTATCTATGAAAAATTGGATTCAAAAATAAAAATTACAAGAACTATAATAACCTGTATATCTTAGTATGACTAAAGGAAAGAATAAAAAAAAAATCTAACTTTTTTCCTCTAAAAAAAAGTTACTATTAACAAATCTTACTTAATTAATCTATACTGTTTGCGTTTCACTAAATTACAGATTTTGAATCAAAAATTTTCTATTCAAATTAAGTCTATAATTTTACTTGAAAGTTCTTCATAATTTTAATTTCTAAGTAAATAACATTTCCACAAGACCCGGTTAAAACTTCATAACAAATATAATTCACTACAGATAATCTCTTCTGACGATTAAGCACTAAAATTATGCAGAAATTGCTTAAAATCTCAGCAAAAAGCAGATACAAAAAAATTAAAGAAAATAAAATATTTTAGAAAAATTAGAGAGAGACTATTTTAGGTAAATATTACGGTTGCATTGTTCTAAATATTATCCGCAGATTGAAAAGCGGAAAACGAATTCTCGAAATGCATATCAAAAACTCCTTATCGGAAGAATACAAGAATATTTAAATTTTAAATTCGGCAATGTTTTTCATATTTCTTCTAGAGCTTCTTCAAAGCACTGTATTCAAGCAGGCAACAATATTCAAACGTGGGTTTAAAAAAAAAAAAAAAAAAAAAACTAGCCATTTAAAATTTCATTCATTTTAAAAGCATGTCTATATCACGTGAATTTCGACAGTCGTAAATATGATTTAGATGCATATATTCGAAATTTGGCGTTATCTCACTTAACCTAAAAGTTCAAATTCTAAAATAAATCGTTCTTCTGAAGTTAAATTCTTTCTAGTTCACTTGATGGTTTAGTTCCAAAGCACTCAGGTCAGTTTTTATTTTAGTTGGTTCATTCAAAAAACGTACTTTACCTACCTTGAGCACAAGACGGGCCTATTCTCAGAACAAAAAATACGGCCGCAAGCATAAACTTTCGGGATTCAGAAACACCCATTTTTCCTGGCAGTATCTTCACGCCAGAAAGGGTGGTGAGGTGGTTAGAAGAACTTCCTATTCGCAGACGAACCTCCCGGCGTGCCCACTAGTACAGTGCTCTTCCTAAAAAGATGTGTGCTGTTTGTTGCCGCGTCGACCCCTACAAACATTGGCGGACCTTTTTCTGACGGACATAGCGCCGCTTGTTGGGTGGTGGTGGAATTAAAGGGGCGGGGGGTCGCTCTTACTTCAAGATGAGGGGAGCTGCTGTTGGCTCATTTGCTTGTAAACAAATCTTACCATCTTTCGTATGAACGATGGTTAAATAATTTTCATTTTTTAAGTGTCTAAAAAATAATGAATGGACGCAAAATCTGTTTACAAGAAAAATTAGTTTTCCAGCAGCAAACTTCTTTTGTTTATCGTTAACAGTTATTGTCTGGTTTTGTCTTCGAACATCAGAAGAATTAGTAATGGAAATGAGTGTAAACAGTTATTCGATGAAACATCCGTTACAACACAAACAGTTTATTTATAAATCTAATAAATGACAGCTGTAGTTTCATCTTCTCAAAACAACACTTAATGAGTATTAACTTACGCCATTTATATTTTTAATTATCCAATACATATGAAATGCAATTCGAAGCCATTTTTCTCCTTTTCTCATAAAAAGAACAAGCTCAAAACAAATGTGAACAACTTCCACTGTTGCCATACGTAATTTTCTAAATTAGTCAAACAAAGATAATATTAGATAGAGGTTCAACTTGACAGTTATTATATGCAAATGTGTTTCACACAAATTAACTTACAGTGAATCAGTAGTTGCAAAATTCAATAATAGTGCTATTATTTAATTGAGAAGCGCCGGAAACGAAGCAGCACATGAAAGATGCGCTTGAAATGCAAATTTCACAGAATATTTTAGGATATCTATACAGAAATAAAAATCATGCCTTGAAAATAACTCATGAGGGCTTTAACATTAATAAAATAATTTTGACGAGAAATGTACCATCAACATGCAGTAAATGCAGCTTAATGTAGTCGCGGTTCATGTTACCATTCGGATATTCTTATCGAATCACTGAAGACCTACCCGTTTATATACGAAAGCATGGAAAATATTTCACTTGTTGTGATCAACTATTCGGTTAATAGGATCAAAATTTTAAAGAATAAATTTTTTAAACTGTAGTAAATTCAACAGATGAGTTTAAAATTGATAATAAAAATTGCCAGGGGACAGAGAATTCGATTTTTGTCAGTCATTTCGAACTAGGCAGAATAAATTTAGGAAAAAAAAAAAAGGGGAAAAAAAAAAGAAAATCTGAAAGCTTTCAGATTTTATATTACATCCAAAGGGGCATTTTTTTGACGTCTTGTGTGTTACCTTTATTTATTAAATATCATGTTCTTCGCACTTAACCATAAAATTCAATTCAATAGCAAAATCACAAAATATTTAAAACAGCATATCTTTGGAATTTCCGATAGACAGTCTTCCAGATGCTCATATTCGGGTGGAGACGTATGTTATTCAAAATTTGATGCCTCTAGGTACCGTTGTTTTATAAGAATGCGAGAAACATACATACATTTATGCAGATTCTTCATTATTTAATTTCTTTAAGTATAATACAGGGCTCTAATATTTGGTGGCAACAATTTCAAAAGTGATTCGCCATTTATAGTGAATCAACGCCAAATGCCAAAACGAAATTAATAGACCTTCTGAGTAAATTGCCCCTTTAGGCTAATAAAATTTAAAAAAAAAAACTTAGTTTGCCTTAGATTTTTAATAACTCTATCTTTTTTGAGAATGATCAGACACAGGTCTCTTCTTCAAAAGTAAAACCAAATTCTGCAATTTCCCCCCTGTTTTTTAAAGAAAAAAGTTCCTTGAAAATACCTGAGCCAAATTATGGTTGCTTTTTTGCCTAATTTAAGATTATACTTTTGTACGTTCTCTTTCAGTGAAAGAGAGAAGCGATCCGATTATTAAGATTTGGGGTATAGCATCGGTCAAATAATTTCAAGAATTGTCATGAACAGCTTGTAACTATTATAAATAATTCCTAAACAACAAATTTTTGCACTTTCGCAATTAAACTGTTGTGAAAGTACCTTTACATGTGTTTTTTTCTGTGCCTTTCATATGTAACATATGCATATATATATATACAGAGTGTCCCAAAACGACTGCATAAACTCTGCACAGCTAGATTCCTCGTTGGGAGTACATAAAAACTGCCCAAAGAGGAGTTCCTGTACAATCCATAGTTCACGAGAAAAATACGAAAAACAAAGTATGACGTCACTGCCGGTGCAAGAAAAAAACACTTTATTGGACATATCAACAACAGTATTGGCATATCTTTCCAGTCGATAATGTTTAAAACGTTGTATGTGGTCCCAGGTCAATCCGCATGCAATCTGGCTGCAGAAACATCGGGAACGTTGTCTCTTAACGTGTGGGCCGGCATACTCGGGGATCGCTTGCGTAGACCATATCTGTTGTTGAACGGTTCTCGGGACAGTCGTACTTGGTGTTTCTCACTGAGGTCTTAACCGAGTTCCTCGATGACATACCATTAGCGGCAATACAGGGACTTTGGTTCCAGAATGATGGGGCTCCGGTGCATTTCTGTGCTCCTGTACATGGTTGGCTGAAAATGGAATACCCTGGCTGCTGAATCGGACATGGGGATCCGGTTCTATGGCCGCCACGTTCGCCAGATCGTACGTCGTTGGAGTTTTTCCTATGGGGCCATCTCAAGGAACTGGTGTGTCGAGACGTGGTTACAACACCAATGGACTTAGTTGCTCGTCTGCATGCTGCTTGTACTTCGGTGGACCCCGCCATGCTGCAACGTGTGACGACACACATTCCACGCCGTGCTCAAGCCTGCCTCGACATGCACGGCGGACACTTTGAACATCTGCTTTCAATTGTGCATATACTGCTGTTGATATGTTCAATAAATTGTTTTTTCTTGCGCCGGCAATGACGTCATACTTCCTTTTTCGTATTTTTCTCGTAAACTATGGATCGTAGAGGAACGCTTCTTTGGGCAGTTTTTATGTACTCCGAACGAGGAATCTAGCTGTCCAGAGTTTATGCAGTCGTTTTGGGACACCCTGTATATATATATATATATATAATTTATATATATGTTATCGGCAAAGTCTGAAACGCCGGCATTCTATAGAATACCTAGGCATTGTATATAAGGCCGGACATTTTTAGGCAAAGCATGAAATATTAAAATTATTGCATACTTTCCCTAGGCATTGTATATAATACCTAGGCATTCTATAGAATGAAAAATGCTCTTTAGGCAAAGTATGAAAAAAGGTTATGGTAAGGCTATTATTTAAAAGACGTTCATGCCTCAAAAAATACAAATGTTATTTTGAAAAATTAATGAAAGAGTGCCATTAAAAATCTGTTATCCGAAATATGTAAAAGAAAACAGTGAGATGATCTTGATACAACATAATAAGTTTGTATTTTCTACCTGACTGAGACTGGGAATCAATCAGATCTACCTGACAACGGAAATTAAATTCAGAAACAATCATAAGTTTCACGGCAATGCCCTTTTTTAATACCCCCCTTTTTTTTTGGAAGGGCTCACAAAGGTGGTCGTACAGTTCAATATCATTACGTGTAACGTTTTGTATTTAGTTGGAAATTCTTTCAGTATTCTGTCACGTCGTCCGTGTGCAGTACTCAAATGAGTTTTCGTGAAAAAAAAAAAAAAAATCAGCGTCCGTGACATAATACGTATAGTACTGATGCTTTCTTTAACAGAGTAAATGAATGTACCCTTTTTCATCTGTAATGTTATCATTAACTTAAATACTATTATCACAATAGCCGTCGACAAATGCGATCCTACTGTATAACATACGCTGTTGTTACCAAATTAAGGATTTTTATTACTTCCTTGTACGAAGTAAAAAGAAAGTACTGTAATCGCGAAAAATTTCAGGTATTTCAAGGAAAATATCCATTTTGTCCGCTATCGAATGCAATTTAACGATGTTTTTGAATGACATTTGTACGTAAGAATAGAATAAAGGACTCTTTT